>SNQJ01S0005885.1:223658-237208 GCA_010110895.2 Picea sitchensis | reverse complement strand
ATGGTGTATATCTAAAATATTAAAGCATTTCAAATTTAATGGTGTATATCCCAGTTTATATAGCAATTTTTACTCTGTTACAAGGTGCATATTGTTTACCCAAGTAACTCAAAACATCATCATTATTAAACCTCTGGGTTAAAACATTCAGACTACTTGATTTAGGCCCTGTCTAAACATTTGACCTTTTGAATTTTTTCACAGCCAAAATATCTGAGTGAAATCGTCATGTTCTGTTGTTTATATTGCATTTTTTAATATATACACAGATTCAACACCCTGAAAAACCCTCGGGGTACTTGAATTATATAGACTCAATGACTCAAATCTGAAATTCAAACAATTTGACCCGATTTCAACCAAAATTAATAAAAAAATATGCCCGTAAAAATACCAAAAAATCAAACATTTATATTAAAATTTTTATCAATGTCGAATCTCACATTGGATAAGAGAATTTGTTTCCAAATGCAATCTCTCACTCTCAAAGTCCTCACTCTGAAAGTATTTGAATGATTTGCAAAAGGTATTGTGCTCGCTCCTCAAAGTGCTTGTGCTCTCACGAACTGTGGGGTTTTGTATAAGAAGGGAGGGCACTTGCTACATGCAGCAAAGGTTTGTTTCTAACTTCTAACATTGCTTGGATATTTTTTCACTGGAAATATATTTTTCCCCAACTCTGTTTGTTTGATCCTATTGTATAGCAGAAAAAATGGTGCCCTTGTTATTGAATTCTTAAAATTTTAGCTTCGTAGTGAATTATCTTTTATACCATGATTGAATATTCTATTAAAGGCATTGGGGTTTCAGATCTGTTTTGTGTATTAATTTCCCTATCACATAAAATGTGAAAGTAATCAGTTTAGTTTGAATGTTTTATCTTTTGGTTTTTTTTGGGGCATATGTTTTTATCAATTTTTGCTTGAAATTTGATTAGAAATATCCATTTTGTGTATTAATTTTCCTATCACATAAAATGTGAAAGTAATCAATTTAGTTTGAATGTTTTATTTTTTGATTCTTTTCTGGGCATATGTCTTCATCAATTTTGCTTGAAATTTGGCTAGAAATTATTGGAACTACATTTTTGAGAAATTAATTTTGTACAATCTTAATACCTCAAGAGATTTTTAGAATATTAAATCTATTTATACATTCAAAAATACAATTTAAATTTAACAGAAAATTAGAATTTTACCAAAATTTATATCATCAAATTTCTATAAAAAAGTCAAAAAATAAAAACACCAAAAAAATTCACAAAATAATCATTGTCACTCACTTGTATGATAGTAACAAAATTAAGTATTGCTTAATTAAAAAATGGCTGAGAGATATTTCTTAGTTGGATGCTTAAAAATCCTTTGAAATGCATAAATTGAAATCCATTTTTTTCTCTTAATCATGATTAGAATTGCACAATATCCTTATAAAGGGATTATATGACCCAAAGAGTGTAGGCAACACATTATTTAAGTTAATGCCACCATCCCAACAATCACAACGCATTGATAATAATATTATCATTTGTATTAGTAGTTATTCATTATACATTTTCACCGTGAACTCTCCTGTGAATTAATGAGGTCTCCCTCATTATATTCTACAATAATTGTAAGGTATATAGGTTCCTCATATAGATTCTTCCTCACAAGAATGTGGGTTGTTTTGCCCTCTGAATGCTCAAAAATTGGTGTTAGACTATCTACTTCATCCACCTTGAGTCCATTCTGATGTGAATTGAAGTCCAGATAAAGAAAATGATGGGTTTGTGCAAGATTTGAAAGTTCCATAAAATGGATGTTACTGTCTACTGTATTTTAGGAATTTCCAAACATAAATAAAAATGTAAACATCAAGAAAGAACATGTGATAACAATTTAGGTTGGTCAAGAAAGAATCATGTGATAAATACACCACTCAATAAGAGTCTTCGGCCTTTCTGGGTGTCTTTTTGCGTGCCCAGGTTATGTTACACAGAAATTAAACTATTCTAAAAATATCATAATCGAAGAATGTTGCCTACCAGGGCTATATTATTATAGTCATCGCTAAATGTTGCATACCCACCTTATTATTGATAATTTTTTCATAGGAATATTATGGTTATTTCTATCATTTCTAGGTATCTTTTTATACGCCCAGGTTATGTTACACGGAAATCAAACTATCCTGAAAATATAGTAATCAGTAAATGTTGCATACCATGAATATATTATTATAGCCATTCCTAAATGATGCATACCCATCTTATTATTGCTAAATGCTTCATATTAATATTATTATTGAGTATTATAATACTTTTAATATACTTAATATAACTATAATTATAAGAGGATTCTTAATATAATCATCTTATGTAAATTTTGACAAAATCTTTATTTTCTTATTTTCTGTTGTTTAAATTGTATTTTTAAATGTATAAATAGATTCAGTTTACTGAAAAAAAATTTGAACACTCCAATTATACAAACTTAAACACTTAAATCTGCAGATTCAACCATTCATCACCATATTTTAGACAAAATCAAATGAAAAAAATTACCAAAAAACAACTAAAAGTTAAAACGTTTAAAATAATGCCTTTAGAATATAGGTAAAAAGGTTAAAGGTAAAGGGAAAATTCTACGATGAACATGACATGCAAGCAACCAACATTTGCATTCTTAATCCTCAGAAACAAGTTTCTGAATCGATCTAGATGCTTGGAATCGCATTTTCAACAATAGATTGTGTGGCTTCAGCATTCATAGGATCGCCAGAATCCGGAGGAGGTCACGAGAAGCCGGGTGATATGGACAGGTTTCTCATTCGATCTAGATGGTTGGAATCGTATTTTCAACAATAGATTGTGTGACTCGCCAGAATCCGGAGAAGGTCACGAGAAGCCGGGTGATATGGATAGGTTTCTCATTCGATCTAGATGGTTCGAATCACATTTTCAACAATAGATAGTGTGATTTCAGCGATCTTAGGATTGCCAGATTCAAGGACAGGTTACAACAACCAGGGTGATATGAGTACTCCTTGTACTAAATCGAGGTGAAATTCAACAAAGTGGCCACTAGATAGTGCCTTGTACTTACGAGGAGGATCAATCGATTCTGCATGGAGACCAGTTAATTCTGGTTTGAGCTCAACATTATGATTCAAAGTTCAGACAGTCAAAGTGAACATGCTACTTCATTATATCCTCATCCATAGTCCCACTTTTTCCCATTTTTAAATAAAATGAATATATAAATTCGATCTTAAAATATTTTTTAAATAAAATGAATATATAAATGTGATCTTAATGGAGGTTACTCAATGATGATATACAATGAAGAACAAATTAATGAATTTTATAAATTATTTAAATACAATTTGTATTATCATTTTCAAAATCAATACTACATTCATTCAAATAAGGATGTAAGAATAAATACATTTTTAAAATAAATATATGAATATATAAATGTGATCTTAATGGAGGTTACTCCATGATGATATACAATGAAGAACAAATTAATGAATTTTATAAATTATTTAAATACAATTTGTATTATCATTTTCAAAATCAATACTACATTCAAATAAGGATGTAAGAAGAAACACATTTTTAAAATAAATATATGAATTTGGTTTTAATGAACTATAACTACTATCATTATTATATACAATAAAAAATAAATTAATTAATTTTATAAATTATTTAAAATATAATTTTTACCACTTCTATAAAAAAAACAAAGTATTGCTTTTTAGAATTTGGCTCCAGAACTTTTTAGGATCCAACTTGTATAGTTGTGAAAGTTGCTCTTGCCTTTTATTGATATAGTATCTTTTTTTCTTTTTAATTAGGGCTTTGTACGTATTGATCTTATCAAGTTTTAAGGGCTCATTACAAGCATCCCTAATGGCTTTCCTAGCAATTTTATATTCCTTATCATACCAAGGGTTGGTTGTTCTATTATTCTTTTTATGGGACACCTCAAAACAGAACTTGTTAATGGAAGTGGAAAGGGTAGTTGTAAAATTATGATAGAGTTCTTCAATGCTGTCCTTATAAGTTAGGAGTTTTAATTTACTATTTAAATTCTTTAATAAAATGTCAACTTTACTTTTGTCAAAGAGCAAATTCCTTTGATTATCATAATTCTCTTCAATGGTGCTCCTATGCATGGAAAATTTTAGAGTTAAGGTTAAAGGTTTATGATCAGAGTTAGGCTCATGGTCATTTAAAAGGTCAAAAGTTGTTATTTGGTTGGAAATGGGGATATCAGATATCACATAATCTACAAAACTACTACCTAGCCCATGAATACAGGTCATTTGGTTGGAGTTTGGTCACTTCATTACTCCATTGCAAATTATTAGGTCTTGAGAGCTACATAGTTTGACCAATTCAGTACCAAACAAATTCTCAATTAGGTCTTGAGAGCTTCTTTTGTAGCTATTAGATAAAAGAAGGTCATCATCTAGCTATAAAAGATTATAGTTGGAGTCATCACTTAAAAAAGTAGCTTGTTTAGTTGCAGTCCTAGCATTAAAATCTCCTAGCAAAAGAATATTACCTAACTATAATCATCATTATATACAATAAAAATACAAATTAATTAATTTTATAAAATATCTAAAATATAATTTTTACCACCTTTATCAAATGGTGAGGATCAATACTATACCTCAATGGATCCATGGAATGGTACACATGTTTCAGGGAATTGAGTCCATGGAATGGTACACATGTTTCAGGGAATTGAGGAAATCACTTGGATCCATGGAATGGTACACATGTTTCAGGGAATTGAGTCCATGGAATGGTACACATGTTTCAGGGAATTGAGGAAATCACTTTTGATCACTATTAGATTTTACTTTACAAAAATACAAAACAACATTTCAAAAAAAAATCCTTTACTAAATAAAGCTAAAATTTGTGTATTAGTTTTGTGTGTTATTTAAAGTATAATTGTTGTCACCTTAATCCTCGTGAATTAAATCTAATGAATAAATGTTATGATTAAAATATAAGATATTTAAGTCAAATCTCCATAATTAAAACCCTACTCAAAAGGTTTCCAATAAGATTGTAAAATTGCTTTCGAATATAAAAATAGAATTGGGATGACCAATTTTTTTGTCACGAAATCTTTTAACTTTCATAACATTTTAACAATTTATCATTAAATATAACATATTCCCTTTTCAATTTAGAATCATGAATTTAGAATCATGTATAGTCAACCCAAATTATAACTAGCACAGCCACATAATTGTGGTTGGTGAAAGCTGAAATGCATCTTTAATTTATTAAACCTAATTTTAATATAAACCCTAATTAGGGTTTGAAAATAAAATTTGCTATATCCGATCAACATTTTCTTTGCCTTCGGAACCATTATTCTTGCATATCGCAACCTTCTATCTAATTCTTCATTTACCTCTGAACACTCGCTCCAACTACAACAATCTTACACATCTAAAACAACAACAATATTACAAACACATTACCACATTACACAGCAAATAACTCAGTAGAAGACAACAAATAACTTGACAGAAACAAAACCACTTTATTTCACTAATCGCATTCAAATCTCCACGGTTGTTGCACATACGACCATGGAAACCTTCCCCACCATCAACATTAACTTCAATCTCCACGGTTGTTGCACATACGACCATGCCCTCAAGCCTTCCCCACCATCAACATTAACTTCAATCCACTACCGCATTGAGGGGTTAAACAGATAAGACATGTGTTTATTGGGGAAGAAACAGGTGTCCACTGTGCTTACAAAAATCGAGTCATGCCATTGTGTAGTACAGTTAAACTAGTGAATATATTGCGGAAGCGATGCTACAACAATCCAAACGTTTTTATGGCCATCATCATACAGAAAATAAAAGGCTCATCCAATATGAAACCCCCAAATAGGTGAGGAAATTAGGGGTAGAGAATGAAACGCACTGATATTTGAGGTAATCCTAAAGGTTAATCATTTAAACGTGGCAATCATATGGTGATAGAGTAATTTCTTAATATGATTAGGTAAATGTTAAAAAGTAAACAAGTTAACAGATGTATTCAAAAATACAAGGAAGTTATGAAGAGTAAATCACATTCATTGATTTGGGAGGACGACTAAAAATATGCACATCTTCAATTGTTAGCCATTAATAGAATTTGAGATTAAAAGGTGATTAATTGTGCCCATTATCAATAGGTGCACGCATTATATTTTTACAGTAAAATAAAATCAAAATATTTAACAATTCATTATTAAATATAACACATTATACATACTGCATAATGATAAGGAGGGTTTACTAACTGACGCCAAGGCCATATGCTACTTTCCAATTAGGGATTTGATGTATTGGTTTTAAGCACACTTAAAATTTTATAAAAAAAATATTAATAAATTTTACAATTTTTTTTATTTTTTTTTTTTTGGGGCAAATAGTCACTTTAAATTAATTTAAGTGTGTTTTTTAAATGTTAAAATCAATTTAAATTTTAATATAAACATAATTTTGATTATCTTACAACTTATCATTAACAACATTTTCAATAATCATTTATAATTTTTAAAATAACTAGTTTGGAATAGAGTTTGGGGAAATTTATCTGGCACTTTTTCTCATTTCGAGGTTGGTACTCAAGATAAATCAAATTTTGAACCTGAATCTGAGTGGAGAAAAACACCCCTGAACACAAACCAATGTGACTAAACTCTATTGATTGATCACTTACAACTTGTTATTAAATAATACTTTTAATAATAATTCATTATCATTAAAATTAATTTTTTCATAATAACATATTCATAAACATGAATATAAGTTTGTTCATCTTACATCTTGTCATTAAATAATATTTTTTATTAAATAAAATATTATTAATGATATCATATTATTATGTGAATGTGTGATGTATTATGTGAATGTTTCTAAATAAGAGATAGCTACTTGATCTTGTTACATTTTATAATAACTTCTAAAATCATAAAATATTTTTTCTTTTTTGTAATGTATTTAAAAATAATGAATTTAAAAAATATGAAAAAAAAATTAAAAAAAATGTGATTAAAAACTATAAAAATTTCCCTCCTTCTATAACATATTCAAAATTAATTCCAAAAACTAAATAAAATAAAGATCATAACAATTTAATACACCAAGTAACAATGTTGTACATCTATTTTATAAGTTTGGAAACCAGTTCTAGAATAAAAGATATAATGTGAAGTCTTTAATACATCAAATAACTAAACATATGAAAAATATATCAATATTACAATCAAATATTATTTACTTTGACTATTCATATCATTATTATAATATATGATTGTAGAGCAGTTAAGATTATACTTTTTCCTAGTGTGACCATTGATCCAAAGTAGTTGATTGTTTCTCCCTACACATTTCTTATTGTTGATTGACAACTTACACAAAGATGAATAAAAATGATAAGTTCCCATAAACACTAGTTATTGAAACAACTTAAGGAAGAATTATTGATTTCGTTTTCATCATTTGTTGTTAATGGAGTTTGACCACCATGACTTTATTTGTATCAATAAAAATTATTTCCCTTTTACCTACCGAATACATCTAGTTTAAGAATTTAATATTACCATAAAATCTTTAGAGATGCATAATGACCTGTATCAAATCCATCTTTATGAAATATTCATCAAACTAGTATACTACAAATTAGATGTCTCATTGTCATATAAAGCTACAAATAGAGTATTTTAACCATAATTTATCTAGAATTTGCATATATGATTTGTTACATCTAGACTTGAACCCATCTATAAATTCAGAATTAATGCCAATCATTGTTTAGATTTGAATACCAACACTTTTACTAATATTTTTATGTCAAATTCAACAATAACTAACTCTAATGGATTGGTGTAGGTATGAATGATTATATGAGTAAAATTTCAACTTAAATCTTCCATACTATGCTCAATTTTCCATCTTTTTGAATTGAAATATTTAAGTCAACCTTCTAATCAACATAGTAAGTGCATGAAGTGTTGAGATGGTGAACTTTGAAAACCTCAATGAAAAGCTAGACTATAACATAAAAAAGAGAAACCATATCTAAATAACATATTTTTAGTATCATTAACCTACTTTTGTTGTCATTCTCAATAATTGATAAACTTAATTGATCTTATATTATCTTATGTGCAAGCACGAAGATGGGAGAGAATAGACCAGAGTTCAATCAAGTTATGACATCATGTTTATTTTATTTCCTTATTTGTGTACATATCTTTTATATAATGTTGTATACAAAGTTAACAAGTAGTGTACCACTTGTTTATAAGAAAAAAACATTATATTGTTATTTGAAGATTTATTTAAAAATTTTATCAATGTGTTTATATATACAAAGTTTTTTTCTTCCATAATATAAAACTAGTTAAATATTAATAGCATTTCTTTATAAATGGTTTTTTGACATTTTATAATATGAAATTGATGATTTTTTTTTCATGTTATAATATAAAATTGTTGGATAAATTTATATATATAAATAATTTTTGTTATCATATTTAATATACTCTTTATAATTTTATTATCAAAATCCTTCTTATCTAAAATAAATTACTATAAGAAAATTATATGACATTATAAAAAAATTATATAAGATTTATAATCATATTATTGATAATATTTATTTTGAAGATGTTTCAAGGGATAATGTAGTTATTTTTAGGTGTATTCATTTTTACATGGAATTTTAAAACATCATTTTATTTTCATAAGTATGACATACATTTTGAAAAATCCTTTTTAACCATAAGAATTGGACTCATCTTTTCATAGAAACAACTGAGAGGAGCATTGAAGTTGTTGGTTCGTTCGCTCTCAACGCTCCATTGTATGAACATTTCAATTTAGATGCATGCGTAGAAGTTTGAAGTCAATGAGACCTTCATTAAGATTTGACTAAGTCTCTATGTAATTCGAAGTAGCCATGAGTGGAGGGTAGCAGGTCAAGTGGCAAAGCTTGTAGACGTGTTTGAGTAATGAATGGTTGTGTTTTGCTCATATGATGTTTATTTTATTATTATAGTCAATTAAATTTATTTATTTTTATTATTATTATAAATATTATATTATATTTTATTATTATAGTCAATTAAATTTATTTATTATTATTATAATTATAAATATTATATTTTATTTTATTATTATAGTCAATTAAATTTATTTATTTTATTATTATTATAAACATTATATTTAAAAAAAAAAATTGATTAAAAATAAATGTTAAAAAAAATTATAAGAATAATATTTTTTTAAATAAATAAGGATAATGATGATGATGATTAACATTCACTAAGATCGAGTTTATCAAATTTATCTATCTAACTTTAAGAAGGTAAAGGATTACTTGTATTTTTTTAGAATTTTGTTTTTGTGCTTGAAAAACATTAAGAGAAACTTTCTAAGATCTACATAGTTTTGTTGAGTTTAAAGGTTACTAAGGCTAGTAGTGTGACAAATATTTTAAAATTGAGATCTAATCTAGGTATAGGCTAGATAATCTAAGAGATTTTTTCCATCTTCAACCCCCTTAGTATCACAAATGTGACACACTCTTTTGTCCCATAGCATTTTACGAATTCATCAGTGTTTGGCTTCACTATGGAGCACATGAGAATTTGTTCTTATTTTAGCAATGCTTATTCTTTTATTTAGGCTTGTCAAAACAGAGAGATCATTTTGATTTTCTAGATTAGGGTTGATTACCTCCTTATAATACCTCAATTTTCTTTTTTCCTCTAACTCTTTATCAAACAACATGTTCTCCTTAAATTTTGATTTAATAATATTTTTAATAGTATCCTTATTCTGCAAACGGTTTCTTCCATGATTCCCCAATCTTAGCCAAGATTAGGCATCTTTATGCCATCCCCCCTAGAGTTGAATGTGGTTATGGGTGGAGTTTGAAGGAATTTTAGGAAGCCTCTTGTCTTCCATGTTGTTTAAATTGTTCTTATACATTAGGTATTTATTCATAGTCGTTCTCTAAATGGGGGAAAGGATTGCCTCTAAGAGGAGGATAGGATAGGGTGTATTGTCTTTAATTTTGATATTATAGGTTATAAACTTCTTTTGGATTTCCTCTATCTTTCTCCGTGATTCTTAAGAGATACTTCATCCTCGAACTTCGCATCCATATAGAATAACAAGAGTAACAAGAGTCTCAAAGAGGAGTTTTTTCTTATCACATATCCAAAGATTAGTTGATTTGCAATTGTTTTCAAGCCCATAATAAGTTTTCCATCCTCCATTTATCATTTTCTCTATGTCATAATTCCAGTTGAGCTTGTGGTGAATATCGATTCCAAGATATTTGTATGAAGCCACTTACTCCAAGTTATTGTTTTCATATACAAAATTATCATATGTGATATTATTGGATTTAATGATCATGACTTTTTTTTGTCAGTATTAACATTCATACCCATATTGGAGAAAAAATCCTTGAGGATTATTAGTTTCTCTCTAAGATCATGGAGACTCCTTGCCATAAGAACAATACCATCAACATAAAGAAGAATATTGATGACTATACCAATGAGATTTGGGCTGACACAACCTGCTTCTTCCAAACACTCTTCTAACTTGTCAATGTATATGCCAAAAAGGGTAGGGGACAAGGGATAACCTTGCTTGACTCCAATATTATAGTCAATTTATTTCAATCATCCCCCAGTGTTATTAAACTTGGTAATGACGTTCTCATACAACCTTATAGAAACAACCCTCAACTCGAAAGATACTTTTATCTCTTTCAACCTATCATGAAGGCTTTTCCTAGGAATTGTGTCAATAGTTTTTCTAAAGTCAACAAAACAACACAAAAGATTAGTTTTGGTATTATGGAACTCCTTCACAATGATCCTAAGGGTAAAAATTTGGTCCACGGTTGAATGATACCTCATAAATCTACCTTGGGCTTTAGCTCTTTTAATGTGACTTTCTATACAAAGGCTAATATCTTTTTCCAAAATAACTCCATATAGCTTGGATAAAATCGGGCTAATCATAATGGTCCTGTAATCAGAGGGAATGCTTATATCCTTATTTTTAAAAATAGGTACAATGAGGCTTTGTGTCTAGGGTCTAGGGAAGCCCTGCTTAATTGTTAAATTAAATAGCTTGTGTACGTAAGGGATGAGGATAGGCCCTTCAATTTTTAAAATTTCATCTTGGTATCCTTCAATGTCCTTATCTTTCCCATTTGCAAGCCACTTGACCCCGAACTCTATGTCATCCAAAGAAAAAACTCCATCCTTTGTAGGGACAATAGGAATGGTGTCCATGTCAATAGACAATTTGTAAAGACTTTTAAGTTAGGAATTCCAGTCCCTTAAGGGAATCATATTATTTTCTTTAGTATAGTGAATTAGAATTTTCCTCAAGAACTTCTTAGGATCAATCTTAGATAGGTATAAAATCCACTCTGGCCTTTTATTTATACAACACATTTTTTTCCTATTAATTAGGGATTTGTACATATTGATCTTATTCAGTTTTAAGGACTCATTAGAAACATCCCTAATGTATTTCCTAGCAATTTTACATTGTTTATCATACCAAGGTTTGGTTGTTCTATTCTTCTTTTTACAGGACACCTCGAAAGAGAACTTGTTAATAGAAGTGGAAAGGGTAGTTTCAAAATTATGATAGAGGTATTCAATATTGTCCTTATAAATTAGGTGATGTAATTCACTATTTAAATCATTTAAGAAAAGATCAACTTTACTTTTGTCAAAAACCAGTGGCCTTTGATTATTATAAATTTCTTAAATGGACCTCCTATGCATGGAAAAGTTTAGAGCTAGGGTTAAATTTCTATGATCAAATTCGGGCTCATGGTCCTTTAAAAGGTCAAAAGTTACTATTTGGTTGGAAACAAGGATATCAAATATCACATAATCCACGACACTACTACCTAGACCATGAATATAAGTCATCTAGTTGGATTTTTTCCATTTCATTACTCCATTGCAAATTACAAGGTCTTGAGAATTTCTCAGTTAGGTCTTCAGATTTTCTTTTTTAGTTATTAGTTAAAACAAGGTCCTCATCTATCCATAAAGGATTATGGTTGGAATCATTGCTTAAAATAATAGCTTGGTTAGTTGTATTCTAGAACTAAAGTCTCCTAGCAGGAAGATATTACCTTCATTTCTCAAACTATAAGTATCTTTTTCTAAAGTATTATAGGGACAATTTCTATCTAGATTGTTTTTCTTTTAAAAAGTAGAATTAATAGGTGCCAAATAATAAATTTCTATATACATCTTCTTAGAATTGATGTAAATTTCTATCCAAATGTACTGATTGAGAGGGTCGATATTATGAAGTTGAATGTGAGGAGAAATTATCTTTCTAATATAACAAACTATGCCTCCTATCCCTCTACGGTATGGTTTTTTGTTCCATGTCGACCACAAGATAAATCCTTCTATGTTAGGGACTTTAGAGTCTTAAAACTCCCATGTTTCAACTAGACAAATAATATCAATATCACTCAAGATCCAACTTAGCATAGGACCTTTTCACCAGGGAAAGCCACGAAAGTTCAAAAAAAGGATCCCGAGTGTCCCAAAATCTTATTTATTATTATCATTTTGGTCTCTATCCCTAACAATTGTTTTTCGATTTATAATCATTTCCCACTTTCCTTCTTTTTGGGCTTCTTTTACCTTTTGAGCTTCATTCCTTAATTCATCTTGAACTTAGTAAATGAGGTCTTCATTTATAAATATTCCTTACCCTTTAAAACTTGGAGATTTACTAACTATGCTATATTTATGGTCAGTACATCTTAATTACGGATCAACCTATATTTATGTTCAATTATTTTTCAATTTGTGATTTATTGTTTAGTTCTTCTTTTAATATTGCTAATGTATCCTCCTCATATTGTTCTTTTATACCAAAAATCATGAGGTTGAAGTCTCTTTTATTATACACATTATCCAATTAAATTATACAATTTTTTAAACAAATATGAATAATTATATTTATTTAAGATTTTACAATTAAATTAATAAAAATATATATATTATAATTTATATTATTTAAATATATTAATAATGTGTCCACTAAAGAGCTTCATCCTTTTATGGCTTGCACTCAAAGAACGTGTCCTTACTTGGGACGGAGAGAAGAGGGAAGAAATTATTGGAATATATAATTCCTACTTATCTAATATTTTTGCTAATGTATTGAGAAGTAGAGACAATCTCTACGTGAGTTGTGTGATCTTATTCTTAGGAGGTTGTTTAAGAGTTGGATTTTTGAGATCCATGTTTGGTGTGTTGTTGACATATTATCTCAACCTCTCCAGTTATCTTTGGAATAAGTTAGAATTGATAACAACCTATGCACTCTATATAATAGATTCCAATGTAATGATATTTACAAGTAATTGAATATTTATGTATTATACTCTACTTTCCCATTTTATCATGGTATCAGAGCTTCATGTATGGGAATGAATCCCTCATGGGAGTGCC
>SNQJ01S0005885.1:134058-149159 GCA_010110895.2 Picea sitchensis | reverse complement strand
GGGAGTGAACTTTGATGATTAGATTAGGGATCTTATAATCTTGTGCTCATTGCCAGAAAGATGGAATGAATTGGTCATTGTTGTAAGTAACTATGTTTCATGTTCAAACACTCTGAAATTTGATGATGTTCTTGGTGTTATCCATAGTGAGAAAATGCGACGAAAAATCATAGGTTAGCCATCATGTAATGAGTTTACTGTGGATAACAAGGGAAGAAAAATGGAAAGAGGATTATCACATACTTGATCTAAACCCATAAACACAAAGGCGTCCCTCTGAACCCAATAATTTCTTTGATACCAAATGTAAATTTTAACCTTGTACAATTATTTATTGCAAACAAATTCTCTATAAAAACATAAAAGATACAATGGCACACACACACACATTTTTTACCTTCAAAACCCAGACGGGGAAAACCAACAACTTGTTTAGACTCACACCTCTAATATTCTATTCATCATATTCTTCATTGTTTACAATAAAATATACATCTAGGATCTTGCGGCATATAAACCACTAATCCATTGACTCAGATTAGTCAACAACCTCATATCCTTAACCAGAATTAGAAAACCATCAACAAAAACCATGTGTCGAAAAACCACTAAAAAAATGCAAAAAACCACGAAAAACCTAACCATTTTTTTTAAAGGGGCTCCCACATTCCAACCCCAACAATCCTCCCCGCTAGGGAGTGCAAAGCAGCTCCCAAACCCCCTTTGATACTATTTCAGGGTACAATACATGGGATCGATTTTGCAAATAATATGACACATAACCAACATTATATATATATATAATAAATGAAGAACATAGAGATGGTCAAGATACTAACCTCCTCCATGGAACTCTCATGTCCACTGGCCACCATTGGTCTATAAGAAATATTCTCATAAGTCAAACATCTATGAAGCTCACATGAATGTCTACTCTGTCCATGTTCCCTCTTCCAACTGCACTTTACTACAGAGCTTGAAGGTTCAACATCTCTACCAACATCACATGTAGACACCTCCTACCACTATAGTGCTACAAAACTACCATGTTCGACCAAGATCCAATTCAAGGTTGATATCAATAAATGTGTTTACGTGATGCCTTATGTGACGGGAGGATGCTAAGAAGGGGTGTTAGACCTTCACCTAGGAGGATGAGGACCTAGCACTGGGTCACGCCTAACATTTTGTCTATCCTGTGCGGACCCACAACCCAACCCTTGGAATTCACCAATGTCAAAGTAGTTGACATGGTGACCCAATGATGTAGGACCATCACTCCAAGCCAGCTACATGCCAGTGAACCAACACATCAAAGCACGTGTTCAATGGACTGGAGAGGCACAACCCTCTCACTTTCAAATTTCAACTTTGAAAATTGTATTAAATGATTGTAAGGCTGGTAGAGCCAAAACTCCATGCATGTACATAGGATTTAGATAAAATTTTCCTTAAATGGTTGTAAGGATGAGATCTAGATTCAATTCGGACTAGACAGCCATTCAATGTAATTGAATGAAAATTAATGAGATTTGGTGAGGATGGAGGGAAGTGCTCGAGGAGCCACCTTTTGTAAAAAGATCTTGTTTTTTTTTTCAGTAAGAAGAGAGGAAAAGAAGGATAGGAAGATAGAGATAGGAGAAGAGAGCCGAGAATCTGTTGCAGTTTGAGCTCAAACACATTGTAATCAGGCATTCTTGATTAATACAAATAGAGAAATTTTTCCTGCATGTTGTTGTTCATGTGTTTGTCAGTTCATGAATGAATGTCTTTATGTGTTGATGATATGTTGTAGATGTATGTTATATTTTCATCTGCAGGGATAGATAGAATTTGTCTATTTGATTGAGTTGTGATATCTATCTGGGTTCTTGAGGCTATGCAAGGAGTGCANTAGGATTTAGATAAAATTTTCCTTAAATGGTTGTAAGGATGAGATCTAGATTCAATTCGGACTAGACAGCCATTCAATGTAATTGAATGAAAATTAATGAGATTTGGTGAGGATGGAGGGAAGTGCTCGAGGAGCCACCTTTTGTAAAAAGATCTTGTTTTTTTTTTCAGTAAGAAGAGAGGAAAAGAAGGATAGGAAGATAGAGATAGGAGAAGAGAGCCGAGAATCTGTTGCAGTTTGAGCTCAAACACATTGTAATCAGGCATTCTTGATTAATACAAATAGAGAAATTTTTCCTGCATGTTGTTGTTCATGTGTTTGTCAGTTCATGAATGAATGTCTTTATGTGTTGATGATATGTTGTAGATGTATGTTATATTTTCATCTGCAGGGATAGATAGAATTTGTCTATTTGATTGAGTTGTGATATCTATCTGGGTTCTTGAGGCTATGCAAGGAGTGCACAATAGAACATTGGAAGTTTTGTAGCCAGCGCAAAGAGTGCACATATGAACTCTGCAGAGTCAGAAATAATTTGCAATGAGTGCACACCAAGAGGATTCACAAACTCAAAAAAATACTCAGAGTTACTGAATACTCTAGAGGAGGAACTATGCAAAGGAAGCCAAGGAGATAATAGAATCACTGAAGGTTCTGTGGAAGCTCTACCAAGAGGGCATTGAGCAAGTGCATAGAGTGCATAGGAGAACTCTATTTCGAGTTTAGAGAGAAGATAGAGTCATTGAAGATTTTGGAGAACTCTGCGAGGTGGGCATTGAGTTGATGCAAGTGTACACAGAAGGAACTCTTTCAAGTTACGAGAGAAGAGAAGTGTCAAGGAGAGACACTCACAGAGTTACTGAATACTCTGTTAAGCTCAGTAAGGAGGGATTGAGTAGAAGGTTGTCAGGAGGACACCAGATTTCCCTTTGAGGACACAAAAGGGTGAGTTCCCTAGAGACTCGGGTAAATAAAGCTCATGATGGATAACACAGTTGTGTGCAGGGACCCTGCAAGGACTTGGAGAGGCCAAGAAAACCCTTTGGAGGGTTCAGGTTTTGGTAAGCTCAGGAAGGATAGTGCCTTAGCGCACCGAGTAACCATAGAGTGAGAAGAAGGTCGAGAAAGGCTTTGAGGTTTCATAGTCGACAAAGATCAGGAGGGACAATGCTTCTAGAATGAAGGCGAGTTCATCAAAGTCTGATCAAGCTCACAGAGGAAACAAAGGCCGAGGCCTTTGAAACTTCAAAAGATCCCCCAAGGGGAAGGAGGAAGTTCTCAAGCTCAGGAAGGAGCCCAACTGCCTTTAGATCCGCTGGAAAGATGTGAACTAGATTGCCGAGTCTACGTCTCGATGCATGCATGAAAGTTCACAAGGAAGAGAAATAGATCTGGGCCGTCTGATCTAGTGAAAATGACTGATAGTCATTAGATCCATAGGAAGGCGCACAAGGTTTAACCTCTGAAAGGTCGTGCAGGAGAAGGAGTTGGAACAGATGGTGGGAACACTTCATGGAGAAGTGTCGAAAATCCTGTGGACCGTCAGATCTCACAGATCTGTGAGGAGGTTAAGGCAGAGTATCTTTTAGCATTTCGGCATTTTTGGGTTTAGAGTGGCAAGATGTTTTGGGGTCGCTAAATCACAAACTCCCGGTTCGCGAAGTCCTGAAGTCTTGCACACGAATTTCGCTATTTTGAAGTTCGGGTATTGGAGAAGGAAGGGATTTTGGAGACACTACATCGCGAACTCTCGGTGCGTGAAATCGCGCCATCCGTTGGATCTAGAGCGCAGTGGCCTGAGATTCACTGGATTAACGATACATGCATAGGGTTGAGTCCCTGGGAGGTGCACAGAAGGTCAGATCGTGACCGTCAGATCTTGCATAAAGGATCGATAGCCATCGGATCTGGAAAGAGGAGAACGAGGTTTAACCCTCGTAGAAGCAAAGGAGAGGGCTCGACAAAAAATCCCAAAAGCATCGTGACCATCCATAGGAGGACATGTGGAAAGCGGATCGGGTTTTAGGAAAAGGACCAAAAGATTTTGGTTCCAGGAGGACTGAGCCATTGATCTCTCAGAGGGAGAGATTTCAACATTTCAGGAACCAAGGGTTCAAAAGATAGAAAATAGGGGTAACACTTGTATCGCGGTTTCCCGAATTGGGAAAGCCAGTAGTGCTTGGTTGTGGACCGTAATTTCCGCATTTTAGAATGCTAGTGTTTGAGAAGCCAGGAGTCGGGAGACGTGCAGTCCCTACTCGCGAAATTGCGAAACCCCAAATGTCTTCGAAGGAAGAGAACAAGGTGAGTCGTTAATCCCTTTTTGGAGTTTTGACAACCGGGAGTTGGAGGGACAAGGATCCTGGGAGATCTCTCATGCAGGAGTCCCAAAAACCTGAAATGCGAAAGGTGTGTTGGTTCAGAACAGAGAAGAGTGTCGAAAAAGGAGCGCATGCATAGGTTTTCTCAAGGCTTGTGCCAGAGGAAAAAGGGACCTGTGGATTTTTTCAAGGGGTTCCAATAGGAGCCCGAAGAGCTATTTCATCTCAGAAGAAGGACGATCCAAAGACCGAGAGGTCAGTGGACCCTGCTGAGGTAGGGGGTCTGTGTCAAGTGGTATCAGAGCCACCTTCTATCTGTAGGCTACTGGCGGAAGGAGGTAGAAGGAAAAGAAAAATATTGTGATACACTGCGTCAAGTGGTATCAGAGCCACTTTTTGTCTGTAGACTGCAGGTGGAAGGAGGCAGAAGGAAAACAAAAATACTCTGATACAGTGGGTCAAGTGGTATCAGAGATGATATTTCCATCTATAGACTTCAGGCAAAGGAGACAGCAGGTGAAGGAGGAGAAATTCTGGTAACACCAAGTGGAATCAGAACCAGAGATTCATTTGTATACAACAGATGAAAGAAGTAGGGTGTTAGTGATCTATGGTGATTGTTTGCAGGTGTGCAACAATCAATAGATAGCCATGCAAGGTGTAGGAGGACATGGAGATGATCTCAAGTGTAGAGTGATCCATGCACTTGCCAGGAGGGCAGGTGAAATATGGAAATGGCTACTAAAGGTCGTGACCATGGTGGAAGAGGAGACCACCAGTAGAAAACCAAAGAACAAATTGGTGAGGAACTCACTCAGAGAAGAGAGAGAATGGAGTAGCTTGCATTAATAATGTAGTATAATGCCAAAGCACGATGGGTGTATGAATGGCCCATGAAAAAGAAGGTGAAGTGGCCAGTCAAGGAGTTGTTGGCCAAAAGACAATAAAGGTTGTTGAAAAGATGGTTGAGGTATGTGAAAATCCTAAGGGCCACAGAGGAGATGGTTCATGCCTGTGAACCAGAAGTTGGGAGAAATCTTAGTGATGAGGAAGAGAGATCAGTTTTAGATCTCATAAACTGCCAGGAGGGAAGAGATGAATTTTCCAATTTCCAGGTGGGCAATGAAATGAGATCATTGGAGAATCTCATAGACTGTCAGGAGGAAAAAAATGGAAATTAATATTTCCAGGAGGGCAATGGTATGATATTAGCTGAAGATCTTGAAAACTGCCAGGTGGGCAGGGCAGAAATCCCATATTTCCAGGTGGGCAGGGGAAAGGAGATGAGACTGCCTGAGAGTCTCATGAACTCAGAGGAGAGTTCAAATCAGCAAGGAGTGTTGATAGGTGAGGATCAGAAGAGAATTATGATGATTGGGGGAATTCGGGTATTCCTACCAGATACCCCAATTGAGGCCATAGCATATGTTGTATATGCAGCAACAACAGAAGGACAACTAGCAGAAACTGTCACGAAAGAAGAATTGGGGCAGACATCAAGGGATACCCTAGCATAAGGAGAAGAATATGAGTATTCAGAATAATGGCTCAAATATTTCATCCAGGTAGCTGAAACAAAGACACCTGCAGTACTGAAGCTAACAACAGAAGAAGAGCATGAAGTTGATATGCTCACTCCATGGGAGAAGGAGTTAGAAATGATGGAGGATTGGTTGAACAATCCAGAGCCAGTAGATGACTTTCGAGAGAAGACAGTCATGCATATGATAGTAGAGGAGAATTCCAAGGAATCGCTCAAAAATTTGAGCTAGGGACTTGAAAAAATGATGATGACTGTAATGCCGAGGCATGCAGCAGAAGATGAAGGAGAATTCCATTCTGAGGAGAAGCTGGAGGAAGTTGGAGATGCACCAGTAGGAGAAATGGCAGAGGCAAAGATGTCATAAGAGGAAGCTGAGAAGCGACTCAGTGATCATACTGTAGAACTAAATTTTGCAGCATAGTGGCAAGTTGAGGCCACAAAGGAAGAAGATGGCATGGGAGATCTAGTTGATCTACTCATTTGTAGGGAATAAGTGCAGTCGAGAAGACTGCATAGAGAGAGCCATCCACTGGAGTAGTTGGATGAGGTAATTGAGGAGATCAAAAGGTTGATGATTAGATCAGCAGAAGTAGTCAGCAAAGGGAAGTTGAGAAGAAGAGAACCTGCCATAGCAACAGGGCAGCAGATGTAGCAGTAGCAGCGAAGCAGTGGAGCAAATGGATAGCTACAGAGAATTGTTTGGGATCCAGGTGGATTTCAACAGTGGTGTTGGGAAGCTCATGAGTAGGAGCTCATGAATTTTTCACATCAAAGGAGTAAGATGCAGGATCATCACTCCAAGCAAGCTACACTCCAGCCAGCCAACACATCAAAGCGTGTGTTCAATGGAGAGGAGAGGCACAACCTTCTCACTTTCAAATTTCAATTTGGACTAGACAACCATTCAATGTAATTGAATGAAAATTAATGAGAGTTGGTGAGGATGGAGGGAAGCGCTTGAGGAGCCCCCTTTTGTAAAAAGATCTTCTTCTTTTTTTTTCAGTAAGAAGAGAGACAGAGAAGGATAGGAAGATAGAGATAGGAGAAGAGAGTCGAGACTCTGTTGCAGTCTGAGCTCGAACACATTATAATCAGGCATTCTTGATTAATACAAACAGAGCAGTTTTTCCTGCATTTTGTTGTTCATGTGTTTGTCAGTTCATGAATGAATGTCTTTATGTGTTGATGATATGTTGTAGATGTATGTTATATTTTCATCTATAGGGATAGATAGAATTTTTCTATTTGATTGAGTTGTCATATCCATCTGGGTTCTTGAGGTTGTGCAAGGAGTGCGCATCTGAACTCTGCGGAGTCAGAAAGAATGTGCAAGGAGTGCACACCAAGAGGATTCACAGACTCAAAGGAAGCCTCAGAGTTACTGAATACTCTGGAGGAGAAACTATGCAAATGAAGGCATAGAGATAACATAATCACTGAAGGTTCTGTGGAAGCTCTTCCAAGAGGGCATTGACAATGTGTATAGAGTGCACAGGAGAACTCTATTTCAAGTTTAGAGAGAAGATAGAGTCACTGAAGATTCGGGAGAACTCTACCAGGTGGGAATTGAGTTAATGCAAGTGTTCACAAAAGGAACTCTTTTGAGTTCTGAGAGAAGAGAAGTGTCAAGGAGAGACACTCATAGAGTTGTTCAATACTCTGTTAAGCTCAGCAAGGAGGGCTTGAGCAGAAGGTCGTCAGGAGGACACCAGATTTCCCTTTGAGGACACAGAAGGGAGAGTCCCCTAGAGACTCAGGTAAATAAAGCTCAGGACGGATAGCACATTTGTGTGCAAGGACCCTGCAAGGAGTCGTAGAGGCCAAGAAAACACTTTGGAGGGTTCAATGTTTGGGAAGCTCAGGAAGGATAGTGCCTTATCACACTGAGTAACCACAGAGTGAGAAGAAGGTCGAGAAACCATTTGAGTTTTCACAGTCGACAAAGCTCAGGAGGGACAACGCTTATAGAATGAAGGCCAGTTCATCAAAGTCTGATCGAGATCGCAGAGGAAGCAAAGGCCGAGGCCTTTGAAACTTGAGAAGATCCCCCAAGGGGAAGGAGGAAGTTCTCAAGCTCAGGAGGGAGCCTAGCTGTCGTTAGATCAGCTGGAAAGATAAGATCTAGACTGTCGAGTCTACGTCCTGACGCACGTAGGAAAGCGCACAAGGAAGAGAAATAGATCTGGGCCATCAGATCTAGTGAAAAGGACCGATAGTCATCGGATCCAGAGGAAGATGCACAGAGTTTAGCTTCTGGGAGGTCGTGCAGGAAAAGGAGCTAGAACGGATGGTGGGAACACTTCATGGAGAAGTGTTGAAAATCCCATGGACCGTTGGATCTCACAGATCTGTGAGGAGGTTAAGGCTGAGTGTCTTTTAACATTTCAGCATTTTGGGGTTTGGAGCGGCCAGAGATTTTTGGGTCCCTGCATCACGAACTCCTAGTTCGCAAAGTCCCGAAGTCTCGCATGCGAATTTCTCTATTTTGGAGTTCGGGGATTGGAGCAGCAAGGGATTTTGGAGATGCTGCATTGCGAACTCCCGGTGTGCGAAATCACACCAGCCGTTGGATCTGGAGCATAGTTTCCCGAGAGGCACTAGATCAAGGATACGTGCACAGGGTTGAGTCCCTGGGAGGTGCACAGAAGGTTATATCATGACCGTCACATCTCGCGTAAAGGATCGATAGCCATCCGATCTGGAAAGAGTTGAACAGGGTTTAACCCTTGTAGAAGCAAAGGAGAGGGATCAACAAAAAATCATGAAAGCATCATGATCGTCCATAGGAGGACATGTGGAAAGTGGTCCAAGTTTTGGGAAAAGGCCCAAAATATTTTGGTTCCAGGAGGACTGGGCCGTTGATCTCTCAGAGGGAGAGATTTTGGCATTTCAGGAACCGGGGGTTCGAAATATAGAGAACAAGGGGAATACTTGTATCACAGTTTCCTGAATTGCGAAAGCTAGTAGTGCTTGGTCCTGGACCATCGTTTTGGCATTTTGAAACATGGGTGTTCGAGAGGCCGGGTGTCGGGAGACGTACAGTCCTGACTCATAAAATTGTGAAACCCTGAAAGTCTTCGGAGGAAAAGCACGAGTCGAGCCGTTAAGCCCTTTTCGACGTTTCGACGACTGGGAGTTAGAGGGACAAGGATCCTGGGAGAGCTCCCATGCAGGAGTCCTGAAAACCTGAAACATGAAAGGTGTGTTGGTTCAGAATAGAGAAGAGCACCGAAAAAGGAGCACGTGCATAGGCTTTCTCAAGGCCTATGCCAGAGGAAAAATGGACCTGTGGATTTGTTCAAGGGGTTCCAACAGGATCCTAAAGAGTTATTTCAGCTTAGAAGAAGGACGATCCAGAGACCGGGAGGTCAGTGGACCCTACTGAGGTAGGGGGTCTGCGTCACCCAACATAAACTATGACGATGATTTTCTAAGGAAACATAGAGGCACCTCCCTATTATTTCAAGGAGGTTTTTCAAACACCACAAATCACCTATCCATCCAATTATCCTTAAATTGTTGGATGCATCGATCCATACAAATACGTTTCTTTGTGATTGGTGGTTGTAGTCTAGTTCTAGGATCAATAAATAGCGACATCAATTCTTGTTTTGTAATGTTCAAGTCTCTCAGTTGGTTTTTATCTATGTTAATCCATTAATATTCAAACATTATATCAGTGTAATAATAAATATTGGTTAATTGCCTTGCGCACTTGCAATGAACTATACAATGACATCCAAGGAAGTAACTAATGACAATCATATGTGCTCTCTAGTACTCTTTATGTTTTGGAAAATTGATCTAAGAGACCTGAACCCTTCATCAATTTATGTTTTTATGTTTGTTGGTTTTGGGTTGGGGTTTGCTGTGCCTTCTTATAGTTGTATCAAATTTTTGTTTTCTCCAAGTTCTTTGTTAATTATTGTCTTGCAATTTAATAATGGAATTTATATAAATTAGGTTGATTTCTAAAATTAACTTAGAAAATTACAAAAAACATGAAATTAAATAGTCTACGAAATTTTAAAAACACAAAATTAAATGCGAATGAATACCCAGAATCCCTTGGAGACGGAGTCAACATTCTTTCGACACTTCGTCAACAAATTCTAGGGATTCAATTCACTCTATAATCTCTCAAACGCGCCACACGGTTAGTGGAATCTGGAAAAAAAAGGGCCATGGGCCCTTTTAATCAGCCCCAGAAAGAAATGTTGCGCGTTCCTAAGAATGTGTGTGTGTTTCTACCAAATAATTGACGTGACATATTGGGTGGAAGTTTGAGGTTTGTCAATCCTAGCACATCAGGAACGCATGCGCGTTCGCATTCACGTTTTCGCTTGAGTTCGTGCTCACCTAGTTGCCACTTTTTTGTCCATCAACTTCATGCTCATTCCCATTAGCAATATAAAAAATAAGTAATCTAAACTTATTAAGAATTGATTGAAATGATCCTTTAATGACCTCCTTAAATTTAAATTTAGTAGGAATTATTTGGGATTAATAGAATCATACATATCTTTTTGAATCACTAAGAGATAGTTGGACCTTAATAAAATGATAGACCATATAATGGTCTATCATGATACAACTTAAGTGGGCTTAATGGGTACACCCTAAGTGGGCCTAATGGTTAAAAACACGTGTTTCCTCTTAGGAGGTCACAAGTTCAAATCCCTCTATAGACTCCCTTGTCCCACAAACAATGGGTCTCATAAATTATTCATAAACTTTACTAGTCAAATCCCTCCACAAAAGGGGTCCCTTGTCCCACAAACAAGGGGTCTCATAAACCAAATATTAATGTTAATGTTAATTCACAATGATATTAATATTTTTAGGTAACTAAAATCCTAAAACTTGATTGGGTGTAACTATACATTAATATTAATGCACAATGATATTAATAATTTTAGGTAACTAAAACCTAAAACTTAATTGGGTGGAACTATACATAATCAAAATATTTTCCTGGATTCATTCGTATGTTCTAGGTATCAAAATATTTGTGCATAATCGTTATCCATTTGAAATAATATTGGAATCATATAGTTTTAGGCGGCTCTGGACCCCCCAAAAATTAGGGTTTATGTGGAACAAAATCCCTAAATAAGTCGTTACAACATGAATGTAGTACTACATGTGTTTCGTGTTCGCTTACTTTATTTGCACCTGTGCTGCTCACTACCTTCCATTTTCCACTTCGAATTATCAAAACATAGTTCCATGGCGAAGAAAAGGAATTCAAACAAGCAACAACAGAATGAGATTTACACATACGAAGCACCTTGGAATAATACATACTCCATGAACTAGTATATATATTTCCTCACTCCATGAAAAATATATACACCACGAAGCACCTTGGAACAATATATACACCATGAAAATTATATATGCAGTGTGTTTCCTATTTTACCAATATCTTTTAATTTACATGCCCAAAATGAAATTTGCAGCACCAAGATCCTTCATGTCAAATTTAGAGGACAATTGAGTTTTCACATCCTCGATAATCTCGTTTTTTTTCCTATCAACAACATATCATCCACATACAAGAACAAATAAATAATATGATTTCCAAGTAATTTCAAACACACACAATGATCCCTTCTTGTGAAGCCAAATACCAACATATAAGTATCAATTTTTTTATACCACATCCTTGGTTATTGCTCTAACCCATACACGAACATTTTCATCTTACATACCAAATCCTTATTTCTCTTCACAACAAATTATTTTGGTTGCTTCATGTAGATTTATTCTTCCAAATCCCCATGTAGGAATGTTGTCTTCACATCCATCTGTTCTCCTTCAAAAAAAAAAAAAACACAAAACATCAATGGATAAAAGAAATATAATAGAAGTTAACTTGGAAATAGGAGAAAAAATATCACCAAAGTCAATTCCCTCAACCTAGGAATAATCTTTTGATACTAATCAATATTTGTATTTATCCACTTTTCCTTATGCATTCAAATTCTTTTCAAACACCCATTTTTTTCCAATGAGATTTATTCGAGTCAGTAACTCCACTAGATACCAAGCCTCATTCTTATATAAGGTTGCCATTTATTCAACCATGGCCTTTTTCCATAGCTTTCCATCCTTTGAATCCATTGCTTCCCTAATAGTTCTAGGATTATCTTGAGTGGTACACAAAGAAAAAAATGAATGTAAATTAGGTGGAGTATACATTTTCGGTTGTCTTGTTTCCCAAACCGATCTCCACAATACTTGAGTATGAGGATATTCTTCTTCTGATTCATGTCCTTATGTAGAGTCTGATTCATCCTCTTCAAATCAAACTCTATTTTATTTGGTTCTTACTTCCTTGATAGGACATTATTCTTAACAACATCTTTGATTTCTATAAATACCACATCTTGGATATACATAAAATTCTTATTTTCTGGGTTCCAAATCTTACAACCTTTCATACCAGCTTTATACCCAATAAAGATACACTCTTTAACCTTTTATCTATATTACTCTTGTTTTCCTTTGGAACGTGAACATAGACATCACAATCAAATACCCTGAGATGTGTGAGAGAGGGTTTCTTACCAGTCTATACCTCATGTGGAGTCTTGTCATCCAGTGATGACAGGGATGATCGATTGACCAGGTAACATGCAGTACCCACTACCACTACCCAGAATTCCTATCCTAACCCAACACCACTAAGCATGCACCTTGCTTTTTCCATCAACATGATTTTCATCTTTTTTGCAACTCCATTTTGTTGAGGTGTATATGGAGTATTATTCTAACTTTATATACCATACTTCTTACATAATTATTTGAATTCATTTTCAAAGAACTCTCCACAATTATCCATCCTTGACACCTTAATTATTTTCTATGTTTTGTTCTCCATAAGAGCCTTAAACTCTTTAAATGTTGGTGGTGGAGCCTGCTTATCTTTATGATCTATAGGTATTTTTTCAGTAGTGCTTGGATACCATTTCATGATGAGGGGGTGTGGAGGGAGGATTTCCCCCCCATACATGTTTCTTAGGGGTTCCAAGAGGAGGCAACGAAAAATTGTCTTGTAGAATAAATTGCCCTGTAAAATATTGTAATTTCGTGATCAAACTGAACTGAACAGTAGAAAATATTAGGGTTTTTTTCCCTATAATGAAACCCTATTTAATATATGAGGGAATTGTATTGTGGTTTTGTATGTGATTTAATATTTTATTCTGAGAGATGAGACTGTGAGAAAATAAGAGGAAGTTACAATGGGTATGTTGTAGTTTGTATCCGTTCATTTTCTAGATAATAATAAAGGAAGGACTGTCGATTTCTCTAGTGGACGTAGCCCACATTGGGTAAACCATGTATATCTATGTCTCTATTGTATTTTGTATCTTCTATGGTTTATTCCATCATTTTTTTGATATTATTTCTTTGTGATCCTCTTTTTCTAACAATTGGTATCATAGTGAAAGGTAACTCAGAGGAAAAGAGGGTTCCTGGTTCGAGTAGGAGAAATGGAGGAAGATGGAAATTTTAAGGTCGAGAAATTTAATGGCCCAAACTGTCAGTTATGGAGGATGCAAATTGAAGACCATCTATATCAGAAGGATCTTTTCCTACCATTGGGAGGAAAAGAAAAGTAGTCGGGGAGTATGAAGGACAAAAAATGGGTGGTTCTTGACAAAAAGGCATTAGGAACGATACGATTGTGCCTAGAAGCATCGATGGAATTCAACATTTCAAAATAAAATACAACATAGGATATAATGAAGGCATTGTATAAACTATATGAAAAACGCCCGACTTTGAACAAGTTATTTCTAATGAAGTGATTATTTACTATGAAGATGTCAGAAGGTGGGTCTGTTGTTGATCATTTAAATGAATTTAATATCGTTACTAATTAGGTAATTTTTGTAGGATTGAAATTTGATGATGAGGTTAGGGCTCTTCTAATATTGTTCTCATTAACAAGGTAATCGATTAACAAGGTAACATGCATTACCTACTGCCTATACCTAGAATTCATGTCCGAACTCGACACCATTAAGCATGCACCTTGCTTTTTCCATCAACGTCATGTTCATCCTTTCCGCAACGTCATTTTGTTGAGGTGTATATGGAGTAGTATTTTTCCTTTCTATACCTCATGTGAATTCTTTCCGTATATTGATGATGAGGATGATTGATTGACTAGGTAACATGCAATACCTACTGCCTCTACCTAGAAATCATTTCCTGAACTGACACCGCTAAGCATGCACTTTGCTTTTTCCATCAGCATCATGTTCATCCTTTCTACAAATCCATTCTGTTGAGGTGTATATGGAGTAGTATTCTACCTTTCTATACCACACTTCTTACATAATTATTTGAATAAATATCCACCATTATCCATTCTCAACACCTTAATTATTTTCTCTATTTGATTCTCCATAAGATCCGTAAACTCTTTAAATGTTAGTTGTGGAGCTTAATTATCTTCCTGATTTAGAGGTCTTGTTTCAACTGTGTTTGGATCCCATTTCCTGACCAGGGGGTGTGAGTGGGGGGCGGGGGGGATTTCTTCCCCACATCTGTGGCCAAGGGGGTCTAGGGGGGGCGACGACATATTGTCTTGTAGAATAATTTCCCTTGTAAAATATTGTAATTTCATAATCAATCTGATTTTTTCATCATTAGGTTTCATATTCGATGGTATAAATTATGTTAGTGTATTTTTCCCTAGAAGGAAATCCTCTTTTATGTATGAGGGAATTATATTTTGGTTGTATATGTTAGTGAATATTGTATTATAAGAGATTAGATTGAGAGAAAATAAGAAAAAGTTATAGCGGGAATGTTGTAGGTTGTATCTCTTCATTTGCTAGATAATAATAAAGTAAGGACTGCAAATTTCTCTCGTGAACGTAGCCCACATTGGTTGAACCATATATGTTTGTGTATATATTGTATTTTATATCTTCTATAGTTTATTCCCTTGTATGTTTTATTTTATTTCTCTGTAATCATCTTTTTCTAACAATTGGTATCTGATCGAAAGGTAACTCACAGGAAAAGAGGGTTCCTATTTTGAGTGGGAGAAATGGAGGAATAGGGAAATCTTAGGGTTTATAAATTTAATGGACAAAACTACCAATTATGGAATATGAAAATGTAAGATTATCTATATCAGAAGGATATTTTCCTACCATTGGGAGGAAAAAAACATCCGAGTATGAAGGATGAAAAATGGGAGGTTCTTGACAGAAAGGAATTAATAATGATACGATTGTGCCTGGTAGTGTCAGTGACCTTCAAAATTTCAAAATAAAAGAAAACAAAGGATATGATGAAGGAATTGGATAAACTATGT
>SNQJ01S0005885.1:98014-109792 GCA_010110895.2 Picea sitchensis | reverse complement strand
TTTGTCCACCTATTTCAAATTAACCAAGGTAATGTGTCCTAGGACACATGAGGAGATATAATACATGTCCAAGGTCCCTTATTCATCAATAATTGGTAGTTTGATGTTTAGGATGGTGTGCACAATACCAGATATTGCACATGTAGTGGGAGTTGTGAGTAGGTATATGAACAGTCTAGGTAAAGAACATTGTGATACAATAAAGTGGATTCTGAGGTATTTGAGAGGTACTAATACTAATGCATTATGTTTTGGAGGTTCAAACACTGTTCTACAGGGATATGTTGATTCAGATTTCAAACATTGTTCTATAGGGATATGTTTATTTAGATACGATGGTTGCTAAATATAGAAGGAGGAGAACCACAAGGTATGATTTTAATATAGGTGGAACAACAGTAAGTTGGATAAATAAAAAATTCAAAAAGGTTGTTGCATTTCAACAATGAAAGCAGAGTATGTTGCTGCTACATAAGCTAGTAAATAGATGATTTGGTTACATAGGTTTCTGGAGGAATTGGGAAAGCAATAGGAGAACAACAAGTTTTAATATGATAGACAAGGTGCCATTCATATTGAAAATAAATCATCCTTCCATTATAAGACTAAATATATACATATCAGGTTCCATTATAAGACTAAAGACACATACAAGAGAGAATCTTGTAGACATGTTAACAAAGGTAGTAACCAGGGAGAAACTGAGTTCTTGTTCAGTTTCAATTCACATTCAATAATGAAGGTGAAGATGAGAAACTTTCTAGGTCCAAGGTGGATCATAGTCCAACAGGTACAATAGCAGTGGAGTTGATGTGATCATTCTCCAAGTGGGATATTGTTGGTTGTGGAGCCAAATTATCTTCTTTATTTAGAGGTCGTGTTTTGATCCCATTTCCTGACATGAGGGTGTGGGGGGGATTTCCCCCCACATCTATTGCCTGGGGGCTCCAGGGGGAGGTGACAGATTGTCTTGTAAAATAATTTTCCTTGTAAAATATTGTAATTGCATAGTCAATTTGAACCATTGATCATTAGTTTGTAGATCCGATGGTACAAGTTTTGTAAGGGTTTTTTTTCCATAGAAGGAAAACCTCGTTTATGTATGAGGGAATTGTAGTGTGACTGTGTATGTGAGTGAATATTTTATTATGAGAGATGAGACTATGAGAAAAGAATAGGAAGTTACACTGGGTATGTTGTAATTTGTATCCCTTCATTTGTTGGATAATAATAAAGGACAGACTGAAAATTTATATGGTGGATGTAGACCACATTGGGTAACACACGTATATCTATGTCTCTATTGTATTGTGTATCTTCTATGGTTTATTTCCACATCTGTTTTATTTTGTTTCTTTGTTGATCCTCTTTTTCTAATATTAGCCCTTTCAAAGACTTTAGGTTTCTTCTTGAGGAAATATATCCAAGTATTCCTCGAGAAATCATCTATAAATTAGACATATTACACATATTTTTTTATTGATGGAACTGTCATAGGTCCAAGCACTTCACTATGCACCAACTGTAAAATTCTATTTTCCCTCATTGCACCTGAGAGGAATCTTACTTGATTATGCTTCCCATATACACAATGTTCACAAAAATCGACATATAGAGTCTGAATAGTTAGACATACATTCAACCATACCTTTATGGTGTAGTAGTTGAAATCCCTTCTCTCCGAAATTCCCTAGTCATTGATGCCACAACATAGTCTTTTCTCTAGAGACTGTAGGAGTTTTTTCTTCTACAACTCCAATATCAGGAACAATGGAACTATTACATTGATCATTGATAGTGCTTCCCTGTATTTTATACAAATTCCCAAACCAAAATCCCTTCATCAACACCATTTCTCCTCAAGCCATCCTATAGGTTTTTTTCTCAAACACTATTTTTACCCCTACATCATCCATTTTACTTACAAAAATCAATTTTTTGGCCATGTGAAGAACACCAAGATGCTTTATAATCCTTCCATCCATGATATTCATATTGAATTTTCCCCATCCTATGATTTTTTTTGTTGAGTCATCACCTAGAAAAACATCACCTCCATCATACTTTTCGTATTCACTCCTTGTGGGGATTCATATGAAAGGATGCACCCGAGTCAACCAGCCATGCCTCATAATCTGTATGTGTTCTTTTTGAAGCTAGGTACACATCCCCTTCCTTATTTTGTGGATGTTTTTTCTTCCATAGAAGGAGAATATTTATATTCCTTCCATCTCTCAACACTTTTCGATCTACAGTGCTTCTTGTAGTTCCCTTATTTTCCACGTCTCCAAAATATCATTACAAACTTTTCGGGAGATTTAGATCTACCCTTATATTTACATCTCCCACTTGAGGACTTATATATAGTTCTTTCCTAGGAGCATCCTCTTGCAAATAATTCATATGTGCTCTGTCCTTCCATCTTCTTTTTTCTCATCTCCTTCGACAACAAGGATGAGACCACATAATCAAAACTTAAATAGTTTTATTAGTACATATGGCCACAACCAGACTATCCCAAGAGCAGAAAAATAAACTCATACACCTATCTTCATTCAAAATTTTAATATCAACAGATAATAACTAACTTACCACAATATTGAAGGAATTTAGATTCTCTGTCACTTAGCCTCCATCTTTCATCCTCAAGTTACACAACTTCTTCCATGGGAACAATTTATCTACCGAGGACTTAGACTAATACAAAGTCCCCAACTTATCCCATAATTCCTTGGTTGTAGATTCTCTTGACACATTCAATAATATTGGGTCTCAGAGACATAAATAGATTGCGCTCTTCATCGTCCAATCCAACTTTTTCTAATCTTATATTGACGTTCTTGTAGGTGCAGTACCTGGATCCACCACGATCCAATGATCTTTGTCTACCAAAAGATCTTTCATCTTGAGCTTCCATAGCTCAAAAAATTTCCCATTAATTTTTGATCTCTATTTTTGAACTTCTCGCCATTGATTTTCACTCGAAGAATCAATACAATATATCTCCCATTGTAACAAGGATTATCACATACCTAATCCAAACCCCTAACCACAAAGTCATCCCTCTAAATCCAATAATTTCTTTAATACCAAATGTAGATTTTAATATTGTACAATTATTTATTGCAAAAATATTCTCAATAAAAATAGAAAAGATACAATTGTATGCACGCATGCGTGCACGCACACACAGACATATTTTACCTTGGAAACCAAGACTAGGAAAACCGACAACTTATTTAGACTCACACCTCTAATCTTATATCCATCATCTTGTTCATTGTTTACAATACAATATACATATAAGATATTGTGGCATCCAAAGCCCTAATACATTGACCCAGATTAGTTAACAACCCAAAATCCTTAACCCAAATTAGAAAAGCATCGACAAAAACCTTGTGTCGAAAAATCACTAAAAATGGATGCAAAAAACCAACAAAAAAAAGACCATTTTTTTTTCTTCAGGGGATACCGCCTCTGAACCCCTACAACCCTCCCAGCTAGGGGGTGAAAAACAACCACTAAATCCCCATTTATCCTATATTAATGCACGGTACATAGAATCAATTTTGCAATGAATATGACACATACCCAACATTATATATATATATATATATATATATATATATATATATATAATCAATGAACAATGTAGAGATGGTCAAGATACTAGCCTCCTCCATGGAACTCTCATGTCCACTAGCCTCCATTGTCCTATAAAAAATATTCTCATAACTAAAAAAAGTATGAGGCTCACATGAATGTCTACTATGTCCATGTGCCCTCTTCGACTTCATTTTACTCTGAGAGCTTGAAGTTCCAACCCCTCTACCAATGTCATGTAGGCACCTCCTACCAAGAAAGTGCTACAAAATTACCATGTTGGACCAAGCTCCAATTCAAGGTCGATATCAATAATTGTATATATATAATCAATGAACAACGTAGAGATGGTCAAGATACTAACCTTCTCCATGGAACTCTCATGTCCACTAGCCTCCATTTTCCTATACAAAATATTCTCATAACTAAAACAAGTATGAGGCTCACATGAATGTCTACACTATCCATGTGCCCTCTTCCGACTTCATTTTACTATAGAGCTTGAAGGTTCAACCCCTCTACCAATGTCACATGTAGGCACCTCCTACCAAGAAAGTGCTACAAAATTACCATGTTGGACCAAGCTCCAATTCAAGGTCGATATCAATAATTGTGTGTGTGTGTGATTCCTTCTGCGATAGGAGGATGCTAAGCATGGGGGTTATGCCTTCACCTAGGAGGATGAGGACCTAGCACTGGGTCATGCCTAACATTTTATCTATCATGTGTGGAACCACAACCCACCCCTTGGAGTTCACCAATGTCAAAGTAGTTGACATGGTGACACAACATCAACTCTACCCATAATTTTATAAGGAAATATAGAGGCACCTCCGTATTGTTGCAGGGAGGTTTTTCAAACACCACAAATCACCTATCCATCAAATTATCCTTATATTGTTGGTGGATGCATCAATCCATACAAATGCTTCTCTTTTTTATTGGTGTTTGTATTTCGGTTCTAGGATCAATAAATAGTGACATCAATTATTGTTTTGTAATGTTCAAGTCTCTCGCTTGGTTTTTATCTATGCTAATCCATTAATATTCAAGCATTGTATCCGTGTAATCATAAATATTGGTTAATTTCCCTCGGAAATTGCAATGAACGATACAATGGTGTCCAAGGAAGTAGCTAATGAAAATCAACTCGGCTCTCTAGTACTCCTTATGTTTTGGGAAATTGATCTAAGAGACCTCAACCCTTCATTAATTTCTTTGTTTATGTTTATTAGTTGTAGGTTGCGGTTTGGTGTGCCTTCTTGTAGTTGTATCAAATTTTGGTTTTCTCCAAGTTCCATGTTAATTATTATGTTGCAATTTAATAATGGAATTTATATAAATTAGGTTGATTTTTAAAATTAGCTTAGAAAATGACAAAAAACATGAAATTAAATGTGAATAAATACCTAGAATCCCTTGGAGTCAGCATGAAGATCATTTAGAAACTTCGTCAACAAATTATAGGGCTTCAATTCGCTCTATATAATCTCTCAAACGCACAACGCAGTTGGTGGAATGGGCCAAAAAAAGGGCCAGTTTGTTGATCTTGCCACATGAGGAATGCATGCAAGTTCGTGTTCTTGGGTGAGTCCACTCATGCTCACCACGTTGCCACATTTTTGTCCATCAACTTCATGCACATGCCCATTAGCAATATAAAAAATAAGTAATCTAAACTTATTAAGATTTGATTGAAATGATCCTTTTATGACCTCTCAAACTAATGGTGGATAAATTGATATTTTTAGTCTTATATTTAAATTTAGTAGGAATTATTTCAAGATTAATAAAATGATAGAACATATAATGGTCTATCATGAAACAACTTGAGTGGTCCTATACTAGCACAACCGCTAATACAACAGTTGGAAAACGCCGAAAGGTATCGGCTGGTAAAGTTACCTTATGGACAAACTTTAAAAAAAGTTAAGAAAGAAAATGAAATTTGTAACCTATCTTGATACTATCCACCCTTCAAACAAAGGATTACCTTAAGACAAAGGAAGATGATACCCAACCTCTTCAAACCAAACATTCTCATCTATGATTGACATGGATATCATGCTCAAACTTCTCACTACTAAAAAATATATGGGTATGCTTGCCTCTTCTAGAATCTAAGCTTGCGTCTACAACTACTAACGCTAGTTAGCCTAACGAGGAAATAAAGACATTGTAATAGATCCGTGAGATGCAGAATCTGGGGTTACAGAGTTAGATGTGGAATTGAAATTCGCAGGTCTCCCTGCATCGACATCTATGAAAGCCGGTTGTGTGGGATGGATGATAGGTCTCCCACTATAATCTTTAAATGATTTTTCCAACTCAAAACATTTCGTGTCTCTCCTGTGGATCTCCAATAAAAGTATTTGAAAGCCTCGACACAAATAATTGAAACAATACACAGAATTTCTAAAAACAACTTGAATCGTGGAAAAATACACAGGATTGATGACAACAACCTACCGAACAAATGTTTGTGAAGATTGTTATTTGACATGAACTTGTATACCAGCAAGCGTTCATGCCCTCGCATGCAACATCCGAGTAAACAAACAAGATTAAGGTGACGGACGCTGGTGAGGACCTTCACTTCTGTCAAAAAATTTGCCGCAGGTTAGGTTGGGTAGTCTTCCTTTCATTTAATTTCTTAACGGCGACATCTGCGCCATCCGGAAGTTTTCCCTGTTCATAGATTAAATCACAAGGATTAATCTGAAAACTTCACTTACATTTGGACAAAACCATCAAATCCACCAGTTACCAGTGAAACACCCACCAGTGAAAGTTGAAACGCCCACCGCCCACCAGTAGAAAGCTGAAACGCCAAGATAATCCCGACTAATGTAGTCCTCCCATTGTCCTGGAATAAAAGTAAGTAATATTTTAATTTATGTTAATCACTTTGTAGTGGCAATTAGTTAGCTATGAAAGTAATTTTTAAATATGATTAAGTAAATGTAAAAAAATAAACACATAAACAGATGTCTTAATAATAGTTAGGAAATTAATGATTGAAATCACAGACAGTTATTTTGTGTGACGACTAAGAATATTCAGAATATTCTAGCCATATTTAATCATGTCCATAGAAAACCTATTAAGCACTAAACACCTATTAAATGTGCCCATTATCAATAGGTGTATGCCTTTCGGCATAATAAAGTACACGATGACAATGATCAAGTAGACCTAAAGAGCGTGTTGAACAATAACAAAAACTCAAGTTCCTATTGAAAGCCTCTCACTTCCTTCGACTGGAACGAATACGACCCAAAACGAATCGGCACGTGCATCACGGACATTATCTGCACCATCTGGGACATTGATAGAGAGAACATGGACATGCAAATGATTTCCCACAAACAGACGGTCTACGATATTGCATGGGGAAACATGAGTATTTTTGGCACTTCCAGCGGTGATGGGTTCGCTAGGATCTTTGATACGAGGAACAAGGACAATTCGTTAATCATCTATAAGAAATCCTAGCCTGGCATGCCCTTGATCAGATTGGGATGGAACAAGTAGGACCCCATGTACATAGCTACTATCATTCTAGGTAGCCCGAAGGTTGTTGTTTTGGATACCAGACGCCCCGCCGTTTTTGTTGCAGAGTTAAACAGGCACAACAAAATTGTCAATGTCATTCCCCAGGCTCCTCATAGCTCCTCCCACATCTGTTCTGTTGGAAATGACTCATAGTCTTTCATATGGGACCTTTCTATCTGCATGCAAAGTGAGCAGATTGATGTTGAGGGCGGTCTGGATTGTTAAATATAATGTAACCTCAACAGGCTGACTGTACACTGCCAGCTATCTTGGCCAGCTATACTTTCTATTCTTGATTTGCTTGAGCCTATTTAGCTCATCCATCTCCCATTGCATAGGAATCTCTTCACACCTTCTTCATTAACTCTTCTCATTGTACTCTTCTTCATATATTCTAATATACCGTTTTATGTTCTATTCTTTTCTCTCTTCATTTCTTGCTTCACAATTTATCATGGTATCAGAGCTACAGTAGTAAGCCTCTTCACACAGGCTAGAGAGCAACACGATCCTCAAATAGCGTAGATCTTACACGGATCTTGAGAGCAACTCGACACAGAATTTTCACAAGGCTTGGAGAGTTGTCCGTCATACTCTCGAAAGATTCTCGAAGGAAACTTCCACGAGGAAGCTGTCCACTCATACTCTCAAAAGATCAGCGTACGAAGCTCACACGAGGTTTCAGAGCATACTACGCTCAAAAGTTTCAAGGAGCAGAAACATGAGAAGGAAGCAGAGACTGAGAAGGAAGAAACAGTAAAGATTCTTGTACAATTTTCAAGAATCATCAAAGATTTACGAAGAAGAGTTGCAGGAGGCGGGAACTCTTGAATAATTCAAAGAATTCATTCAAATTCGCTAAAGATTCCTGCAAAAGGCAGAATCATTTAAAGATTTACGGGAATTCTCTCAAACCTGTCAAAGATTGCAGCAGAGAACAAAGAACTTGTGAAATTCTTTCAAATCCTTGAAAGATTCACGAATTTTTCTTCCACAAAAGAAAATCCTTGCAAAGGCAGTAAAGAATGCGTCTCAGGTTCAAAGAATAGCCATCGCGGCCGTAAGATTCGTCTTGTGAACGGATCCAGAGCGGAAATCTAGTTCAGAAGGGATGAAGAGAGTGCGGAAAAGACGAAAGAATTCCAGCCGTTAGATCTTGCGCAGAGGACCGACAGTCGTTGGATCCGCGAGAAAATGCATGAGATTTAGTCCTCTAGAGTGCACAGGAGAATTTTCGAATTGTGAAGTCGCAAAATCCTGAAATCATTTGGATCGTCCATCAAGAAACACGTGGCGAGATCTCGGCATTTCGCTGGCTCGCAGGTGTAAAGGTCAGAAGACTGTCGTGAGAATTCGTGAATCATGAGGTCACGACCTATTCTGGACCATTGGATCGAGAAAGATCGTGAGTCGTCGATCTTATCTCCTCGCAAAATCGGGGATTGGGAGTTGGACGAGCGAAGGAGACAGCTCTCCAAAACCTCGATACACGAAATCATGACATCACAAATCGCGAAATCCCTAAAAGCTCACAGTCGTCCATTCATTCGGACACGTGGTGGAGATTGAGGAAACCGTCGGCATATCGGCTATCGGGGTTTCAAGTTGTGAGAGAATTTGGAGTCGCAAGTCGCGAAATCGTGAAACGACGAGGACCGTCCATCGTAAGGGGACACGTGGAAATAATCTAGGCCTTTAGGGAAACTCCTAAAAGGAAAGTGCCATCGGCATTTCGGGAATCGACTTTTCGGGAGTCGAGAGACCAAGTGGTTGCGCGTTTGAGTCATGAAACCCCGAAAGGGACTGCGGTCATATCAGGAGAGGTCATCTGGACTAGAGGCATAGCCCAATGGGGCTAACTGAAGTTAACGCCATTTCGACAAATCAACATTTTGGAGTTTGCGGTTTCGAAAACTCTGGGACAAGAGTTATAAACTCGCGAAATAACAAATTGTGAAATCCCAATTGGATCTGGACTGTCATATCAAAGGAAGATCTGGACCGTTGAATTGTCCAAAGGCAAATTTTGTATTTCGGCAAATTGATAGACAAAGAACCAGAAAATCCCATAGCGCTTTAACATCAAGGCGTGTGGTCACATTTCATGGTGACTAAGGCCAAATTCAAGGTCGATAAGCTCTCTTCGGCCATTGACAAATCGGCGTTTCGGTGATTGGAGGTTGGTGAGACAAGAGATCGGAGGACTCGTATAACGAAGTCCCGACGTCAGAATCGCGAAGCCAAAAACTCGCGAAATATTGAACACAAAGTTCTGAAGTCACTGCAAATTATACGCAGGAGACAGGTAAGTAAGAATTTTGTTTGTTTTTTGTTCACTTTTTTAAAACAAAAAAATATATATATATGGAATCGTCTAGCAATTTAGGACCAACTCAGGGTCCGATTCTTCTTGGAAAGAACTATGAGTTCTGGTCTCTTCGAATGAAATCCTTCTTACAAGCACAAGAGTGTTGGGATCCAGTGGATCATGGATATGTGGAACTAGATTCAACAGACCTGTCCGCCATGACTAATCAACAGAAAATTGCTCAGGCAATACAGAGAAACAAAGAAAATAAAGCTAAGTTTTGGATTCAAAATTCTGTGGATGACTCGATTTTTTCAAAAATCACAGGCGCTGGTACTTCAAAACAGGCCTGGGACATCCTTAAATCTTCCTACCAAGGAAATGACAGGGTCAAAATAGTTAAACTGCAGACCTTGAGGATGCAATTTGAGACTCTAAGGATGACAGAGTTTGAAAATGTGGATCAGTTCATAACCAGAGTCATGGGCATCGTGAACCAGATCAGATTGACTGGTGAAACCAACACTGATCAATGCATTGTTGAGAAAATCCTCAGAAGTTTACAAAAGAAATTCGAAATGGTTGTAACAACAATCCTTGAATCCAAGGATCTGTCAATTTTTTCAACAGATGAATTAATTGGTTCTCTGGTGACACATGAGACCGGACTGCATCTCACAGATGAGTCAATCTCCAATGCTTTCAAAACTCAATTCTCCTTCAGGAGAGGGAGAGGCAGAGGAAGAAGCAGAGGTCACCAAGGAAGAGGGAGCAATCAAAGTAACCCTCACTCTAGTGGAGGAAATAGACAACAGTATCCGAATCAAAATTTCCAAGGTCAAAGGCAACAACAACAAAATCAACATCAGAATTTCCAGCCTCAAAGAGGTAGAGGGAGAAGATCAAATGACAAAACAAGCATACAATGCTATTACTGCAAAAAGTATGGGCACTATGAATCTGAATGCAGGAAGAAGCAAGCACATCATCTCTCAGGCAGAGCACATGTGTCAAATCACACGGGAGAAAACTCAAGAGGTATGTTTCTCTCGTGCCACAAAACTGAACAACAACCTAAAGATCTCTGGTTGCTAGACAGTGGATGCAACAATCACATGACAGGTAACAAAGAATTACTTTCATGCATTGATTCTTCAATCTCATCTGATATTACACTTGGAAATGATTATTTAGTCAAATTTTGAGGGAAAGGAACTGTTCCTATTCTTACTAAACAAAATGTAAAGAAAGACATAAACAATGTCTATCATGTTCCAGATCTGAAACATAATTTGCTAAGTGTAGGAAAACTCATTGAACATGGCTATAAGGTTCTTTTTGAGGGAGCATCTTGCAAGATATATGACAAAATCCCAAGCAGAAAATTAATTTCTGAAATTCATATGACTCCAAATAGGATGTTTCCCCTTACCCTCAGAATTGCAAATTTGAGTCAACCATATGCACAAAGTGCATCAACCCTAAATGAAACAATGTTTTGGCATACAAGATTTGGACATCTACCATTTCAAAGTCTAAGTCTTCTTCAAAAAAACTCCATGGTCAAAGGTCTTCCTATATTTAAAGAGAAAATTCCCCCATGTGAGTCTTGCATACTTGGAAAACATAAGAGAACTAGTTTTCCACAGTCTTCCAATCAAGCCAAACAACATATTGAACTTGTTCACACTGACCTATGTGGACCAATGCAAACAGATTCAATAGGTGGTAGCTTTTACATTCTAACGTTTATTGATGATTTCAGCAGAAAAATATGGATCTATTTTCTCAGACACAAGTCTGAAACTTTTGCAAAATTCAAAGAATTCAAGGCAGAAGCTGAAAAACAGAGTGACAAATATATCAAAGCACTCAGGTCATATGGAGGAGGAGAATACAACTCCAGAGAATTTGCAATTTTTTGCAAATCACAAGGCATTATCATGCAAACAACAGCCAGATATAGTCCGCAACAGAATGGAGTGGCTGAAAGGAAAAATCAGACAATAATGAATATGGCAAGAACACTTCTTAAAGAGAAAAGTTTGTCAAATAGGTTTTGGGCTGAAGAAATAGCATGCTCAGTTTATCTCCTGAATAGATCTCCAACCACCAAACTAAAGCTAAAAGTCCCTCAAGAAGCATGGAGTGGGACAAAGATCAATGTAGTGCATCTAAGGACATTTGGATGCATAGCATACGCTCACATACCTTTTGAATTAAGGAAGAAACTTGATGACAAAAGTGAGAAATGTATTTTCATTGGATATAGTGAAACATCTAAAGCTTACAGGCTTTACAATCCAATC
>SNQJ01S0005885.1:63325-89483 GCA_010110895.2 Picea sitchensis | reverse complement strand
AAAATGAAAACAAGTGCTCAAACATGGAAAAGTGACATATGGTTCCCTAGATACAAAATGGAACTTGTTGGTCATTATTTTACCACTACCACCCTCACAACTATTGGGTGCATCCTAGAACTCGATATTTCTTCTCTTATTCGAAGTAGCACCTTGATTGGTTTTGTGCCTAGGTGTGGTTCGTTGCTCTGGAGGCTAGACAAAGAAACAACATTCTTATAAAAAAAAATCCGCAATGAATTAATAGACCTACAAAATGATACTTTGTGATTCAAGCTAAGAAAACTCACCATAGATGATATTGAAAATCATGATGGTCTTTCCCTCCTTTGCGACCCTAATATCTCAATGATGGCACCTTGCAATAGCTAGAAGGATCAAAGCATGAAATTTAAATAAAAATACATAAAATCAACTCCATTCATGATACATAAAAAATCATAAAAAAATGATATCACTGTGAATAACTTGGGTGACAGTGGAGAGTCACTAGCAGGTGGAGCACTCATTTGTACAACCTACTCCTATGCAACGTCTATTGTGGTAGCCTCAATGGATGGCACAATATGGTCTACAAAAGAGATAATTGGTGGGTTTCATATGGGTGAAACTACTTTTGATGCATCAAATGGAAAAGGGGGTGAGGTTGGAGGGTGTATGGATGCATTCCCTATGGATGGATGTGATGGAAAAGGTTGTGGGGGTGGGTGGTGTATGAGTGTAGCCATTGTGGATTGATGGAATGGGAAAGATGGTGTGGGTTGGAGGAAATAATCCCCCACAAGTTGTATGAGTGATGGTAAAACCATAGGGGTGGAAAGAGGTATCCCAAGAGCCGAGGCAAGGTGGCCAAAGAGTGGACTAGCCCTGTAGCTGGGGAAAACAATGGGTGGAATGTTGGTAGTGGTGGTGCATGAAAGAGTGGTGTTGTAGGTGAAAAGTAGTGGATGAAAAAACTTACATACACATTTATAATATTTTTATTAGTACAAAAATGTAAAATTCAACCAAAAGAATATAAAATATTTCACATTTAAACAATATTTAACTCAACACATGATACCGGTGAAAGGGGTGACTTGTCGATCCCAGGTGGACATGGTTCATCACCTTATGCTACTACAAATTGTAGAAACACAACAACATTATATTTGAGGATATCAGACAATAAACAAATCAATGTGGTGAATTTATGAAAAGTGACAAATACCTATGTATGTGGTACACCAAATGAGCAAGATGTCTCTACTGTTGCATCGATTTTGGAAATTGGCACTAATGCATATACTGGCATAGAGGGTCTGCTACCATAGCATAGCAACTACAAAACATCATAAGATAAGATATGGAAAAAAATACAGAAAATTGTGTGTGTGTGTGTGTGTGTAGAATTTAACCTTGTATAATTATTTAATGCAAACATATTCTCAATAAAAACAAAAAATACATAATGCCACACACACACACACATTACATAGATATTTCACCCTTGAAACCCAAATTGGGAAAACCAACAACTTGTTTAGAGCCGCACCTCTAATATTTTATTCTTCATTTTCTTCATTGTTTACAATACAATATACATACAAGATCCTGTGACATCCAAACCCCTAATCCATTGATCCGAAAATATATTTTAATTGACAATGGTTGAGTTATTATGCATGCGTTTATTAACCATTTAGGAAGCTTAACGAAAGATGAAGAATTATAAAGTAAACATGACAGTCATAAATCAATGTACATATATGAACATAACCATGAGAACAACAAACCATAAAAACACCAAAGTGATAACGAAGTTTGGAAATATCGCCTATGTCTCCGGGCCTTTGTCTCAGTGGATGAGGCTTTCTTATTTTCATTCAAAGCTTTAAAATTACATCATAATAGTTCTAGAAAGGTTACAAACTGATATGGTCTTGTTCTACCAGGTATCTGGAACCCCAAAAAAGAAACAACACTGAAATCGGATGACCGGAGCTACCAGAAATGGCCCACAAAGGTGCTCTCTTCAATAGATTTCCTGCATAAAATGGCTTTGGCTTGTAAAATATTCATCATAAACCTGCTATGAATATCCTCCTTGGCTTCAATATTCCTTGGTTTATATATATCTGAATTTGGTAACCATCTCCCAACTTCCCCCCAATATCTAGCCTAAAAAAGGGCCCAATGTCCCCCCCAAAAGACCAAAATCTCTCAATTTTGCTGAAGAAATGATTTAAAAAACACTATCATACAGTATTAAACCCACTTATGATAAATATTAGGGTGTAAACCCTTTTTATCTGGCCCTTGTTTGTTTGGAGATTCACCATGTGGCTCGGGTTATTCGGGTGTGTTGGCCCCCCTGCTAACTCAACCCCTGGTCCTGTGCAATGGGACATGTGGCCACGAGCTATTCCTCCACCCACACTAACAATGGGTTAATATCCCTAATTTATACCCATTTTTTAAGCCCCTCGTCAGCAGGCCAACCCAACTGAATGGGGCTAACCCTTATCCTTTGTGCCACATGGTCGAGTCTCGGGTCATATGGTGTTATGTGGCACGTAGCGAAAATCATGGGCTACACCGTTACCATATATGCCAACACAAATAAACTCACGGTCATAGGGTATGGTCGCGTAGTACCTTGTGCTGAGGGTTGGGGGCTAGGCCCTATCCCTTTTACACCCAGATATACCAAACATTCAACTTTAAATATATGTTTGATGCTATGGTTAATAAGCAACATGTTCAGTCAGGCGGGCTAGCCCGAACCTGCAAAAACATTATCTCGGTGGTAGGTCGTGCGATCGAACCTCATGGAGTTCAAAATTTTTCAATACTTTAACCAACCAATGGGTTCCACGTGGCATCCAATGTCTGGGCCATGTGGCACCTCACCATTTGCTGAAACCAATGTTATGTGTCAAAATACAATTGGACCACTTGTCTGCCCAGTCAGCACACTTGCCCAGTCATTGTCTGCCACATGTCGTATGTATGTCATATGGGTGTGCCACGTGTCACCATTACAGTGGTGATGCGTTTCAATCTCAGATTGGTCCACCTGTACCTTCCATGTTATCATCCAACTATACCCTTGCCACATCAGTTACATGACCAACTGCCACATGTCACCTCCAAATGCTACCACATCGGTGCCAATTGTGAATTCCATGTCAGTTGTATGATCGTATGGACTGTACATTCAGGTGACATGTGGCACTATATGAACTTTACAATCATCATTTGTTTTTGCCTATTTGGCCAAATGAACAGATCGTTATATCTAGAGCATATGAAGTTTGTTTGAGCCCGTTAAAGTTGCATTGGGTTCGTATCGACGAGGCCTATGCACATGTACTTTTTGAATCCATTATGAGAACTTTGATTTTTATACCTTTCTGAGCCCCATCTAGCTCCTTGATCCAATTCAGGATCACACCTCCCCACTAAAGACCTTTTGGTCCCCAAAAGGTTACTGACCAGTCATCAAGCTCAGGATAGACCACCTGGCTTGTTCTCTGTCTTTGAATTCTGTCTTGTGCACCTGTCTCATCAAGATCAACTGTAAAACAATCATGATAATTGATAGCTTATTGTTATCCATTTGTGCCCTATCAAATCTTACTGAATCCACTATGACTACAAATGAGTTGATCTATTTGTAATATTTGCATTACATTAGCTTATCTTGAAGCAAAGTGTGATTGATTTTCCATTCTACAATCATCTCCTATTCTTGCTTAAGATCGATTACTTGATTTGAAACAATTATAGGTGTGTTACTTGCTTGAGGTGCCTTTCTTAATTGTTCCATAGTTTGAACAGTTTTATTTGCCTTTACATGATGAGCATGAACCACATATTCTTGACCTGCTTTGGTTAAATGATATTGATTATTTTCCCTGTAGAAGATTTTTTTACGATCATACAAGTAAGGATTGCCTAAGACCATTCCACATTCAATAAGTGGCACCACATCACATGTTACCTCATCCACAAACTTAGATGAAACTGAAAATTTTAATGTGCACTACTTTGTTATGCACAATTGATGATTGTTGCTTATCTATTTAAGTGTGTAAGTCTTATGATGTATATATGTTTCTAACCCCAATTGCTTAAACAATTCCTCTGAAATTAAGTTAGATTGAGATCCACTATCTATCAATGTGTTGACCTTAGTGTGCCTCGTGATGACACTTATGTGAAACAATTTACTTCTACATTCAAATTATTCACCAATTTTACTTGTCGTACCAACCAATGAGACTTTATATTCATCAACTGAATCCTATCCCAAGTCTATTGGTCATGTTGTTGCTACAACTGTTTTCCTCCCCTTCTTTTCCTTGAACCACTTTGGTCTCTTCTAGGGATGCAATTTCCAACAACGGTCCTCATCATGCCCCTCTTTCTTCCAATGATTGCAAGAGGGATTCTCTTCCTTTATTTCCATTGAATTTTCCTTCTTTCCATTCCACTTTTGTTTGTCCTCTTTCCATGAAGGAGATTCCCATGATACACCAACACATGATTTCCCTGCTTCAATGTATGTCACTTGAACATAAACCTCATCAAGATTAGTAGGTCCAAACATGAATACAATATTTTGAATATGTGTAGGTAAACCTCCTATATACTTCATAAGAGTTTCTTGGGTATGTAAAGGAATATCTAACATCAATGCCATTTTACAAAAGTCATATGTGTATTCTTGCATTGTTTGTCCTCTTCTTAGTTTAAGAGATTTACATTCAATAAAAGATTTCTATTTATAACCCAAAGGATAGAATTGCTTTCTAAGTGTAGAAATAAAACTTTTCCATGATGGAAATACGTTACCCACTTGTTGCGTGGCATTTTGAAACTTGGTTTTCCATGAGATGAGTGTTGTGCCTGAAAGTCTAAGCGATGCCAACTTGATCTGATTTTCCTCATCCTTGATTTGTTGCACACTGCAATAAACCTCCATCTGTCTGACCCAATTTTCAAGTCTCTCTGCATTAACTTCACCATCATACATGGGTAATTCAAATTTAACATCAAGTTTAAGTAAAGGCATTTCATTCTTATGTTTATGGGCATGTTTCTTTGCAATGGATTTAGAAATTTAACTTGAATAAGAAAGAGAAGATGGAGGTGAATATGGAGGTGAAGGAGGAGTTTGAGGAGGATCCTCTCCTTCTTCATTTTTTCCCTTTGACTATTCACCTAGATTTTGTCTCTTCCATTCCAAGTAATCCTCATACAAAACCATCATCATCTCCGACATGGCGAAGAAAGTTTTTCGAAACTCTTTCTCATTGTGAGAAAGGCCCTCTTCCAATGCCATCTTCTCTCTTTGAGAAGTTCTCTTTATCAATCCAATCAATGGATTATCTTCAACAATATCACCTTCACCACGATGTATATTTTCCCTGGTTAAGATGCAAAACTCAAATCCAAATGTCAACTAGCTCTGATACCACTTGATCCGAAAAGATATTTTAAATGACAATGGTTGAGTTATTATGCATGTGTTTATTAACCATTTAGGAATCTTAATGAAAGAGGAATAATTATAAAGTAAACATGACATCCATAAATAAATGTATAGATCTGAACATAGGCATGAGAACAACAAACCATAAAAACACCAAAGTGATAACGGAGTTCGACAATCTCACCTACGTCTTCGGGCCTTTGTATCAATGGGTAAGGATTTATTATTTATGTTCAAAGATTTAAAATGACATCATAACAGTTCCAAAAAGGTTACAAAATTATTTTTTCTTCTTCTACCAGGTCTATGGAACCCAACAAAAGCAATGAAACTGAAATTGGATGACCGAAGCTCCCAAAAATGGCCTGCAAAGGTGATCTCCTCAATAGCTTCCCTGCACATAAATGGCTTTGGCTTGGAAAATATTTAGCATAAACCTACTCTGAATGTACTCCTTGGCATCAAGAAGCCCTAGTTTACATATATATGAGGTTGGTAACCATCTCCCAACTTCCCCCCAAGATGTTGCCTCAAAAAGGGCCCAATATCCCCTAAAAAAGACCAAAATCTTCAATTTTGCCGAAGAAATCATTTAAAAATCACTATCATATAGTATTAAATCCAATCTTGATAAATATTAGGGTGCAAACCCTTATTATATGGCCCCCATTCATAAGGAGAGTCATCATGTGGCCATGGCTATTTGCGTGTTGGCCCCCCTGCTAACTCAACCCCTGGTCATGTGCAATGGGCCATGTGGCCACGAGCTATTCCTCCACATGCACTACAAATGGGCTAAGATCCCTGACGTATAGTCATTGGTTAAGCCCCTAGTCGGGGGGCTAGCCCGACCTACTGTGGATAACCCTTATCCTTCGTGCCACATGGTTGATTCCCGGGTCATATGGTGTTATGTGGCACGTAGCGTAAACCGTGGGCTAGACCGTTACTAAATACGCCAACATAAAACAACTCACAGTCACAGGGTATGGTTGCATAGTAGCTTGCACCGAGGGATGGGGGATATTCCCCATTCCTTTTCCGCCTAGATATACCAAACATTCAACTTTAAATATATGTTTGATGGTATGGTTAATAAACAACATGTGTGGGCAGGCATGATATCTCGACCCTACCAAAATGTTAGCTCGATGGGAGGTCACGCGATTGAACCTCATGGTGTTCACAATTTTCTAATACTTTGACCAACCAATGGGTGCCACACCGCAGCCCATGTCTGGGTGACGTGGCACCTCACCATTCACCGAAACCAATTCCATGTGTCCAAATATGATTGGACCACTTGTTTACCCAGTCAACACATTTGCTCAGCCATCACACTTGCCTAGTCATTGTCTTCCACATGTCATACGTATGTCGTACGGGTGTGCCACATGTCACCCTTGTTGTGGTGACACATGTCACTCCTGGATTAGTCCACATGTACCCACCATGTCAGCATCCAACTCTAGCCTTGCCACATCAGCTGCACTAACCACTTCCACATGTCACCTCCAGATGCTACCATGTCAATGCCAACTGTTCCTACCACGTCAGTTGTACATTTGTACGTACTGTATAGTCAGTTGCCACATGGCACTGTACGAACTGTACAATCATCATTTTTTTCCTCTTTAGCCAAATGAATAGATCACGATATCTGGATCATATGACATCTGTTTGATCTTGTTCAAGTTGTGTTGGGTTCATATCGATGAGGCCTATGCACATGTCTGTTTTGAAGACATTTTGAGAACTTTGTTTTTTAGGCCTTTTTGAGCCCCATCTGACTCCTCGATCCAATTATGGATCATCCATTGACCTCGATTAGTCAACAAACCTAATTCCTTAACCAGAATTAGAAAACCATTGGAAAAAAGCATGTGTCGAAAACCCATAAAAAATGGACACAAAACCACCAAAAAATAGACCAATTTTTTTTTCTTCGTGGCTCCCAACCCTACAACCCTCCCAACTGGGGTGGTGAAAAGCAACCCCCATACCCTCTTTACTCACATATTAGTGTATAGTACATGGAATCATTTTTTCAAAGAATATAACACATATTCGAAATTCTCCCACTTGTTGTTTTCTTTGCATACAAGGGGTTACTGGATTACATAGTCAACAATCTAGGGAATTAATGCTCATAGATCCTCTACACCAAGAGAAACTATCAATGTTCACAAATGTTTTTAATGAATCTACAACATTCTCCAAAGTTTCCACCTTCATTAGCAACGCCTTCTTGTCTTCAACCATGTCTCTCACAAAGTGATATTGAACATCAATATGCTTTGTCTTTGAATGATAAGTCGGGTTCTTTGCCAAGAAGATTACACTTTGAATGTCACAATCTATCCTTATAGCTTGATGTACCAAGCCAATAACTAAACACAATATATGTAACCGTATTTTTTCCTTTCTTGCATGAGTGTCTACCATGTATTTATCTTCTGTAGTTGAGAGTGCCACTACAAACTGTCTTTTGCTCATCCAACTGATTTCTTTTCCAAACAGGCTAAACACATACCCACTTGTAGATCTTATGTGATTCAAATCTCCATCCCAATATGTGTAGATATTTTAATAAAAATTATGTATTTCCCGGATTTCCCTTATCTAACAATTATATGCCACTATTAAATATAGAATTTCTTCTACAAATATTCTTATGGAATTTAAAACATGATCACCAATTGCAATATCAAGAAGAAAGATCAATCACACATAACAAAGATGTTTTTACCAGGAAAGCATAAATCTAAAAACACCACTATCATGTATTATGTATATATCATGGATCACGAAACAATCTCATACAAAACTCTAATCCAAGAGATCTCAGTACAATATACAATGGTCTTACACTGTCATACAAAAATTAACAAATTCATGTGTCAATTTTCTTCTTCCAGACAGCCTGCCTCCTCTGCGCAATCCCTGCTAATGAAAATCCCTACAATGAGTGAATCCCTCTTGCCCAGGCTATGCATTCCTCATGGGCACATCCAATGTGTGTGTGGTTGCATGAGTGCACCCACTAAAGTCACAATTGATAGTCAAACTGTCCCTTTCACCTGTTATCTCGACTAGGTCTCCACTGGATCTGACATTCATGTAGTTAACAGTCATAAATATTTAGTTGCATGTGATACCACTGATTGGGAATTAATTATTAATTAATTCACTGATCTCTCACTAGTGTAAGTTCAGTTAAAACTAGTACAATTGAGCTTAACTCACTTAACTAAGTTAAACTACTTTACAACTCACATAACTACACATCTAATTCTGTTACAACTTTGAATCACTGAGTTACAACTAATTTGACTTGCATGTCTCACCAACCAACCTTTGAACTCGAATTTCCTATAGATAATTGATTTGACACTTCAGTTAACTATTTCCAAGTGCTCATTGAGAATAGATTAATATTTATTGTCCAACTAGTATTAAGGGATAATAATAGTCGACATACATCTACAAATAGAACATCATCTATAAATAGACTTCCACCTAAAAATAGCCTAAGGCTCCATCCTAGTGTAGGTGCATAATTTTCACTAGAATATTATTGTTGAATCTCAACAATATGCATCCACAAATTCATGAATGTACACTATGTCCAATCCTAGTCTTCCTTGGTAGAACAAACCATAACTAGTAGTGCCACAAAAATACTTGAAAACCCCCTTTACTGTTGTTCAATGCTCCTTCCCTGATTTTGACATATACCTGCTAAAAAATCCCATTGGTTTTGCAATGTCCAGTCTAGTACATACAATTACATACATCAAACCACCAATTTCACTTTCATATGGAACACAATACATTTCCTCTTCCTCTTCATGTGTCTACGAACACTGATCAGCAGATAACTTTACACCTATAGGAATAGGAACCCTGGTTGCTTTACATTCCTACATATTAAACCTCTGCAATATTGTCTCAACATATTTCCTCCAATTTAAAAGGAGTTTCCTATTTTCCCAATATATTTTATTTTACATTCCGAACATGAAATTCGCAACACCAAGATCCTTCATGTCAAATTTAGAGGACAACTGAGTTTTTACATCCTGGATAATCTTTTTGTTGTTTCCTATCAACAACATATCATCCACATACAAGACCAAATAAATAATATGATCACCAATTATTTTGAAACACATAGAATGATCCTCTTTGCTTCTTCTGAAGCCAAGTCCCAACACATAATTATCAAATTTTTTATACCACATACTTGGTTATTGATTTAACCCACATATGGACTTTTTTAGCTTCCATATTATCTCCTTCTTTCATGTGACGTCCCGCAAAATAAAAATATTTTGAAAATTTAAATTGCAGGAAATTTATTTCCGTTTTTAGTAAATGCGAATTTGGATTTTTTTTGCCATTTATGGCAATTCCAAATTTCGAATTTGTTAATTGTAATAAATTATTATGACTATTGGCCAGAGATCTGACTTGACCCAACTAACTATTTGACCATGACACTTGTTTAAAAACATAATATTTTATATTGATTGCAGGAGGACAAATGGAACAACCATGTTAAAAGTAGCTGACCATGACTCCATGAGTGGGGAACATGTTGGTGTTAGCGATAAATGTTGTCACGGGCTTGAGAGAATTCGGGTCTGCAAGTTGCGTGAAATGATCAAGCGCAGCACAAGAGAATCCTTGTTTTTCCAAGTAGCAAGTCAAGCGAGCGGGCAAAACGTCATCGACAACGTCCGGGGTCTATTTTTGCGAAGCAGATCGACGGTCGGTGGGTAATTGCAGTCAGCCGAGTCATGCCAAGTATAACGCAGATGTTGTTAAAGAGGTGAATGGTGTCAGTCGTCCGATCGGCAGAAGAACAGATCTGGACTGTTGGTTCGGGAGCAGACGCTTGTCACGAGATTACCCTCATCGAGGACTCGGGCATCGGAGTCTCGTAAGAAAATACCCAAGGAATTGGCCGCGAGGATCACGAGTTTGCGAGGTTGCGAGATTTCGACCGTTGGAGGAAAGGTGGCCATAGCAAAGCGGCGAAGTGGAATACAGGTGGCAGAATCCCTCGGGATCTCGCTGCGAGAAGTCCCGAGGTATTGGCATTAGGATTCGCGAGTTATGAAGTGTCGAGGTTCGTGTGAAAGTGTGGCAGAGCATAAAATGGGACCGCGTGGTTGACGGGTGGACACGCGTTGGCTGGAAACAAAGTCATCATTCCGTTGAATTCTTGCATCTCGAGGACTCGCGAAATAGGAGGGTGAAAACTCGACGGTTCAACCGGAGAGGGTGCGACGTTGCGAGGACTCGGGCCCACCATCTTACCGAGAAGATCTCAGCCGTCCATCCAGAAGGGACACGTGGTGCGTGATTAGGCTCCTCGCCTTCTCGCTCCTCGCAACTTTGAAGATCAAGGACTAGATTTTCCCAGCCCTGAGACGCGAGGCACCAAAAGAGCCTTTGAATATAGGCACAAGGTCACAGCCTGTGGTCACTCGTGGGTGATAGAAAGAACCGCGCAAAAGGCCGAAGCACCGGGTTTAGATGCAGAAAGGATCATTGTGTTCTCCAGGTGCCAGTTCAACTTGATATTAATACTGTTTCTCGCTGGGAGTAAATGAAGGTAAGGGGGGGGTAGTTGAAACCTCTCCTCAGTCATTAAGCGCGAAGTATGGAGAGCCTGGCGAATGGTCTGCTCAAGAGGGTCCTGTGTACCCATTTTTCCATAGAGGCCATGCCGAGTTCCCGACCAGCCAGAGGAGGCCTGCACACGCTAGCTCAGCATTTACTGGCCCAGCTACTCTTCCCCTGCAGAGGCCATACGAAGTTAAAGAGACGTTTGATGAAGGACTTCCACCCGAAGATTGATTGAAGAGAACGCCTCTGTTGGGAAAATCCGCCCAAGTATATGTACTCAGTTTTGGTATTTTGAAAGGTATTGATGGTTGAGCAGAGCTCCCTACTGTAATGCTTAACTACTATTCTAGCTTTCAGCTTATGCATCTGTATATGAGATTTCTTGTTTTATGACAGACAATTCTTCTTACTCCATCTAAGTTTCGTCTCTACAAAGAGAGCTCGTGATCGACTAAGTCGCGCGAGTTGTTGTGGTTATGTTATGATAAAAGATTTATTGTTGCATTGCTACATTCTCTGGCTTTCGTTTGAATGTAAGATGATATCGCATTTGGACGTCTTCTTCCTCAGTCCGTTAGAAACCTGTTGTTTATAACAGACCTCCGCTTTTCTCTTGTACAAGTCTTCCGCCTGTTCACCCTTTACTACTGCTCACTGTCTGAAGTTCACGCAAGACCTCACTTGCTCATGCATACCTGGCCTAGTTTCAGAGTTGGAACAATATTTTTTTGAGTTGGCTTCCATTCGTTCACCCCATCTATAAACCACCGTGACATAAAACTGATGGGCGTCGGGCTCTATTCCTACTAGCAATCCAGGAGTGACTTCCATCGCCAACATTTATGGTGCTGTTGCCGGTGACGAAGTTGAATATTTTCCCCGTGATTGAATGACAACGATTAGATGATTCTGAAGGTGCATCAGATATCAGAACTATTGAGATTTCTACTGTGCACCTGGCGACTCCACTGTGACGACTCCACTGGGGAGAACCTGCTCTATTAATTGTGGCTTTCAGAGGCAGACATACGCGGTCTCATCCACAGTTGCCTCTAGCTACGCTTGAAATAGATACAGAAGGAATTTTCAGAAGGGGAAAGGCCCCTGAAGAAGGAGATTCCACCGCTGAACCGGGTAATCCACTATCTCTTTCTGTAGAAACTCCATTTTCTTCTCCTCGGCTTCCCAGCAGGCCTGTTTCTGCAGTTTCCCGTTTCATAAATTTTGGTAGTGTTCTTGTTGAGTTTTCCTCTCCTGGTCTGGTACCGGAGGGACGATACCTTGTCACTCCCCTCTCCCCTAAAACTATACCTTGGCATTGGGCCGGGACCACAGAAGATCTCCCTGCTCCTATATTTACTACTCCTGTGCAGAGAGAATCACCTACTCACTTGAGCTCGTTAGCCTTCTCCTTAAATCCTCTCTTGTTTCCCACTCTACTCTGAAACTCATTCCCAGTAGCCCCTTCGCGAACTCCTTCTCCTCTGAGTTTTCCCCCACCTAATACGCCTATGGCTGGTGCTAACCCCTCTATGACCATAATGGAAGCTATTATAGCCACTATGTATGCTCCCCTTGTGCTACCTCAGCCCCTCAATGCCCTCCCAGCAGACGGTTACCTCAAGCAACTGCCCAAATTCACGGGTGAGGGGGACATAACTGCAGAAGAACACCTAGAATATTTTTACAGTTTCATAGATGATAATGTCATCATGCATGCAGACGTATGGATGAGGATCTTTGTCCATAGTCTCCAAGGAGAGGCTAGAAAATGGTTTAAGGCCCTGCCTCCTGGATCTATTGATGGGATTGAAGCACTAGACAATGCCTTTTTGAGACAATGGGGGGATAAAAAGGATTTCATGTATTACATGACAGAGTTTGGATCGTTGAAGAGAAAGGAAGGAGATTATGTCTCTGACTTCTCCAAGAGATTTAATAAAATGTATAGCAGAATCCCTACTGAGATAAAACCCTCCGAAGCTTCTACAAATATCACTTACTCCAGCGCTTTTGATCCTGAATATTGTCTACTGCTGAGGGAGAGAAGAGTTTCTACGCTGGCCCACATGCAGGATGCGGCTGTGGAGGTGGAATCTAACATATTGGCTGTCAACCGACTCAGGAATGCAAGTGATAGAAGTACATCCAAGAACAGGCCTGAAGCTCCCTCATCCAGTTCCTCTCCCCTGCCTCATCAGACAGATGAGACATCTAGAACACTAAAATCACTTGCTGCCAAGATAGAAAGGTTGGAATTGGAAGGGAAGCCCATGTACAGAAATCCCCAGAACACTGATAATAGAGGTTTCAGACGACCTGCTAACCATATGCCTCAGGCTTTCCTGAGGGAACAAAGGGGAAAGGACAGATAAGATCAAAGGGTTCAAACCCTCCTTCAAAACAACCTAGTCGATCATGAGGAAAGAGAGGAGATGGAAAAGTTTGGCCCTGAAATCCACTGTATTGAAGAAGCTCCCCCTTTTCCTCATTTGACGCAGCCCGCATATGAAGAATCCATGATGAGTTCTCAAATTCATGAGTTGGGAAAAGAACAAAGGGCTGGTCACACTTCTAACAAATATAATCTCAGATCGAGAAGGAAAGAAGGAGACTTTGACGGCCCAGACCAACCCCTCATAGCAGATAGGCCTACTAAAACTGCAGCAGCCACAACTAAAGAAAAGAAGACTCAGAGTGCTTCACCAGCAACAAAAGAGCCTGTCACTGAGGTAAGAGAAGCTCCTAAACTGACCCACTCCTTTAATGTTGAGCATGAGATTCAGAAGATCCGGATTCATGTACCTCTCTCTAAGCTAGTTAAAAATGAGGATTTCAAAAGGTCCCTCTCCAAGCTACTACAATCTGAATCCCCCCAGCCTCCCTCTGACTCAATAAACCTTCAAGATGAAAATCCTGTAGTCATATTAGGGCCCATGGTAGAAGATAGAGATGATTCATCCCCTCCCTTTTACACATCCCTGAATATACATGATAAAGTGTTGCATAACTGCCTCATGGACTCAGGGGCTTCCCATAAACTTATGCCCAAAATAGTAATGGAAGAGTTGGGATTGGAAGTGACTAGGGCTTACCATGATTTATACTCTTTTGATTCAAGAAGAGTGTAGTGCCTAGGATTCATCAAAGACCTGGTGGTTTCCTTGTTTCAGTTGCCCATGAAAAGTGTGGTCATGGATATTGTGGTAGTCGATGTTCCCCCCAAATTCGGTATGCTGTTGTCTAGATCATGGATCAAAAAGATGGGAGGGACACTACAGATGGATCTCACATATGCCACCATTCTGGTTTTCGGAGGGGAACAAAGGAGATTATACAAAGAATCCCAGTTGGCCTATATTGTCAGCGATGAAGAAGACCCTACCAATCACCCCATCTTTGCGCTTGACACTGACTTGGGGTCTAGTTTGCTGTAGCTTACCGATACCCCTGAAAGCTCTTCACTAATCAGAAAAAACCCTAGCCCTGGTCATCCATTTTCCCCTCAAGGCTCCCCTATGTTGAAGATGTTTTTTGACGGAGCTTCTTCTAGCGAAGGCACTGGTGCTGGAGTGGTTTTCATATCACCCTGCCAAGAAGTCGTGTCTCTATCATACAAGCTGGAATTCGAAGCCACCAACAATGTGGCAGAATATGAAGCCCTTGTTCTAGGTACGAGGGCCACAAAGGAAATGGGAATTGAAGAAATAGAAATATTCAGAGATGTTGAGTTGATTATCCAGCAGGTAAGGAATGCTTATCGTGCCCATAATCCCCGTCTCAGGAATTATCGAAATGATGGGACCTTATTGATAATTTCTTCTTGGCTTTTAAAATTTCTTTCATTCCGAGGGGAGAAAATACTTTGGCCGATTCTTTAGCTGTCTCAGCTAGTTTGCTCAAATTTCCTCTGCCGCCTATGGTAAAAAATGATGTTGAGATAAGGTATAGGCCCTCGGTGCTGGACAATGTCAAGCATTGGAAGGTGTTCGAGGATGATTCTGAACTCGAAAGGTTTCTCCAAGCAGTGGACGAATTTTCTGCGTTGCATATTGACCAAGATCCTGATTTGGAAGGTGACCCTCGTCCTGAGACGTTTTTAAATGAAATCGCTAATCATCAGATCATTCAGCTGCCTAGTAATCACATTCCGAGAGGGCTTGTCCCTTTAGAAAGATTGTTCGACGAGAATGATGTACCAGTAAAGGGTAGGGTCTCAAACGAAGATACCGAGACAACCAAATGTAACATTGGCACACCGGAGGAGCCCAAGTTTGTCAAATTATCAAGTAGTTTGACCAAAGAACAGAAGGACGAGTACACGAAGTTTCTCAGAGAGTTCGCCGATGTGTTCGCATGGACATATGAAGACCTCAAGACATACGACACATCTGTCATCGAGCACAAGATCCCACTAAAGGAAGAGGCTAAACCATTTAGACAGAAGTTGAGACAGATAAATCCCATGTTGCTACCTGTCATGGAGAAAGAAGTAAAGAAATTGTTAGATTCCTAAATCATTGTCCCCTTGAGATATTCTGAATGGGTGGCCAATTTGGTCCTAATAAGGAATAAGAATGGAGAAATCAGGCTTTGCGTTGATTTCAGAAATCTCAACAGAAGCTCCAAGAAATACAATTACCCCCTACCTAAGATGGAACACATACTGCAGAGGGTAATTGGTGCCTCTAGGATATCCATGATCGATGGGTTTTCTGGATATAACCAGATATCAGTCATGCCTAAAGACAGGGAGAAGACCGCCTTCACCACTCCTTGGGGCACCTTCATGTATGCCAAAATGCCATTCAGGGTTATGAATGCAGGAGCAACATTTCAGCTAGCCATGGATATAGCCTTCATCGGAGAAAAATACCAATTTGTAGTGATCTACCTAGACGACATCATGGTCTTCTCCAGGTCTGATAAGGAGCATCGCTGCCACTTAAGGAAAGTTTTCTTGAAATGCCGAAGGTTTGGCCTTTCCCTGAATCCCAAGAAGTCCCTATTTGCTATGCAGGAAGGGAAGTTATTAGGACATATAGTATCGGAAGAGGGAGTGAGGATTGATCCCAGTAGGGTGGAGGTGATTCAAGCCTTATCACTTCCCAGGTCTAAAAAGGAGGTTCAGGCCTTTTTGGGGAAAATTAATTTTCTAAGGAGGTTTGTCTCGAATTTTGCCAAGCTAGTGAAACACATCATGGCCATGCTCAGGAAGGGAAATGAAGTGAAATGGATCGTTGAACCCAGGACCTCTTTTGACCAAATAAAAAGGGCATTGACTGAGGCACCTATGCTTATCAGTCCTGACTATGCCAAAGAGTTCCTGATTTTCTCCTTTGCTTCTTTTGATATAGTGGCGGCGGTCTTTTTGCAGAAAAATGAGGAAGGAAGAGAGCAACCTATTGCCTTCTATAGAAAGGCATTGAGAGATGCAGAACTCCGATACGAGATCATGGAGAAGCAGGCTTATGCCTTGGTAAAATCCCTCAAATCTTTTAGAGTCTACGTTTTGCATTCGAAAGTGACAGCATACATTCCTTCATCTTTCGTAAAATATATTCTTGTACAGCCAGATATAGATGGGAGAAGAGGAAAATGGATAGCAAAAATTATGGAATTTGACTTAGAAATAAAGCCCACCAAGATGGTTAAGGGGCAAGGCCTAGCCAAGTTACTGGATGAATCCAATTATGAAGCCTTGGGAGTCAATTTCCTCAACATTCGCTCAGGAACTCAGCAAACTGTGCTGCCCAGCCAATGCCCTCAAGATGGCTTATCGCTGGTAAATTGTGCATGGTATCGTGATATTCTTTACTTCCTGTGGGAATTGAAGCCTCCAGATGGAATGGGTAAAAGCAGGGCAAGAGCTTTAAAGCTCAAGGTGGTCAGGTATTGTGTCATTGAGAAAGTCTTGTACTGGAGAGAGTCTTTGGGGATGCTGTTGAGATGTTTGGACCCACCTGAAGCCCAGAAAGTCATGTTTGATTTCCATGAAGGCCTTTGTGGTGGACATCATTTCTGGAAGACCACAGCTCATAAGATCCTCAGGGCTGGATATTACTGACCTACTTTATTCGCTGATGTCTGCAAAAGAATCAGAGCTTGCATCAAATGTCAAAAGTTCTCAGGAAAGCAACATCTCAAATCGCTGCCATTGAAACCCATAGTAGCTTCGACACCTTTTCAGCAGTGGGGGTTGGACTTCATCGGAGAGATTCATCCTCCTTCAAGTGGTCAGCACAGATGGATCCTGACTGCAATAGATTATTTCACCAAGTGGATAGAAGTTGTCCCCACCAGAAGCGCATCACACAAAGTAATTATCAGCTTCCTGGAGGATATCATAGCCTGGTTTGGCTGTCCCAGCAGAATCATCACCGATAATGTTGCTTCTTTAAAATATGAACCTTTAATTAAGTTCTGTGAGCAGTTTCAGATCTCTCTAGTTCACTCCACCCCCTACTATCCCCAGGGAAATGGTTTAGTGGAATCCTCTAACAAAAGCCTGATAAAGATCATTAAAAGACTGTTAGAGGATAACAAGAGAGCCTGGGATTCAAAGTTGAAGTTTTCTCTGTGGGCTGATCATGTCACAATGAAGAAGTTTCTTGGCACTTTGCCGTTTCAAATAGTGTACGAGGCAGAAGCAGTTTTCCCTACTCAGCTCGCCTTACCTGTGGTGAAATTCTTTCAAGACTACGAGGGAGAACCAGATCATATGATCAGGAGAATTCATCAGATAGTGGAAGTGCAGCAGGTCAAAGAACAAGTGGGGGACGCAGCCTGTAGTCATCAGCAGAAGATCAAGCAGGCTTTTGACAGAAAAGTCACGAAAAAGGAGTTCGAGGTCGGAGACTTGGTATTTAAGTGGGACACAACCAGACAGGATAAAGACAAGCATAGAAAGTTCGACGCACTCTGGATCGGCCCCTTTAAAATCTCTAAGATTTTCTCTAACAACACCTATGGATTGCAGGATCTGGAGGGTGAAGAGGTTTTCAATAGCCCAGTGAATGGGCATTTTCTGAAAAAATATTTTATTTGAGCCTTAGACGGCTCATCTGTTTGTACATATTGTCTTTTAGTTATTCGTTTAGTTTCTTTTTTCATGTTTTCGGCCTAATAAGTGACTCCATAGCCCAACAAAAAGGCGACTGGAGCTGCAGAAGGAGTTCTTAGAGCATCACAGGGACGAGTCTATCCCCCATGGAGCCTAATGTTAGCGATAAATGTTGTCATTGGCTCAAGAGCATTCGGGTCTGCAAGTTGCGCGAAATGATCAAGCGCAGCACAGGAGAATCCCTGTTTTTCCAAGTAGCAAGTCAAGCGAGCGGGAAAAACGTCATCGGCAGCATCTGGGGTCTATTTTTGCGTAGCAGATCGACGGTCGGTGGGTAATTGTAGTCAGCTGAGTCACGCCAAGTATAACGCAAATGTTGTTAAAGAGGCGAACGGTGTCAGCTGTCTAATCGGCAGAAGAGCAGATCTGGACTGTTGGTTCGAGAGCGGACGCTTGTCATGAGATTACCCTCATCGGGGACTCAGGCATCGGAGTCTCATAAGAAAATACCCAAGGAATTGGCCGCGAGGATCGCGAGTTTGCGAGGTTGCGAGATTTTGACCGTTGGAGGACAGGTGGCCATAGCAAAGCGACGAAGTGGACTACAGGTGGCAGAATCCCTCGGGATCTCGCTGCGAGAAGTCTTGAGGTATTTCCATTAGGATTCACGAGTTACGAAGTGTCAAGGTTCGTGTGAAAGTGTGGCAGAGCATAAAGTGGGACCGCATGGTCGACGGGTGGACACGCATTGGCTGGAAACAAAGTCAACATTCCGTTGAATTCTCGCATCTCGGGGACTCGCGAAATAGGAGGGTGAAAACTCGACGGTTCAACCGGCGAGGGTACGAGGTCGCGAGGACTCGGGCCCACCATATTTTCGAGAAGATCTCAGCCGTCCATATAGAAGGGACACATGGTGCATGATTAGGCTCCTCGCCTTCTCGCTCCTCGCAACTTTGAAGATCAAGGACTATATTTTCCCAGCCCCGAGACGCGAGGTGCCGAAAGCACATTTGAAGATAGGCACAAGGTCACAGCCTGTGGTCACTCCGGGGTGATAGAAAGAACCGCACAAAAGGCTGAAGCGTCGGGTTTAGCTGCAGAAAGGATCACTGTGTTCTTCAGGTGCCAGTTCAACTTGATCTCAATACTGTTTCTCAGTCGAAGTAAATGAAGGCAAGGGGGGAGTAGTTGAAACCTCTCCTCAGTCATTAAGCGCGAAGTATGGAGAGCCTGGCGAATGGTCTGCTTGAGAGGGTCTTGTGTACCCATTTTTCCAGAGAGGCCATGCCGAGTTCCCGACCAGCCAGAGGAGGCCTGCACACGCTAGCTCAACATTTACTGGCCCAGCTACTCTTCCCCTGCAGAGGCCATACGAAGTTAAAGAGACGTCTGATGAAGGACTTCCACCCGAAGATTGATTGAAGAAACGCTATGCCTTGGAGGGAAAGAACGCCTCTATTGGGCAAATCCGCCCAAGTATATGTACTCAGTTTTGGTATTTTGAAAGGTATCGATGGTTGAGCAGAGCTCCCTACTGTAATGTTTAACTGTTATTCTAGCTTTCAGCTTATGCATCTGTATATGAGATTTCTTGTTTTATGACAGACAGTTCTTCTTACTCCATCTAAGTTTCATCTCTGCTAAGAGCGCTCGTGATCGACTGAGTCATGCGAGTTATTGTGGTTATGTTATGATAAAAGATTTATTGTTGCATTGCTACATTCTCTGGCTTTCGTTTGAATGTAAGATGATATCGCATTTAGATGTCTTCTTCCTCAGTCCGTTAGAAACCTGTTGTTTATAACAGACCTCTTCTTTTCTCTTGTACAAGTCTTCCACCTGTTCACCCTTTACTACTACTCATTGTCTGAAGTTCACGCAAGATCTCACTTGCTCATGCATACCTGGCTTAGTTTCATAGTTGGAACAAAATTGTTTTGAGTTGGCTTCCATTCGGTCACCCCATCTATAAACCACCGTGACATAAAACTGATGGGCGTCGGGCTCTGCTCCTACTAGCAATCCAGGAGTGACTTCCGTTGCCAACAGTGGGAAATACTCCTAGGCTGATTTTTACAAGTGGAAAATTAGTGATTTGGCCATTGGCAGCCCCTGAAAATCAAGGATTTAGGAAGCTGCGAAAATTCCCAAGGGAGGGAAAAAGACCTAGGCAAATAACAAATAGGCATATGTGAGGAGTGTGAGGCAAGGGGGAATTACTAATTGAAGGATAATTCTATAGAGGGATTTCCAAGTTCTCCCTTATGGACTCATGGTCAGGCTAGGGGGTGAATCGGGCCAGTGATCGTGGCTACTCAGTTCTACGGTTGGGAGGAACATGGTTGTTCCCTTTGTTTCCCCGCAAGTTAGTTCAGATATGCTACTCTAATCCCTATCTGTCTAAATGATTTTATATTGGATGTATTGTACATGTTATAGCTAACGGAAATGGGTTCTAGTATCTATTTTAATGATCGTATAATTGTTGTAAGTCAATTTCTATATCTAAATTTTAGTATTTTGCCTCTGTTGGATGAATTGGTTATTGATATGGTGGGATCCTTAAAGTTGGTGTGAATGCAATAACCTAGACAAAGGTTGTTCGAATTCATGAATTATACAATCCTATTAACTATCGAATAGTTACACATAAATTCTGGAATTATCCCCTAAGGAATCCTCTACCATGAAATTATAATATGTAGGTAAATAAAAACATATGATATCCTCATCGAATTCAATAAATAGACTGTAGGATGTAATTGTGGAATTATTTCCAGAAATCAAACTTTAAACATAATCGAATATGTATCAGTGTACGAACATAACTATTATAAGCATATATATATTTCATTCTGTAATTTAATTCCAAAAAAAATAAAACATAATTCACATATACAGTCTAGAATGATGAAGCATATGGGAATGAACATAATCCAATGAGTAAGACTACCCTAAACTGGACAATATAATCATGCTAGTATCATACTACAGGAAAGCGAATCAATGATTTCACTAATACATCATCAATGTTTGACACCTCTTACATATGTTGTGCGCAAAGAGACACCAAGAATTTTATGGCTGTGGATTTACCATTTAGAATCTCTATCAAACAATTGCTTCACATTTTTACAGAAAGATATTTCAAAAACTACAGAGTAATGCAATCGATTCGGAGGATACAATCTATTGGAAGGACAAGAATTATACAAAGAAAAACGCGGAGATTTGGAATGTGAAACCTCGCCTCCAAACAATCCCCTTTGGGGTAAATTCCAAATAAACAATTTTGATAAAAGGAGACTATCCATACAGACATGAACATAGTCCGGTAATGATGGCTATTATAACTGTTTAAAGATTTTTGAATACCTTTAAATTACAAAAGTAATGTACAGAACACCGAGGATAAGCTTTTTCCAAATAGAAAATAATGTTCCTCCATTACAAAGCTTAACATATATAAGAGTTTCCCAAACAAGTAAACTTAGAGTTGTTTCGCCATTTCTAGTATTTGGGTTATCAGTCTTTCCCTACATCAAACTCGACGATATATATATATCCTTAAATGGATCTTTAACAAAAACAAAACAGGATTTAAACCCTTAGATATCTGGCACAGGGAATCGGTGCATAAGTAATGTTACATCTAACAACAGAAAGCTACAAATAGAATCGTGACCTCCATGCTTTGATTTAAGAAGCGAGTTGAGAGCCACACGTCTTTTTGGAACTCGAGTACCTTTGTCACATTGATCAGAGGCCAGTACCTGTGCCGTGAAGTGGACATCCATGCATTCAACCATCACAAGAAAACATTAGTAAAGTACATAATAGAACTTTAAATTTATAAAATCGAAAGTATAGTTTGATGACCACAACTATGTTGGACTACTTAACTTAAGGGTTGAAAACACCACGGCCTCCAGTTGTCGTGCCTGGTTTTGTAATTGACCCTGGCCAAGGGGAGATTGGTGCCTGGAACTTCTGGTGGGTACCCTCGCAACAAGCAGAGTCCCACCATTAATACAAAGATACCCATTTTTGTCATAGAATTAAACAAATGATTTGAAAGAGGAAATAGCATTGCAAATCAAGAAGTTCAATCTTTTATCAACAACAACCCTGTATGAACAAAAATGAAGAACGTAAGGAACAACATCATACATTTAGACAATAGAAGTTCTCGAGGAAGTACCCCAACTCAGTAAGAGATAAATTACCGGTAGACCACCACTTTATTACAAATAAAATGCATCAATCATAGAAGAGAATAAATAGGATTGACCTTTTATTCTCCTAGGCCCTCTACATGATGTAATAATAAACCCTTCTATGCTACACATAAGTGACTCGCAAAACAATTACTAGTCATAGGGTAAAACAAAAAAAATCGGAAGAATCCCATGGGACACAAATAGTGGACGCAAAATAGGACTTTAGGTTCATAGTGGTAAAGAGAAGTGACTCTCGGTAAGAGCCTATTCTACAATCGATGTTAGAATGAAGGGAGAAAATGCGTAGACTCTAAACCAAACTACAAGAAGTAAATATTTTCATAAACCACACCATGAACCCTCTGGTTTCAAACTTAAGATATGACAGTTCCATTAGAAACTTATCGGGTAGTCAGATGTTGCCGCTGACTTCACCAAGGATGGTTGTAGAGGTGATAGCACTTCCCTATGGAACAATGCATAATATAGAACCCTCTCCTTCGAAGTCACAAGGGTAGAAATGAGACTGCCAAAACCTAAGAGGGACAAGTACCACCCTTGACAGCACGGGAGGTACAAGCCATGCGCTAGGGAAAAGTTGGTGCATCAGGATTGGGAACAATAGGAGGAAGAGTCATCGGGACTGAGGTTAGTAAGACCCTAATTAATTCTAGGATAGAACCTTAACAACTCCTGACAGGTACACCTGCCTCCTTAAATGTTGAATATACGAAGTCAAACAAGAGTAAAACCATGACTATCCAGTGAAACCAATCGGTCGCTATACTTTTGTCTTTGAACTGCTCCTTCTGTTACACCAATAGGACAAGGAGGGGTAGTTAGTTTAGCTACGCAGTGATCGATGCAAGACTGTTTGGGGTTAAATTCGTTATGGTGGAGACAGATTGTATCATAACTAAAAAGAAACCATCAGAGAAAACACATTGATAACCACTCATAAATCACCATTAATATACTTAGCCCATTCCTGGTACATATTTCATTAGGATTTGATTTCTAATGTCAACACATCTAGGTAGGAGTACAAACAATTAATATCAGGGTTATAAACTTGTGTGCAAAGTCCAAATAGCCCGACTCTCTTATTTAGGGAAACGGAAATTCAAATCCTAGTGTATGGGGAATACATGTAAGTAATAATATCTACATAGTAAGATATAGGAGTTAGGAAAATGCCTATATTCAATGGAACCTCTCTTATTTTTTAAGTTAGTATGACAAAGGGTTACTCCAAGGCAAAAGGAAATGTAAGTACCCATCATACGAGATGATAAACTTTGGATAATTAGTTAATAATGTACCAAAGAATTTTATTTTTTTTATGATAAATTTGAGGTTCATTACATATGGTATCAGAGAAAAAGTTACAACACTGGGCCTGAAAAGGACCACTGTAGTGCTTAGTATATATATTTTTTTAAATAAAAACTAATAAATCGTTTGGTTACAAACATAAAACTTTTTATGTTTTGGTGATTAAGTATGGCAGCTCAGGACATTGCATAAAAAAGGATGGAAGAAAATCCACAGCAAAGACCTCCTGGAGATACAAGGCAAAACAGTGACAGAAGCTCACCCACAGAAGTGTTGGAAACAATGAGGAACCTAATTTTTGAGCTACAGATCTTTAAAGCCGACAATGAAAAATTGAAGAAGGCACAACAAGAACAATAGGAGATAAACGAAGTCCTTTTGCGCAGTATAGTGACCAAGAAAATCCCAAAAGACAATAATAACGATGAAGAAGTCATCAAGAGAGACTCCAAGAACTCAGGGCCAGAAAAAGAAAAATGAGATAGTTCATCTGAAGGAACACCTCCAGCTGAGGATGGAACTAAAGTGGACAGAAAAATAAAACAAGTAGACCACCTGTTATAACCCTAAATTGCACCACACATGCTTACCTGGCATCATGCCAACTCATATCCCTTCCTTGCCAAAACTATGCTGAACAAACTCTTGAAAATCCTCTTGGGTCAAGGCCCATGCGCCCTAACCCATTACTGAACGCGTGTATACGCTGGAAGGCCCACTACAACCCACGTGTACCTAACAAAACACAAAAATAGGAAAGTTTACGATGGAACAAAAATATATGGGTCAGTTAACTGAAACTCCCGGCCATGCATCGCCGAGAGTTCATGCAAAACCCTAGCTCCTTCTAGCCTATAAAAGAAGGGGTAGGGTACTATTTGGAAGAGGAAAATTATAGCGAAGAAACTATGCCCATTTTCCGAATCCATTGTCCCAACCCTTTAGCCTTTCCTCGAGCCAAAGGAGAATTAACGCAAAGCAGTTGGAGAACAGAAGAGGAGGATCCCAGGATTAGGATCAAGGAGCGGTGGTCGGTCTCGACTTTGATTGTAAGTTGATTCATTATTCAAATAATAAAAGAATACTTTTCCCATCCCAATGCATGAGTTATCTATGATTTGTTTAATTTGTTTTTAATTTCTAACACTCAACTAGAAAAGTAGCGTGCATGCATCATTGTTTGTTTTGATTGCAGGTTATTGTTGGAAGGAGCAGCACCAGCAAACAGACAAAAGCACAACGGAGGATCTACACAAAACATCAGTAACAAGGTTGGTAGTTCCTTTCCATGTATGTATTGTGAAAGAGGGGTTTAATTTTTGGGTGGTAGGTTAAAAAGTAATTTCTTTACGGTCAAAATATGCACGCAAGTTTGACACTAGTTTGCTAGTCCATAGGGTAATTTTCCCAACAACAGATTTGGCGACCGTACTGGGGAAATACTCTTTAGTGTTTCCAGATTTAGTAGAGTTTGTGGGTAGTTTAAAATATTAGATTTTCTGTCTTTCTTTGTCTGTCTATTTTCTGTTAGGTCTGAGCTAGCAGGGAGCCTGGTTCTTTATACCAGTTTTTCCTTGACTGTTGCTTGACGGCAATTATTGGGACGCACAGAGGTACATGCAGCCTGTAGAAGGCCCGCACGCGTGTACCCGCGCCCTAATCTCTTACATCCAGTGTGTGAACGCTAGCTGTAGAGGTTTCAATAGTGTGTAGGATCTCAGAGAACTTAAGAGGCAGTCCTCCTCTTCCCTGTCATAATTATACATTCTCAGGGGGTTTTCTGGATCCTGTCTGAGTCTTGCTGGTTCATAGTCTTGTCTCAGTTTGTCTTTTTGTGTTTTTTTATTCCTTGGAAATATTTTTTATTTTCTGTTAGAAGAAGCATCCAAGCCTTCAAGGGACTCTGGTCGTTAATACCAGAGGCCTCTTCTGGGTCTGGGCTACCTTTTTTTATTTTTTGTCTTAATATTTATACATACACGCGTCCTGTACAAGGTCAGACCGCGTGTACACGCATCCTGTTTTAGCTCAACACGCATTCGCACACGTGTTGTTTCAGTGACAATAGCATGCTTGACAGACTGATTTTCAATCAGGGTGGGGCAGTCATCCCCTCCTTTGGTGAGAAGTGTTCCTCTTAGGTGTTTGAGTCTAGGGTTGAATAGTCAGTAGGTTAGGGCCTCTTACCCTTAGCCTATTTTTTCTTAGTTGCGAGTTGATAGAAAAGATAAAAAGAAATAATTTTGTTTTATGGTTTTTAGACAAGTGTAAGAGTCTTTTCTTTATTGATTTCCATTGGGTGTCTTTTCTCTGATTCTTTGTGATCTGCTCTTTAAGCCATAATTTTTTTTTTCTTGGTTTTACGCTTGTCGGTATTTTCCCTTTATTGCTTGATTAGCACGTAAATAAAAAAAAAGAGAC
>SNQJ01S0005885.1:30872-63315 GCA_010110895.2 Picea sitchensis | reverse complement strand
TTAAAATCTATTAGACTTTTTGTTTGTAGGGTTCACAAACTAGTTCAGGACTAGGGCCTTAGATTAGGTTGGAGAGGAAACTCTCCAAGGCCATTCAAAACCAAACATTGGAGTCTGTGATAGGGAGTGTAGAAGTCCAGTTTTGTGGAAGTTATCTGGGACCCGCCTCTAACACAGGGGATAAACATGAGGTCGTGTGCGGAAAGGTAGCAGAGATAACCCCTCCAAAGCCGGACCAAGCGTAGTGGAGAACACATATCGAGGACTTGTTTTGGGATTTCATCGTTTGCATTTTCCACGGGGCTTCATGGGTCTCAAATCTGTTCGAGGTCCTCAGTTGTCTTCCAGACCATTTTCTCTCAATACCCTTGACAGGTTTCGGGCTTGATACCCTGCTCATTGTGGTCTACCCGACTTTCGACTGTACCCACCTGGTGACTGTTTGCATGCTGGTAAACTAATTGCCAAATGTTTTTAGGGACATACACAGGTGACTGCGGGGGTATACTGTGGTACCTAGGACAGACATTGGGCCACGCTTTGCAAATTATACCTGGAGGGTGCTTCCGTGTTCGATTTGCACTTGCACCGGTAAGTTTCTCTAGTGTTGGTTGTTGTAATTGTTCTTCCAACTAGTTTAGTGTTTGCTTGTCTTATCTCTTAGGGGCTTCTTTTTTAGTGTGTGTTATTGTTTCAACGTGTAGAATACCTTAGCATGTCTTGGATATTCTCACACAATGGAGGATCCCGAGCTCCGCTGGTCACGAAGGCTTCTGGGCCTGTCGCCGGTTATACTGGAGCCACCCCCGCCACCATTAAGGCGGAAGCTAGACGAACAAGGGAATTTTGAAGCAACCGGGTTACAAACTATTGTGCCCGAACAACTCCCGGAGGAATCAACCACCAATATTGGCTCGGTTGAAACCCAAACCACTGATACTTGGCCATCGGTCATTGTACCAATCCAATTTTACAAACGCCTATCAGTGCCTCACACAGCTATGGAAACAAACACTGTTACTTCCTCTGGGAATTCTTCCATTCCCACCACCGTTGCTACGACAGGAGAAGCATCTCCTAACTTGCCATCGTCGATCCGGGCCACCATGGTCTCGACCGCAACTACGTCGCACAGTGGACCGATCCCATCTATCACTGTGGCAACAACTCCCTTCACACCTAGTGCAACAGGCCCTCCGTTCTCATATGGTATGCCTAGTTCAGGTACAAGTCCTACACTCACTCACTCCACTTTACAGAATTGGGGTCTGGGGGTAGGGAGCTCTAATGCTCCTCTGCAAGGTCAACTTGGGGGCACTTCCATCCCTTTTAATGATTTTCCTTACGCTGTAGGTCATATCTCTCCTTCGTTCCCTTCGCTTGGTGGTTTGCATCAGCAATCCATCGGGCAGCCTGCACACACTAGTTTATTTGGAGCCGGGAGTCAAGGAACACCTATGCACACTATGCCAATAGGTTCATCACCATTTGTTTGGAACAATATGTTTGGTAACAACACTTTCGTATCCACTTCTTTCTCGTCTAGGGGCACTCCCATTTTTGGACAGTCTGCTCCAGCGCAGGGTACTATTCCTGCGCCGGGGGCACATATAGCAGGACCTTGGAACTCAAGACAAGGATCTATTCCCTCCTATGGAATGTCATTCTGGGGTAATTTTATCCACAGTAAATGGAACCCTGGACAGACTTCTATGCCTCTCCCATCAGGACCGACATGGGGTAATCCTTCCCAAAGTCCTTCAAACACGATGCATGCCCAACATCCTATGTCCTTTATGGGGAATCAGCCAATGATGTCTCCACAGATGAAAAATCCTTATGCTGGTCAGGGCCATGGTTTCTACCAGAATCTGGGCCAGCAGCCAAAGGTTTCCTGGCAACCTCATGCCAGTCAAACTCCAGGACCCTTTTTCCCAGGCTATCAGTAGCAACCCAAACTACCATTCCTGGCGACTTTACACTTGCCAGATTTGACAAGGTTGTTAAATGATCCTATTTGTCACGATCCACGTTGGCCTCCTATGCCAACGAAGTTGCCTTCAGACATTCCAAAGTTTGAGGCCAAGCCTAATGAAGATCCAGGTGATCACGTGACTACCTTCCATCTTTGGTTTTCATCTAACTCATTGAAAGATGACTCCATTCAGTTGCGATTGTTTCAACGCACTCTTATCGGGAGTGTCGCAAAATGGTACATCAAGCTCGATCGATCCAGATACTCTTCTTTTGGCAAACTGGCGATGGCCTTCCTTAACCATTTCTAGTTACCTGTGAGATACGACGCTGGCACAGAGCTTCTTTCCAATTTTGAACAGACAACAGAGGACCATATCTCTGATCATATCCGAGAGTGGAGACGCTGGAAGAGTCTAATCAAAGTACCAGTCCCACCAACATTCCTGCTTGAGTGGTTCCTTAAGTCTCTGGTCCCACAATTGTCCAAAGACGTCGCAACTTTTGGAGTTTTCTCCGAAGAAGATGCCATCATGAGGGCTCAACAGTTTGAGCTCATTTATTCTCAGTCTAGTTTATTATACAACATCCCTCCGGATGCACCACGATCGATACTGGATAAAACTAGACAGAGAGATGGACCACATGCCGATGGTATTGTTGGTTCAGCACAAACCAAGCCCGCTGAGCAATTGACAAAACAATTGCAACAATTATCTATCCAACACTCAGTGGCCAGCTAGACTATTGCTTTGGCTTCTCCTCCTACCCAAACGTTGGAATTACACTCCATGCAGTCGACTAACCCAAAGGCCACCTAGCAGCCTGAAGGGAAGAAAAAACAACGAAAGAAGGGTAAGGGGGAGAAAAAACCTACTGAGACTGGCGGGGACACTACAGAAAACCGGAAGGTGAGGTATCCATGCAACTTGTGTGCAGAAGATCACCCGACCCATATTTGTCCTCGAATTACAGAGGCCCAAATGTTTGTCACACAGCAACAGCAAGCCATGTTGACTAATCCCTTTCAGCATGGGCAAAATTTAACTCAAGCCTCTACAAGTGCCAAAGGGGGCAGCCAAGAAACCTGCCCTCCTCCAAACAATTCCTCATCAGCGAACGTATATATGGTTAGGGGTGATGCTTTCATAACGACTAGAGCACACGACTATAGTAAACCAAGTTCCTCTAAGAAGGGTAAAGAAGCTGAAATCCCATCTCTTCCTCTACAGATCGAGAAGACATTGGGCGAAACAATGACACGCATTCCAAAGCGTGCATTTAAGAAATCTTCTCACAACCCAAACGCAAGGGCCACCCAGAATTACTCTATGGTGGAAGATTTATCAAAAACCCCTTGTGTGATGTCCACTTTGGAGGTCCTCCAAAGCTGCCCTGCTCAGAGGAAATCCTTTTTAACTGCTTTAGGCTCTACTGAGACTTGTAACCTGGGTACCATCATGCTAGATACAACCGACTTAAAACCTCGTCTTCCTTACCACGTAGCATTTCAGATAGTAGTGGCTCATCCCAAGAAAACTTTTACATGCAATATATTTCGCACGGTGGTCGACGAGGGCGCCTCGACATGAGTTATGTCGTTAGCATGTTGGAAGGCCATTGGCCAGCCTGCTTTGTCTCCATCACCTACTCTCCTCACTGCGTTCGACGGTCGTTCTTTCCAACCACATGGAATCGTCCCTTCTTTTCCTATGCAGTTAGGAGGGAAGACCGTGTGTGTCGAAGTAGAGGTAGTCGATGCCCCCCTTGACTATAATCTTTGTTAGGACAAAGTTGGACTTATGCTATGCAATTTGTGGTTGCTACAGTTTTCCGAGTCTTGTTGTTTCCACACAAGGGTTGGATAGTAACCATCGATCAATTGTCCTTCTCTAGACCTGACCCAACTTTGGGGGCATCCACAGTTCCCATGATTGATAATCCTCAAGCCAGTGTCATTAACGTAGGATTTGGTTTGTGCCCATCCTTGATGGGTACCTTCGATTACCCACCTCCTCATGACGATATCAAGTTTATATCTAATCACCACAAGGCTGAGATTTTTCAAGTTTCGTCATTCTGCACGACTTACTTTGAGGATCCGTGGATTCTTCCTTCCCCATCAACCACGATGGATGAGACAAGGCACTTCATCATGTCCATACCCTTGTCGGATGCTGAAGTAGCGTACTCTTTAGTCCAGTAAGCTTCAGCGATCCAACTCCCACACAAGAGTTGGATCCACTTTTAGAGCCTATTTGGGCTCAGGGTTCTCTTTCTACCATCGATTCGTTAGACTTAGTCTTGCCTTCTGATGAAGCAGTAATTGAGGCGATGACTAGTCCCGACAAACCTTGGGAAGATCTTCATCGTAGATCATAATTCCTCCCAGAGTTAAGTTGAATCGAAGCAGGAGAATTCACTATCACCATGACGGGAGATCAGCCATGTCCTATTAATCTCTTAGCTACACAGGAAATTTATGTTGAGGGAAATATGGCGACTATCGTTGAAACTATACCTATCAACATCTCCCGAAACCCTAGCGTCGTGGAGAATTTCCTTGTCGGGGCGGATTGCTCCCCTAAAGAGATTCAAATTTATACGGATCTTTTTAAATAATTCTGCGACATTTTTGCCTGGTCTTATGAGGAAATGCCAGGTATCGATCTGAAAATAGTTGAACATGAAATCGCAATGTATCCTGATGCTAAGCATGTTCGACAAAAACTTCATCCAGTCAATCCTAAGAAAGCAACAACCATTAAGCTTAAGGTTGAGAAATTGCTCAAGGTAGGTTTCATTTACCCTATTCATTTGACTCAATGGGTGTCAAACCCCATGCCGGTCAATAAAAAACAAGGCACGATTTGTGTATGTACTGATTTCCATGATTTGAACAAGGAATGTCCAAAAGATAATTTTCCAACCCCATTCATTGACCAGATCATTGATGAATGTGTCGGTTGTGAAGCATTTTCGTTCATGGATGGTTTTTCGAGATATAATCAAATCCAAATCAAATCTGAAGACCATCACAAAACGTCATTCATTTGTCCGTGGGGTACATTCACCTATCATAAGATGCCTTTTGGCCTCAAGAATGTTGGAACCACTTTCCAGCGAGCCATGTCTTTTGTGTTTCATGACCTCAAACATATAGTCGAGGCCTATCTAGATGATTTAGCATCATGCTCTCGCAATCGAAAGGATCATCCTACGCACCTCAGACTAATCTTTGAACACTGTCGCTACTTCAGGATTCGCTTGAATCCCAACAAGTGCATCTTTTGCATCATGTCAGTACATTTGTTAGGTTTCATCGTATCAACAACATGGATCATGGTGGATCCTCTTAAGGTGGAGGAAATAATCCAGTTGCCCCCCCCATGGACAATCTTACAACTTCAATGTCTTCAAGGCAAGGCGAACTTCTTACGATGCTTCATCGCCAACTATGCCGAAATCACCAAGGGATTTATGCGTTTACTTAAGAAAGATGTTCCCTTTTTCTAGGACGAAGCCGCTCAACGCTCTTTCGACGCATTAAAACACGCCCTCACAACTGCACCTCTGCTATGGCCACCTAATTATCACAAAGATTTCTTATTATATCCGGCTGTCGCAGAGTCAACCATAGGCATGGTTTTAGTTCAGGAAGATGATTCGTTCTCAGAATACGTGATCTATTACCTGAGCCGAGGCCTCGTAGGACCGAAACTTAATTATTCCCATCTCGAAAAACTTTCATTGGCAACAATTCATGCTATTCAACGGTTTCGCCACTATGTTCTGTTTCGCAGGGCCACCGTCGTTGTTGTCGTGAATCCATTCCAGTACATGTTGGCACGATGATTTATCGGCAGAAAAATCAGTAGATGGATGGTCATCCTCCAAGAATTTGACTTAGACTTCATTTCAACAAAGTCCAAGAAGTCATTGGTCTTCGCAGAACTTATTTCCGAGCATTCGGTTGAGTCAGGTGACGTTGTGCATAGGAATCGCCTATCTGGGGGGATATGTTTTTGATTGAATCTTCAGCCCCCTAGTACGGAGATATACTAATCTATATCCAGACTTTGAAGTGCCCCACCTCTTCTTCTCGTGACAAGCGTCGATGGATACGCCATCAGGCTAAGAATTATCTCATACTCAATGATACATTGTATCGAAAAGGTGTAGACTGCATCTTGCGTCGATGTCTCACTGATAAGGAGGCCGTCATAGTGCTCAAAAAATTTCATACGGGGGAGCTTGTGGCGGTCACTTATCTAGGTTTGAAACAACCCAAAATATTTTACGAGCATGTTACTTCTGGCCCACACTTATCAAAGATTGTATCGAGTCGGTCAAGAAGTGCCATCCGTGCCAAAGCTTCTCTCGGAAGATGAGGGCACATCCAGCTCCCATGTTTCTTGTCATCACAGTTGGTCCCTTCATTAAGTGGAGGATTGATTACACTACATGCAACCCCCCGTCAACAAGGGGGCACCGCTATATCATCATAGTTGTTGACTACTTCACTAAGTGGGTCGAAGCTATGCCAACGTTTAAAGATGATGGAGAGACTGCAACTCTCTTCTTATTCAACCATATTATAGCACGGTTCGGCATCTCGAGAGAGATTGTCACTGACCATGGAAGTCACTTTCAGAACCAAATGATGTCCGAATTAACATCAAATCTTGGGTTACAGCAAGAAAATTCCTCACCTTACTACCCCCAAGCCAATGGGCAGGTGGAAGCTGTAAGAAAAACTCTTAAGACTATTCTACAGCGAACTATCAACTCAGCCAAGTCAAATTGGCATTTGATGTTATACTCGGCATTATGGGCTTACCGAACATCTGTTAAGACTGTAACCGGTTTCTCACCTTTCCAACTCGTTTATGGGCTGGAGGCAGTCTTGCCCATCGAATTTCAAATCCCATCTCTGAAATTGGTAGTACAGTTTTTGCCAGACACTTCTCCACTTGAAGATCGGTTAGTACACCTTGAGAATCTTGATGAGCAACATCACAATGTGGCCCTAGCCAATGAGGCTCATAAACATAAGGTCAAGTGTCAATATGATAGGTCCGTTCATCCTCATATTTTTTCTGAGGGAGACCTTGTCCTGGTCTATGACAAAGATAAGGACCCCCGGGGGGTAGGAAAGTTTAAACCCATGTGGTTCAGACCCTTCATTATTAAAGAGGTATTAAAAAAGGGCGCCTATGGTTTGGTCGATTTTGAAGGGAATGCTTTGGCGGAGCCTAGAAATGGGCTCTACCTCAAGAGGTATTACTCATAGAAAGGTCACTGTGGGTAACTTTTTGTAACATATGTATAGTCTTTGTACTATTAATTTTTTACGGTTATTTTAAAAGTGTTATGGACATGTCATTGATGTTATCTTTCATCAATATGGCAGATGTCAAGTGAGTCTGAGGTGTTCGTTGGGTATGCGGATGGTTCTAGTCGACACACGCGAAGGCTTGCCTCCGCGGCTTGGGTAATCATTACACCACAGGGTTAGTTGTTATCTTTCAAAGGTATATTCTTAGGTTACACCACAAATAATGTTTTCGAGTATAGTGCAGTTATTGAGTTGCTTCGTGACGCATTGTCATTGGGTATCTCTCATCTCCGGGTCTATCTAGATGCTCAACTAGTTGTGTCGCAGCTAAACAGAATATACCAGGTTCATGATCCAACTTTACACCGACGATTCCTTAGGGTACGTCTCTTAGAACGCAACTTTGATTATATTACATATTTTCATGTTCCTAGGAGATTAAACCAAATCACAAATACTCTAGCTAATCAAATTTTAGATTGGCATCTCGCCCACATATAAAAAGATCATGGACATAAACATGTAAATACATTTTTTGCACACATAATCCATAAGACACAAAAAAGAGATAAAAAACCATATATAAACATCATAAAATCCTCATAGTACATAGATGGACGCAAGCGCCTCAAAAGTGGGAACAGTAACAAGTCACCGGGCTCATGCCCTCAAAAAATATATACAACAAGGTGCTCGTGGCACATAAAAAGTCCAAAGTTTGTTCAGGGCCTATGGGCCCTGTTATAATCATCTACTGCACAGGCTAAATGCCTAAACAATCAGACCCATGTCCGAGGTGCCCCCACAACATGATTCTGCATGGATCACGACAGGTCCTCTATCTCTGCCATCGGGACTGTGAGAGTGAACGCAGTAAATTTCCGCTCAATTCGCCTAAGGACCCTCTCGGCCTCTCCTGCTCGGAGGTTCCCTGCTACTGTTGCTCCCCCAGCGGCGACAACTGCGGCTTCTGGCCGTGGGCGATGCCTGTTCAGTGCATAGTCGGCAGGTCGCACGGGTCCGACATTTGCACACAATACATGTTTACCCATCAAATACTCTGGCATACAAAAAATGATATATATAACAAAAAGACATAAAAATTACATATGCAAACAAAAAACTATATAGGTGGAGACTTACCCATCTCCCCTTTCTCCTCACCAGGAGGCACGGGTATCTATGGATCTCTCGAAAAGTCGATCCCCGCATATGGGTAGTCCTCGATAGCAGGGATCTATCGTGACAACCAAGCAAAAAAGTCATCGTCGAAGGCCTCAATGGTCCTTCTGCCACCTTGTTGCAGCAGTAACACTGCCCATCTGCATATTGCGGGGAAAGAGGCTAGATGTCCTCGTATTGCAAGACGAGGACTGAAGCACGAAACTCTCTTGAAAAAGAACGAACACAAGATAGTCCCGAACCCGAAGTTCCTCTGTGTTCGTTGTCGGCAATCTGTCAATTTCCTCTTCATACACTCCAGCAGTGTGGTACTCCAATAAAAAATTTGTGTATTCATGCACTGGATAGAACAGTTCATCTGTGCACGCGAAGCCTGATGCACGACTGTTGAGCCGGTAATCTGCCCAATAAGAAATAAAATAGTTTGTAGTGTGAGGTTGGTAACCTTGCTAATAGGTACTAAGGAACCTCTACAATCAGTCCCAACCTCATAGTACTCAGCTATCAGCTCCGAGACCTTGCTCGGCCCCGTAGGAAAATTCTGAAAGTTGACTGGTTCCCCTCTCCTTGAGAGGCCAATCAGAAAGTAAATATCCTCGGTGGTGGGCACCAAGGATTGCCCCTCTAGCATAAATGCCTCTGCGTCAGGGTGCCAGTAATCAATCAAGGTGTTCAGTAGCCTTGGTTGCGCACGTATGAATGGACATAAAAATAATTTGATCAAACTGCATTGCATTAACACAGCCACAACATTCGCATCTGCAACAACCAACTCACTAATTGCCTCATGCTCCCTTTCCCTCCACTGGACATACATCCTGCGAACACAACAAGGTAAAGGAGGGTCAATACTTCTTTCCATTTTCTTTTTCATCACTGGGGGGGGTACACGTGGCCTATAGAGGTGACAGTCGTGTGTACACGTGTGCAGGCTTTGCTCTACACGCATGTACACGCGGGCTATCTCTGGACAACCCGCGTGTACCTAGGGCTGACCTTTTTGAGGTCGACACCCACCCAAAAAATAAATTAAATGCTAAAATGGAAGTATTGAATGGCTAATTAAGGGAGTTTGTACTTACTTGGTCCAAGAAGAAGTCCATTTCGTCCAATGTAGCTCCCGGAATCACGATCTTTGGCAAAGGGGGTCTTTTGGCTCCAGATTCAATTTCCAAATCAGCAATGGTGATAATGAGCTGCCAGCTACTATTTATAGACTTTGTGGCCTCTTTTTGTCACTTTTTTGGCCCCCCTTATCAGTTTATTTATACCAAAAACCATTTAGAGTGATCCAGGAGTTATATGGGAGGGATTTGATCAGGTATTGGGACATTTTTTTTTGAGTTTCGAAAAAAAATAAAAAAATATTGACGGTCCATAAAAAAATATTATTTTTTCAAAAATCAACTTGAGCATATAGGTTAGGATATCACCCCAACTTTTGCATCTCATTGCCTTTTTCTTATTCTATAGGATCGATCCCATCCGGTTGTGACACAGAACCGTCATATCTGCTCTAGAAGTGTCGCGACTTGGTGGTAGAGCTTACCAAAACATGGATGCCCTAGGTAGGTCCTAGTTGCATTATGGTGTCCATGTCGTTTCTAACAACACTGTAGGCTCAGGAGTTCGTATAGTCTTTCCTGAATACGAGTTTGAGCCTCATTTGCATGGGTCTTTTTCACTCTTTGTCTTACCCTCCGGACTCCCAAAACATAACGGGTCTCCTTTTAAGCCCTTTTCACACCCTCTAAAAATGAAAAGATTGTCGAGCGATCTTGTGACCTTTCATGCTCGTTAAACTGAAATTTAAGGTCACGTCTGTCCAATCGTAGTTTACTCCTTTTTCGGTCTGGACGGTCAACTGTACAAACAAAGGAATACTCTATTGAATTCCCATTCTTTAGAAGGGTACTCTCAGGTATGATTTTATCCCTTTTTCAGGCTTGAGGGACTAAACTTACGAAAAATAAACCCCCACGAAGTCCATAGTTAAGCTCTTTTCAGACTCTCTAAAATTGAAAAGATCGTCGAGTGACCTTATTATTTCACACTCGTTAAATTAGTCCAGAAGAATATTCCTGACAGAGTCCATAGTTAAGCTTTTTTCAGACTCTTTAAAAGTGAAAAAATAGTCGAGTGATCTTGTCCTTGTCACACTCGTTAAAATGGTTCTGAATCGACGTCTAATCGGTGCTAGTTTATCCCTTTTTCAAACCGACTAGACTATCTTCGAAAAAGGTACCCCAGTGGAGTCTCCTTTTATGCTTTTTCAGACTCTCTAAATATGAAAAACCACCGAGCTTACCTTCTTTGGGCTCGTTAAACTTACATCGAAGGACGTTACCATTATGTGTTCTATCAACCGCATTTGCATACCTTACCCATCAGCGTTGTAACAGTTTGCTTCTACGTCTTAACACCTTTGGCCACTTGAGGATTTTTCCCGAGTATCATTTTACCAGAACATCAGTATTGTCCTTGTGCCTTGAGCTTGTATTATTGCAGTACTCGTTCCTCCATTGTAACGTAATATTCCTTTCTTCTTTTTCAAAAACTACCAAAAAGAACAAAAAAATCAAATATACGCCAAAAAGAGGATGGGAAAAGTATTTTCTTTATTGGCAGCATAATGAGTTGCCCTTGGATAAATCACATTTGTCTATTTGATCATCAGACTATGGGATGTAGTACAACCTTAGGAATATTTTCCTCGCTATATAGATTTGTGTCCTCCACCGTTTGGTTACTCTTCCAAGCATATGGAGAGTTTGTGTTGCCTCCTGCTTCGTAAACTTATGATTAACATATATGTTTCCTGAGTCTTATCACTTGTAGTGCTGTTGTCCAAGGGAATTTTTGTCACTAAGCCTGAGTCAGCCCCTCTGCAATATGTCTCTTTTCCACATACCCAACCATCCTGAATGTCCAATCAAGTCTTTGTTCAAAATCACTGAAGCCTTCAGTCCGATCATCAAGATTATCAAGTCCATAACTGACGAGTCATCGAAGACCTCTGGGTAGTGTAGTCGTACACTCATATTACACTAATACCTAAGTTTTCGAAGATTTTGAAGTTGTTTCTTGAGCTCTGAAATACAGCCATCAGGCCGAATCAGCTTCTGGGAGAGAGATACTCTATATGTATATCTTCCTGATTTCGAGATGTAGCTCCAATGTGTATTATTCGCGGCTACTCTTTATAGTTATTTGACATGGATCTACAGTGTATTTGATTGGTAGCCATGGTTCTATTTTATCCCAAGCATGGGTATGCCCGCCTCGGTAAGACACTTGTTATTTTGCAAACGACACCTCCTGGTTCCTAATTCTTGAGCTCACTCATTCAGCATATCAATACAGATTGGTAAAAGATTGGTAATGTATTTTGGCCATCAGATGCTCTTCTGACGTCACACATTAGGGGGCATCTATTATAACCCTAAATTGCACCACACATGCTTACCTGGCATTAGGCCAACTCATATCCCTTCCTTGCCAAAACTATGCTGAACAAACTCTTGAAAATCCTCTTGGGTCAAGTCCCACGTGCCCTAACCAATTACTGCACGCATGTACACGCTAGCATGCCCACTACAGCCTGCGTGTACCTAACAAAACACAAAAATAGGAAAGTTGCTGACGGAACAAAAAGCTATTGGTCAGTTAACTGAAACTCCCGGCCATGCATGGCCGAGAGTTCGTCCAAAAGCCTAGCTCCTTCTAGCCTATAAAAGAAGGGGTAGGGGTACTATTTGGAAGAGGAAAATTATAGCGAAGAAACTCTGCCCATTTTCTGAATCCATTGTCCCAACCCTTTAGCCTTTCCCCAAGCCAAAGGAGAATTAATGCAAAGTAGTTGGAGGAAAGAAGAGGAGGAGCCTAGGATCAGGATCAAGGAGCGGTGGCTGGTCTCGACTTTGATTGTAAGTTGATTCATTGTTCAAATAATAAAAGAATACTTTTCTCATCCCAATGCATGAGTTATCTATGATTTGTTTAATTTTTGCTTAATTTATAACCCTCAAGTAGAAAAGTAGCGTGCATGCATCGTTGTTTGTTTTGATTGCAGGTTATCGTTGGAAGGAGCAGCACCAGCAAACGGACAAAAGTGCAACGGAGGATCTACACCAAACATCAGTAACAAGGTTGGTAGTTCCTTTCCATGTATGTATTGTGAAAGAGGGGTTTAAGTTTTGGGTGGTAGGTTAAAAAGTAATTTCTTTACGGTCAAAATATGCATGCAAGTCTGACCCTAGTTTGCTAGTCCGTAGGGTATTTTTCCCAACAACACCACCTTGAAGGAGAATTTAAAAAGATTAAACCCGCTATCATTGATGGAGAATCCAAGATAGGAGAAGAAGAAGAGGTACGGTTGTTGGACATAAAAAAGTATTTCCAAATCTACAACTATTCCAGCAACATGAAGGTCGAGATGGCCATCTACAATCTGAAAGGGAAGGCCAGTATTTGGTTGCAAGATCTGAAATTGGCCAAGTGACTAAAGGAGAAATAGTTGGAATGGTCTGACTTTAAGAAGTATTTCAAGAAACAATACCTTTCTGAAAATTATTATGAAAGGAAGACGAAATAATTTTATGAGTTACGACTCAGACAGATGATGATGGAGGACCTTATAAATAAATTTCTAGAACTGCTAAGGTTCGTATCGTACATCCGAGAGGATAAAGTAAAAATTAAACGATTTCTAAGCTATCTACCAAAGTCCTACAAGGACAAAATTGAGTTTGGAAACCCCAAATCCTTAAGCGAAGTATTCAGAAAAGTGCGAATGTGCTACGACCAGTATAAATAGTGGGAATAGTTTCCCAAAGCCTAGAACGATAAGAAACAAGATTGAATGAACCAGTGGAAGAAGGGGTACGAACCAGCTCCTTATTGGAATACAACAAAGAGTTTTCCAAGAAAGGATTTTCACTCCAATTCTCCGAATACGCAAGGCAGCGGAAAATCGATAAACCTGGGAATGAAGAGGTTTGGGGTAAGCTCTCGTGAGCCATTAAAGTGTTGGGAATGTGGAGAGCCTCATCTCAAGAGGAACTGCCCACATTTGAGTTCAACAAATAGAACTGTTGTTCATAACCTGCAAGAAGCCTTGACAGTGGGAGATGTGGGAAGGAGCCTACATCGGATAAATGCAGCCATCGACGACCGACAAGCTAACAACCAGTCCTCGGTGGTAGAAATCGAAGGTAAAATCCATGACACCCGAATTTATGTTTTAATTGACCATGGAGAAACATTAAGTTATATTACTCCGAAGGTAGTAGAGTCAAATAAACTTAAGAGACTAAAGCACGCAAAATCATGGCTTGTGCAACTAGCGACAAGTACTAAAAGGAAAGTAATTGACTATATTTCAGATTTTGAGTTCAACTTAGATGGTCAAACTATAAGGATCGATATAAACATCCTACCACTAGGATCTTACGATATGATTATTGGGATGGATTGGTTGGAACTACATAGAGCAATATTAAATTGTTATACAAAGATACTTAGCTATAAAGATGATTCCAGCACTACCAGGACAGCCCAAGGTATACCAAAACTGGTATCAGTCAGACAAATTTCAGCTATGCAACTAAAGAAATGTATGAGAAAGGGATGTTAAGTTTATGCCATCCAAGTGACGAATCTAGCAGAAAAGGAGGATACGCCAAAGTTGGAAGAATTTGTTGTCCTACGTGATTTCAGAGACATGTTTGTGGATGAGATACCAGAATTACCCCCTAGAAGGGAAATAGACTTCTCCATAGATCTGTTAACCGTTCTGCCCCTATCTCAAAGGCGCCTTCCTAGATGAGTCTACCAGAACTGGCAGAATTAAAAATACAATTACAAGAATTGTTGGACAAAGAGTATATCAAACCGAGTGTCTCACCTTGGGGAGCACCAATCCTCTTTGTGAAAAAGAAGAATGGTACTCTAAGATTGTGTATCGATTATAGACAACTAAACAAAATGACTATTAAGAATAAATACCTCTTACCAAGGATAAATTATTTGTTCGATCAAGTAGGGGGGGGCAAGATGTTTTCAAAATTGGATTTACGATCCAGTTATCATCAAGTTCGGATAAAAGACAAGGACATAAACAAAACAACATTCTGAACAAGATATGGACACTACAAGTTTGTAGTCATACCTTTCGGACTCACTAACACCCAACCATGTTTATGTGCCTAATGAATAGTATTTTCAGTGAGTACTTGGACAAGTTTGTGGTAGTATTCATCGATGATATCCTGGTCTATTCAAAGACAGAGGAGGAACATGAGGAACACTTAAGAATATTTCTGTAAACTTTAAGGAAGCACAAACTGTACGCCAATTTCGACAAGTGTGACTTCTATCAGAAAGAAATACAATATCTTGGACATGTAATTTCAGCAGAGGGCATTTTCGTAGACTTGGAAAAGACGAAAGCCATTATGGAATGGCCAATACCTAAAGATGTAGCAGATATACGGTTTTTCGTCGGAATCACTGGATATTACCGCAGGTTTATAGAAGGGTTTCCCAAGATAGCCTACCCTATCACATCATTACAAAAGAAAGGAACCAGGTTTAACTGGTCAGAGAAATGTCAAGACAACTTCAACAAACTAAATGAATTATTGACAACAACACCCATATTGAAAGTAGCAGACCCAGATAAAGACTTCACCATATGTGTTGATGCAAGTAAAGAAGGGCTACGTGGTGTCTTAACTCAGGAAGGACACGTTATTTGTTATGAGTCCCAGAAATTAAAAGAACATGAGAAAAATTACGTCACTCATGACTTAGAATTGGAAGCAGTAATACATGCCTTAAAGATGTGGTGACACTACATAATGGGTAGAAGATTCCTATTATTAACGAACAATAGCAGGGTGAAATATCTATTTAACTAACTAGATCTTAATGCAAGTCAAGGAAGGTGGTTAGCCTTCTTAAGTGAATTCGACTTCGAGGTCAGACATATCAAGGGAAAGGAAAATAAAGTAGCAGATGCTTTAAGTAGAAGAATCCATGGGTTATTTGAGATGAATATTAGTAGGGCAGAAAGTGATCTGGAAGAAAGAATAAAGATGACAGGCATTGATGACGAAAACTATACTAAAATAATGGTAGAATTACCGAAAAATACCACAAACTCAGATAAACCAGATCTAAGTATCGACGAGAAGGGACTGCAACGATTTAAAACAGACTTTACATACCAGATTCAACAAGGTTAAAATTAACAATCTTGGATGAAGTGCATAAGAAACTGTATTCTGGCCACCTAGGTTACCAGAAAATGATAACATCTCTTAGGAAACTATTTTATTGGCCTAATATGAAGGGTGAAACAATAGAATACTTGGCTAGGTGCCAAGATTGTCAGCAGGTTAAGGCCGAGCACCAACATCCAAGTGGCCTATTACAACCATTACCAGTACCAGAATGGAAATGGGAGACTATATCACTCGACTTTATAGCAGGTTTGCCTAAAACTTAGAAACATAATGATGCTATCATGGTTGTAATCGATAAACTCAGTAAGTCTGCACACTTCATTCCTATAAAGTCTACTTTTAAAGATATAAAAATTGCTGAAATATTCATGAAAGAAATCTTTAGATTACATGGTATTCCTAAAATGGTGATTTCAGATAGAGACGTAAAATTCACATCTTCCTTTTGGAAGGAATTGTTTACAAGGCTCAATACCAACTTGAATTTTAGTACAAGTTATCATCCACAAACAGATGGGCAAACCGAAAGGACAAACCAAATCATAGAGGATATTCTCTCCATTTATGTAAGAACAAAACGAAACACGTGGGAGGATTATATACACTTGGTAGAATTTGCATATAACAATGGGTACCAAACTTCAACAAAGTTGATCCCTTTCAAAGTACTGTACGACAGAAAGTGTACGACTCCAATTAGTTGGGATAACTCGACTGACAGACTCATGGTTGGACCAGATATGCTCCAAGAAATGGAGAACATGGTAAGAAAGGTACAACAGAACTTGAAGGAAGCACAGGAAAGGAAGAATAGCTATGCAGATCAGAAAAGAAGACACTTAGAGTTTCAAGCGGGAGACCATGTGTATTTGAAGGTCAAAGCCCAAAAAATCTCATTGAAACTAGGAAACTGTGCCAAGTTGGCACCCAGGTTCTGTGGGCCCTTCGAGATACTAGCTCAAATTGGACCCATAGCATATAAACTTGCACTGCCAGCGAATCTAAGAATTCATAATGTATTTCATGTTTCTTTGTTGAAAAAGTATGTTCACGACCCTACTCATATGATTGATTGGAACTTGGTACAGGTGGAACCCGAAGGAGAATTCCAAGTGGAACCCCTATGCATTCTGGACTGGAAAGAAATAGCACTTCGAAATAGAGTCGTCGCTCAGGTAAAGGTGCAATGGAAGCACTTTAGCCCTGAGGAGGCCACTTGGGAATTGGAGGGAGATTTGTAGAAATCTCATCCAATCTTATTCCAAGAAAGGAACGAACATTGAGGACATTGTTTTATTGAAGGGGGAAAGGATGTGACGTCCCTCAAAATAAAATTATTTTGAAATTTTAAATTGCTGGAAATTTTCCGTTTTTAGTAATTTCGAATTTGGAAAATTTTTGCCATTTATGGCAATTCCGAATTTTGAATTTGTTAATTCTCATAAATTATTATGACTGTTGGGCAGAGATATGACTTGACCCAACTAACTATTTGACCATGACACTTGTTTAAAAACAAAATATTTTATATTGATTGCAAGAGGACAAATGGAACAACCATGTTAAAAGTAGTTGACCATGACTCCATGAGTGGGGAACATGATGGAAATACCCCTAGGCTGATTTTTACAAGTGGAAAATTAGTGATTTGGCCATTGGAAGCCCCTAAAAATTAGGGATTTAGGAAGCTGTGAAAACTCCCAAGGGAGGGTCCCCGAGGTGTAGGACAGTCAGTGACGGAGTGTGTTGTTAAGCCACTCCGTGTTGTTAAAGTCACCATTTCGAAACCTGTGGGGACAAAAAATCCAACCATGTTAAGGGTTGGTGTGGCTCAGGCCGGGTGCGATCCCCGTGTGATTTTGACGGCTTATATGCCCCTGAGTTGCGGTTTCTCAAGCCACAGGTTAATCGCAGGCCCTGCACAAATTAACAATCAAAAAAAAGAAAACTCCCAAGGGAGGGAAAAAGACCTAGGCAAAAAACAAATAGGCATATGTGAGGAGGCAAGATGCTGCCAAGGATGTTGGGAAAGAGACTATTGATTCCCCTTTTTTTCCACTTGTTGTTATGAACACTGGAGGAGTGTGAGGCAAGGGGGAATTAATAATTGAAGGACAGTGTTGTAGAGGGATTTCCAAGTTCACCCTTATGGACTCATGGTCAGGCTAGGGGGTGAATCAGGCAAGTGATCGTGGCTGCTCGGTTCTACGGTTGGGAGGAACGTAGTTGTTCCCTTTGTTTCCCCGTGAGTTAGTTCAGATATGCTACTCTAATCCCTATTTGTCTGAATGATTTTATATTGGATGTATTGTACATGTTATAGCTAACAGAAATGGGTTCTAGTATCTGTTTTAATGATCGTATAATTGTTGTAAGCCTGTTTCTATATCTAAATTTTAGTATTCTGCCTCTGTTGGACGAATTGGTTATTGATATGGTGGGATCCTTAAAGTTGGTGTGAATTCAATAAACTAGACAAAGGTTGTTTGAATTCATGAATTATACAGTCCTCTTAACTATCGAATAATTACAAATAAATTCTGGAATCATCCCATAAGGAATCCTCTACGATGGAATTATAATCTATAGGTTAATAAAAACATATGATATCCTCATCGAATTCAGTAAATATACTATAGGATGTAATTGTGGAATTATTTCCAGAAATCAAACTTTAAACAGAATCAAATATGTATTAATGTACGAACAAAACTATTATAAGCATATATATATTTCATTCTGTAATTTAATTCCAAAAAAAAGAAAACAAAATTCACGTATATAGTCTAGAATGATGAAGCATATGGGAATGAACATAATCCAAGGAGTAAGACTACCCTAAACTGGACGATATAATCATGCTAGTATCATGCTACAGGAAAGTGAATCAATGATTTCGCTGATACATCATCAACGTTTGACACCTCTTACATATGCTGTGCGCAGAGAGAAACCAAGAATTTTATGGCTATGGCTTTACCATTTAGAATATCTATCAAAAAATTGCTTCACATTTTTACAGAAAGATATTTAAAAAACTATAGAGTAATGCAATCGATTCAGAGGATACAATCTATCGAAAGGACAATAATTCTACAAAAAAAACCGCAAAGATTTGGAATGTGAAACCCCGCCTCCGAACAATCCCCTTTGGGGTAAATTTCAAATAAACAATTTCAATAACAAGAGACTATCCATACAGACATCAACAAAGTTCGGTAATGATGGCTATTATAACTTTTTAAATATTTCCGAATACCTTTAAATTACAGAAGTAATGTACAAAACGTCAAGGATAAGCTTTTTCCAAATAGAAAATAATGTTCCTCCTTTACTAAGCTTAATATATATAATATTTTCCCAAACAAGTAAACTTAGAGTTGTTTCACCATTTCTAGTATTTGGGTTATCAGTCTTTCCCTACATCAAACTGGACTATATATATATATATAGCCTTAAATGGATCTTTAACAAAAACAAAACGGGATTTAAACCCTCAGATATCCGACACAAGGAATCGGTGCATAAGTAATGTTACATCTAACAACAAAAAGCTACGAACAGAATCATGACCTCCATGCTTTGATTTAACAAGTGAGATGAGAGCCACACTTTTTTTTTGAAACCTGAGTACCTTTGTCACATTGAGAAGAGAATGGTACCTACACCATGAAGTGGGCATCCCTACAATCGGCCATCACAGGAAAACATTAGTAAAGTACAAAATAGAACTTTAAATTTATAAAATTGAAAGTATAGTTTGATGACCACAACTATGCCGAACTACTTAACTTAAGGGCCAAAAACACCGTGGCGTCCAGTTTCCATGCCTGGTTTTGTAATCAACCCTGGACGAGGGGAGAATGGTGCCTGGAACTTCTGGTGGTTACACTCGCAACAAGAAGAGTCCCACCATTAATACAAAGATACCCATTTTTGTCACAGAATTAAACAAATACGTTGAAAGAGGAAATAGCATTGTGAATCAAGAAGTTCAATCTTTTATAAACAAAAACCCATTAATAACAAAAATGAATAACGTAAGGAACGACATCATACATTTAGACAATAGAATTTCTCGAGGAAGTACCCCAACTCAGTAAGAGATAAATTACCGGTACACCACCACTTTATTACAAATAAAATGCATCAATCACAGAGGATAACATATATGATTGACCTTTTATTCTCTTGGAGCCTCTACACGACGTAAGAATAAACCCTTATGTGCTACATATAAGTGACTCCCAAAACAGTTACTAGTCACAGGGTAAAACAAAAAAGAACCGGAAGAATCCCATGGGACACAAACAGTGGACGCAAAATAGGACTTTAGGTTCACAGTGGTAAAGAGCCGTGAATCTCAGTAACAACCTCTTCTACAATCGATGTTAGAATGAAGGGAGAAAACACATAGACTCTGAACCAAACTACAAGAAGTAAATATTTTCATAACCCACACCAAGAACCCTTTAGTTTCGAACTTAAGATACGATAGTTCCATTAGAAACTTACCGGGTAGTCGGATGTTGCCACTGACTTCACCAAGGATGGTCGCATAGGTAGTAGCACTTCCTTGTGGAAAAATGCATAATACAAAACCCTCTCCTTCGGAGTCACAAGGGCAGAAATGAGGACGCCAAAACCTAAGAGGGACGAGTACCACCCTTGACAACACAGGATGTACAAGCCATGCACTAGGGAAAATTTGGCGCATCAGGATTGGGAACAACAGGAGGAAGAGTCATCGGGACTGAGGTTAATAAGACCCTAATTAATTCCAGGACAAAACCTTAACACCTCCTGACAGGTACACCTGCCTCCTTAAATGTTGAAGATACGAAGTTAAACAACAATAAAACCATGACTATCCAGTGAAACCAATCAATCGCTATACTTTTGTCTTTGAACTGTTCCTTCCATTACGCCAATAGGATGAGGAGGGGTAGTTAGTTTAGATACGCAATGATCGATGCAGGACTGGTCGGGGTTAAATTCGTTATGGTGGAGACAGATTGTATCATAACTAAAATGAAACCATCAGATAAAATGCATTGATAACCACTCATAAATCACCATTAATATCCTTAGCCCATTCCTGGTACGCATTTCATTAGGATTTGATTTCTAATGTGGAAACAACTAGGTAGGAGTACAAACAATTAATCTTAGAGTTATAAACTTGTGTGCAAAGTCCAAATAGCCCGACTCTCTTATTTAGGGAAACTGAAATTCAAATCCTAGTGTATGGGGAATACATGTAAGTAATAATAACTACATAGTAAGATATAGCAGTTAGGAAAATGCGTATATTCGATGGAACCTCTCTTATGTGTTAAGTTAGTATGACAAAGGGTTACTCCAAGCCAAAAGGAAATGTAAGTACCCATCATACGAGATGATAAACTTTGGATAATTAGTGAATAATGTATCAAGGAATATTTTTTTTTATATGATAAATTTGAGGTTCATTACATTTCCCTTCACAGCAAAGCCTTTCAGTTTCTTCATGTACATTTCTTCTTGTATATCCCCATGTAGGAATGTTGTCTTCATATCCATTTTTTCTACTTCAAAATAAAACACAATAACAACGGATAAATATAATCTAATATAAGTTAACTTGGCAAAAGAAAAAATATCATAAAAGTCAATTCCCTCAACCTAGGAATAACCTTTTGATACTAATCAATATGTGTATTTCTCATACTATTACACATTCAAATTCTTTTCAAACACCCATTTGTTTCCAATGGGATTTCTTCTGATTAGGTAAATCCACTAGATCCCAAAGCATCATTCTTATCCAGGCTTCCATTTCTTCAACCGTAATAAAAGCTTTCCTTAGTTTTCATCCAACTGAATCCACTTCCTCTTAATAGTTCTAGGATCATCATCAATAATGAACAAAGAAAATTTGAATTTGAATCAAGTGGAGTATACATTTCCAGGTTTCTTCTTTATCAGACGATCTCCTCAATAATAGAGTATTGTGATCTTCTTCTTCTGATTAATGTTCTTTTGTGAGTTTGATTCATCATCCTTCAACTCAAACTCTATTTTCTGCAGATTCTTCCTTCCTTGAGTAGGACTTCTATTGTTATCATCTTTGTTCTCTACATTACCATCTCAACTATACACAACAGCCTTGGATTATGGGTTCTAAACCTTACAACCTTTCAATGAATACATCTTTACTTCCATTGGGCCTTTTTAACCATCTAGCTTACTCTTGTTTTCCTTTGGAACATGAACATAAACATCACAGTCAAATACCATGAAATGTGTGTAGAGAGTTTCTTACCAATCCACTTCTCATGTGGAGTCTTGTAATCTAATGATGACGAGGGTGATGGATTGACTAGGTAACATGATGTAACCACTACCTCTGCCCATAATTTGTTGTCCTAACTTAGCACCATGAGCATGCACCTTGTTTTTTCCATCACCATCATGTTCATCTTCATCCATTTTATTTAGGTGTATGTGGAGTAGTCTTCTACCTTTCTAAACCACACTTCTTACATAATTATTCGAATTCATTTCCATAGAAATCTACGCCATTATCCATCCTCAACACCTTAATTCTTTTCTCTGTTTGATTTTCCACAGGCGTTAAACTCTTTAAAATGTTGGTTGTGGAGCCTAATTATCTTCATGATTCAAGGTCTTTTTTTTTAGTTTTGTTTTAATCCCATTTCCTAGAGGGGGTGTAGAGGGGGAATTTAACCACCACATCTATTTCCAAGGGGGTGCAAGGGGAGGTGACAATAGTTTTTCTTGTAGAATACATTTCCTTGTAAAATGTGATGCATAGTCAATTCAAACTATTCATCATTAGGTTGCAAACCCGATGGTAGAAATTATATTAGGTATTTCCTAGAAACCCTCCTCAGTAATATGAGGAATTGTATTGTGGTTGTGTGATGTGAATGAATATTGTATTATGAAATCTGATGTGTGAGAAAAGAGGAAGTTACATGCGGGTATGTTGTGGGTTGTATGCAGCCATTTTTTAGGAATGAAACCAAATAAAGGAAGGACTACTGAACTATCGTGGTATTACATTGGGTAAACTTCCTATATCACGATGTCTCTGGCCTTGTATCTTATGTGGTTTGAAACCCCTCATCTTTATTTTTATTTCTTTGATCATTTTCTAACAGGTGGGTATCATTGGCGAGGTAACTCGCAGGAAAAGGTGGTTCCTGGTTCGAGTGGGAGTGATGTCGGAAGATGGAAAGTTTGTGGTCGATAAATTTAATGGCCAATACTACTAGTTATGGAATATGTAAATGGAATACTATCTATATTATAAGGATCTTTTCCTACTATTGGGAGGAAAGGCAAAGTAGCCAGCGTGTATGAAGGATGAAAAATGGGTTTTCTTGAAAGAAAGGAACTGGGAACAATATGGTTGTTCTAAATCAATATTCAAATTTAAAATAAAAAGTGTGAGAGGGATCTGTGAGGTGGCTAGAATTATATGAAAAAACCTCATCATTCAACAAGGTATTTCTAATGAAGCAGTTATTTAATATGAAGATATTGAAGGTGGGTCTGTTGGTGATCATTTAAATGAATTTAATGGGGTTACTAATCAACTAAGTTATATAAAAAATGGACTTTGATGATGAAGTTAGGACTCTTCTAATCTTTCTCATTTCTAGAAAGTTAGGCAGGTTGGTCATGGTTGTAAGTAAATATGTCTCATGTTTAAACACTCTAAAATTTGATAGACATGTGAGAGAGAGATTATTACCAATCCATACCTAGTGTGGATTCTTATATACAATATTGATGAGGTGAGCTTGGTCCAGGCAGGTAACATGCATTACCCATTGCCTCTTCCTAGTATTATTTTCCTAACCCGACACCAGGGGTCTGCTTGATTTTCATCAACATCATGTTCATCCTTTCTACAACTCCATTATGATGAGATCTATGTGGAGTAGTCTTCTTCCTTTCTATACAACACTTATTACATAGTTATTAGAATTCATTTCCCATTATAACTCTCCACCATTATCCATTCCTCAACATCTTAATTATTTTTCTCTGATTTATTCTCCCTGCGAGGCCTTAAACTCTTCAAATGTTGGTTTGTGGAGCATGATTATCTTCTGATTCAAAGGTCTTGTTTCAATTGTGTTTGGATCCATTTCTTGATGAGGGGTGTGGGGGGAGATTTATCTCTCAAGGGGGGTCTAGGCAGTGTGGTATATATAGAATATTTTCCTTGTAAAATATTGTTTTATGTCAATCTAAATTGTTCACCATTAGGTTTCATATCAGAAGTATAAATTATGTTGGGATATTTTTTACATTAAACCCTCTTTCTTATGATGGAATTGTATTGTGGTACAGTGTATGTGAGTGAATATTGTATTCTGAGATGGTAATGAGAGAAAAGAAGAAAGTTGGCAAGGCATGTTGTAGGTTGTATCCCTTCATTTGCTAGATAATAATAGAAGAGATGAATCAAATTTTATACAGTGGACATGTATACATTGGGTGAACCACGTGAAAATCTATGTCTCTAATATGCATTTGTATCTATGGACATTCATAGTTTTTTTATTATTACTCTATGATCCTCTTTTTATAATTGGTATCCGATCAAAGGTAACATCTTGAGAAGAGGGTTCCCAGGTTGAGTGGGAGAAATGGAAAGATGGAAATTTTACGGTTGTAGTACCAATTGAAATAATGCAAATGGAGAGACTATCTATATCAGATAGTCGCCACGTTGTTGGGAGGAAATATAAAACATCGATAGGTATGAAAGATAATAAATTTAGGATGTTCATTGACATAAATGCGTGGGTAATCGTTGTGCTTGGAAGCATCAATGGATTTCAAAATTTCAAAATAAAAATGCTTGAATGATCGAAAAAGATGTTTAGTGACTATGGTTGAGTTATTATGCGTGTATTGATTAACCAATTAGGAAGCTTAATGAAGGAAGAATTTATGAGAAGTTACCAAATCCATATAAGAAACATGTACACATGTGTGGTAACAAAAGTTGAAATGTGCCCTCACAGATCTCCGAACCTTTGTCTGGAGTGGGTGAGGATTTATTATTCCACGTTCAAAGCTCAATAAGTACATCACAATAGTGCAAAAAAATGTTACAAACTAATCTAGTCTTGTTCTACCATATCTTAAGAACCCAATAGAATAAACAACATTCAAAATGGATGACCGTAGCTCCGATATTTCCATGAGTGCTCCTCAGCAACTTCCTACATAAAAATGAGCTTTGGTTGGTTTCCCTTCATCATAAACACATGAATATTCTCCCATGGTCTCAATAAGGCCTAGTTTATATAGATATGGTGCCAACCATCTCCCAACTTCCCCCAAAAATCTGGCCTAAAAAAGGGCCCAATATCCCCAATATTGGCCAAAAGTATCTTCAATAATAGGCATACAATCAAATAAAATCCACTAATATAGGGTAAAAACCCACTCTATGTAACAAAAATAAAATTAGCCTCCCTAGGGATGGGCGCGTGCTCCAGGATAAGGTCACATGAAAGCAATGTGGCCAAGCGCCAAACCAAAGGGTTGTGTGCTAGCCTAACCAGCTGCAGTGTTAGCATGGTATTGTATACTAGCAAATATGTTCCCAAATCGGTGGTTATATCCCTGAGCATATGGAATATAGGTGATAGAATCATGGCACCTTTTTTTACAATTGTAGTGTAGTGCCCACCGATTTGGGAGATCAACAGAAGCAGTGGGGTAACCCATTCAACCCTCACCTTCCTTCACTTACACATTATATGCTCTTAATATAATATAAAGTGGTTTTCATATAACAAGTCCCACCTTTAGAGCTATGGCATTCAAATATTTCCATAAGACTTGTCTCCTTCAACATTTCATGGGGTTAAAACCCATGAGCTCCAAAACATTTTAACCAACAATCAAATGACAGGGACTTAGCAGTGGCAACCACATCGTATGTGGCACCTCTTCATTTCCATAAAAATGTGTGCCATGATAGGAAGAGATTGGATCTATCATGCTTGATCAACCTATTGTTATTTCTGCGTGTCTCAGTCTTTCACGTCGGCCTTGATGACATCAACATGTCATCATGATGATGTGACGTGTCTTTTCCTATTGACTGTTCATTTTTTTTTCTTTGTTTGGGAAAATGGAGTAGAACGTGATATCAAGAGCATACAAATTCTATTTGATATCATTCATGTTGCGTTGGTTTCATGTCGATGAGGCCTATGCACACATCCATTTTAAAGCCATTATGAAATTTTTTATTTTTTGATCCCCATAGAAGCTCTGGATCAGTCACGGATCACACCTCCCCACTAAAAATGCATTTTGGTCCCCAAAAGGTTCTTGACCAACCATAAAGCTTGGGATAGGCCATAGTGTGTCCTCTGTCTGAACATGTCTTGTGGACTGTCTCATCAAGATCAAGCTATACGCTCAAAATCATGATAGCACCAACATGTTACTGTAATTCCAGGTGGAACATATCATTTTACTAAAAGACTGCTTATACAATGCTTGGTCTTATTACTAATGATAACATCAAACTGCAAATGAGCTGATATACCTGAAATATCTGCACAACATGAGCTTGTCTTGAAGCAAACTATGATTGATTTTCCATTCAACAATCATTATTGTTCACCAAAGCAAGATGGAATTACTTCATTTGAAACAATTATTGGTTTGTTTCTTCCTTGGAAATACCTTCTTTAATTGTTCCATTGTTTGAGTGTTTTATTTTCCTTTACATGATGAGCATGAACCACATATTAATCTGACCTTCTTTGATTAATTGATATTGATTCTTTATTCTGTAGAAGATTTCATGATCATATAAGTATGGACTACCTAAGACCATTCCACATTCATAGTGGGACATCAAATGTTATCTTGTCCACATATATATGAAAGTGCAAATTTTAATGTGCATTGTTTGGTTATGTGCATTTGATGATGATTGCTTGTCCATTTAAGTGTGTAAGGCTTATGTTGTACTTGTGTTTTAAAACTCAATTGCTTAACCAATTCTTATGAGATTGAGTTATATGAGATCACTATGAATTAATTTCGAACAACCAATGTGCCACATAATAAACCTTATCTCATATAAGTTACTTCTACAATCAATTTCTTCACAATTTTTACCTATCCCTTACCAATAATGACACCTTAGATTAGTCCTTGAATCGATCAAATGTGTCCCGAGTAGTGTTGTCCTGTGGCCTTCCCTTTCTTTCCTTTGAACCACTTTGGCTCTTTTCGGGATGCAACTATAACAGCAGTTATATCAACTCTTTCTTTCAATGTTTGCAGAGGGTTTCCCTTCCTTTCTCGTCAGTTCATTTTAATTCTTGCCATTCCATTTCCTTGTGTCCTCTTTCCTTGAATGCGCTTCCCCTGATACACATGTTTTCCCTGCTTCAATCTATTTCACTTGAACAAAAACCTCATCAAGGTTAGTTGGTCCAAACATGAATACAATATTTTCTAATGTGTGTGTAGGTAAATGTCCTATATACTTCAAAAGATTTTCTTGGGTACGTAAAGGGATATCTAACACCAATGCCATTTTTAGACCATGTCTGTATACTCTTGCATTGTTTTTCCTTTTCTTGGTTTAAATATTTCCATTCAATTAATGCCTTTTCTTTATAACCCAAAGGATGATTGCTTCTAAGTGCAGAAATAAAATTTTCCATGATGAGTACACCCACTTAGTAGCATTCCATTTTACAACCTCATACAGGCAGGTGTTGTGCCTTCAAGTCTCAATGATGCCAACTTCATTTGTGTTACTTTCAATGCCCGTCTCTTTGCGTAGACCTACATATGTCTGACCCAATTGTCATTTTCTCTACATTAGCTTCACATCATATTTGGGTAAGTTGAATTCATCAATTTTTAATAATGGCATTCCATTCTTATGTTTATGAGTGTTTCTTTGCATTGGATTTAGAACTTGAAATTGAAGAAGAAGGAGTGATGAGTGAAGGAGGAATCTAGGGATCCTCTCCTTATTCATACCCTTTGAATATTCACCACGATTTGGTCTTTTCCATTCCAACTAATCCTCATACAAAACCTTCATCATCTCGGACATGGCGAAGAAAGCTTTTTGAAACTCTTTCTCATCACGAAGAGGCCCTCTTCCGATGCCATCTTCTCACTATGAAAAGCTCTCTTTCTCAATCGATTAGCAGGATTATGAACAAGTTCACATTCACCATGAAGTATCTTTTCCTTGGTTAACATGCAAAACTCAAATCAAACATCAACTAGCTCTTATACCACTTGATCGAAAAGATCTCACTTCCCAATGTTATGGCTGAATTGTGCATGTATTGATTAACCAATTAGGAAACTTAATGAAGGAAGAAGAAGTTATGAGAAGTTATCCTTAGCCGTATAAACGTAGTAAAATTTGCGAAATTAAGAAATAAACAACAACAAACCATAACATAATGTGGTAATGGAGTTTGACAATCTCGCCTACATCTTTGGGCATTTGTCTTAGTGGGTGATGTTCTTATTGTATATTAAAGATTAATAAAATTTACATCACAGTGATTCAAAAGGTTCATGATGGTCTTGTTCTACGGATCTTAGAAGCTGAGCAAATAAGCGACACTCTGGGATGAGCGAAGATCCAGAAATGGCTTGCAAAGGTGTTCTACTCAACAACTTCCACTGCATAAAAATGGCTTTGGCTTCGCATTCCTTCATCATAAAATTTCTCTGAATATTCTCAGATGGCCTCAAGAGGCTTGGTTTATATAGATCTAAAATTCGTAGCCATCTCCCAACTTCCCCAAGATCTAGCTTAAAAAAGGGCCTAATATCCCCAAATATTGGCCAAAAATCTTCAATAGCAGGCATAAAATCAAATAAAATGCACTAATATATGGTAAAACCAAAACTTTATGACAACAAAATCAAAATTACCCCAGGGTTGGGCATGCTCAGGGATGGGTCACATGCAAACAATGTGGCCAGATGCGATAAGGAAGTGTCGTTATTTCTTAAAAGCGGTCATATGGTGCATGGTGTCTGGTAGCACCCTAAATATGTTCTAAGCAAATTGGTTATAATAGAATCATGGAGGCAGTGCTAGATCATGGAGCCTTTGGTTAAGAAAGCATGTGGAATATGTGGTTTAATTGTGGTCATATCTAACAAGAAACTTGTGGGATGGTGCTTAGCCCCAGGCCCCTTCTGCCTATGCTTACACATTATATGCACTTTATATATAATATAAAGGTGGGTTTGCATATAAAGGATCCCACCTTTAAGCTAATAGATTTAGAACTTTTCATTAAGACTTGTCTCCTCCAGCATTTCATGGGGTCAAAGCCATGAGCTCAAAACATTTATTCAGCCATCAAAATATAGGGTCTTTGACATGGCATCCCACATGCAGGTCAAGTGGCACCTCTTCATTCTTATAAAAATGTATCACTTGGAAGAGATTGGATCTGATAGTCTTCCCAATCAACCTCTTGTTGATAACGCTCGTGTCTCAATTCTATATGGGTATATGATGACATCAGCGTGTCATCATGTTGATGCCAACATGGACTTTCTGTTGACTTTGACTTTTTTACATGTTTGGGAAAATGAAAAGAACACAATATCAGTAGGATACAATGTATGATTGAGGCAGTTCATGTTCGTTAGGTTTATGTCGAAGCCAGACCTACACGTTTATTTTATCCATTCCTAAGAACGGTGATTTTTGAGCCTTTATGGACCCATCAAATTTTGGTTTGAATGCCTCTTGAAGGATCGATGAGAGGAATTGGATAAACTATAAAAAACACTCGACCTCTAACAAGGTATTTCCAATGAATTGATTATTTAATATGAAGATGTCAAAGATGGGTCTATTAGCCAATCATTAAGCGAATTTAATACTTTTACTAATCAACTAAGTTTTGTGGGAGTGAACTTTTGATGATTAGGTTAGGGATCTTATAATCTTTAGTAGCATTTCTAGAAATATGGAACGTCTTGGTCATTGTTTTAAGTAACTATGTCTCATGTTAAAACACTTTGAAATTTGATGATGTTCTTAGTGTTATCCTTATCGAGGAAACACAATGAAAAACAGGTGAGAAATCGTTTCTGTGGACAGCAAAGGAGACAAGGAAGAGGTTATCAAATGCTGATCCAAACCTAACCATGAGAATCACTCGAGAGCATAAAAGATACGATATGCACACACACACACACACATTTTTTTTTTTTTTACCCTAGAAACCCAAACCGGATAACCAACAAATTGTTTAGATCCACACCTCTAATATTGTATTCATCATCTTTCTTCATGCGTTTACAATAAAGTATACATATAGGATCTTGCAGAATATAAACCACTAATCCATTGGCCCAAATTAGCAAACAACCCTTATCCATAGCAATTAGAAAACCGTAATGATAATTAATAAAAGCAGGACACAAAAACCACCAAAACGTACCATTTTTTTTTAAAGGGGCTCCCACCTTTGAATCCTCACAATCCTCCCTGCTAGGGAGTGCAAAGCATCCCAAGACCCCTTTTCTCCCATATCATTGTACAATGCATGGGATCAATTTTGTAAATAATATCACTTTATACCAACATTATATATATATATATATATATATATATATATATATATATATATAAATGAAGAGCATAGAGATGGTCAATATACTGACCTCCTCAAAGCGGAACTCTCATGTTCACTTGCCTCCATCAGCCTATAAGAAATATTCTCATAAGTCAAACATCTATGAAGCTCACATGAATGTCTACTATATCCATGTGCACTCTTCCGAATGCAATTTACTATAGAGCTTGAATGTTCAGCCCCTCTACCAACATCACATGTAGACACCTCCTACCACTATAGTGCTACAAAACTACCATGTTGGACCAAGCTCCAATTCAAGGTTCATATCAATAATTATGTCTACGTGATGCCTTCACATATGAGGATGCTAAGCAGGGGGGGTTAGGCCTTCCAAAGAATGTGTTTGTTTTTTACCGAAGAGTTGATGTCACATCTTGGGTGGAAGTTCGAGGTTTGTCGATCATGTCGCATCGATGTGCGATGTGTTCATGTTAGATGTTTCACATGATCATGCTCCTTGTTGCCACTTTTTGTCCATCAACTTCATTCACATTCCCATTAGCAACATAAAAAATAAGTATTCTAAACTTATTAAGAATTGATTGAAATGATCCTTTTCGACCTATAAATTTAAATTTAGTAGATACTTTTGGATTAATAGAATCATACATATCTTTTTGAATCACTAAGAGATAGTTGGAACTTAATAAAATGATAGACCATATAATGGTCTATCATGATACATATTGAGTGGGATTAATGGGTACATCCTAAGTGGGCCTAATGGTTAAGAGTATGTGTTTCCTCTTAGGAGGTCTTAGGTTCGAATCCCTACGTAGATTCTGTCCCACAAACAGGGGTCTTATATGAATATTTGTAGATTTTACTAGTCAAATCCGTCGACAAAAGTGGTCCCTTATCCCTGAAGCAGGGGTCTCATAAACCCAATAGTGTAAATGTTAACTTACGTGATATTAATAATTTTAGGTAACTAAAACCCTAAAACTTTATTGAGTGGAAATATACATTAATATTAATGCACAATGGTATTAATAATTTTAGGTAACTAAAACTCTAAAACTTGATTGGGTGGAACTATACATAGTGAAATGTTTTGCTTAATGGTTAAAAACATGTGTTTCCTCTTAGGAGGTCACAAGTTCAAATCCCTCCGTAGATTCCCTTGTCCCACAAACAAGGGGTCTCATGAACCATTTGTAGATTTTACTAGTCAAATCCCTCGACAAAAGTGGTCCCTTGTCCCACAAACAAGGGGTCTCATAAACCAATAATTAATATTAATGTTAACACACAACGATATTAATCATTTTAGGTAACTAAACCCCTAAAACTTGGTTGGGTGGAACTATACATTAATATTAATGCACAATGATGTTAATAATTTTAGGTATCTAAAACCCTAAAACTTGATTGGGTGGAACTATACATAATCAAAATATTTTCCCAGATTCATTCATATGATCGAGGTATCAAAATCTCCTGCATAATAGTTCTCTGTTTTAAATAATATTAGAATCATATAGTTTTAGGCGGCTCCTAACCGCCAAAAAATTAGGGTTTCTATGGAATAAAATCCCTAAATAAGTCGTTACAACATAAATGTAGTACTACCTGTGTTTCGTGTTCACCTACTTTATTTGCACCTGTGCTTCTCACTGCCTTCCATTTTCCACTTTGAATTATCAAAACATAGTTCCATGGCGAAGGAAAGGGATTCAAAGGAGCAACAACAGAAGGAGATTTACACATACGTAGCACCTTGGAACAATATATACTCCATGAACTAGAATATATATTTCCTCATGCCATGAACAATATATACTCCATGAAGCACCTTGGAACAATACATATGCCATGAATAATATATATTCCATGAATCACCTTGGAACAATATATATGCCATGAACAATATATACACAGTGTGTTTCCTATTTTACCAATATCTTTTAATTTACATGCCCAAAATGAAATTTGTTGCACCAAGATCCTTCATGTCAAATTTATAGGACAACTGAGTTTTCACATCCTGGATAATCTCTTTG
>SNQJ01S0005885.1:15754-30862 GCA_010110895.2 Picea sitchensis | reverse complement strand
GGGGGGGGGGGATTTCCACCCCACATATATGGACATGGGCGTCTAGGGGGGTCGACGACATATTTTCTTGTAGAATAATTTTCCTTGTAAAATATTGTAATTTCATAATCAATCTAAGTTTTTCATCATTAGGTTGCATATCTTATGGTAGAAATTATGTTAGTGTATTTTTCCATAGAAGGAAACCCTCTTTTATTTATGAGGGAATTGTATTGTGGTTGTATATTTGAGTGAATATTGTATTATAAGAGATGAGACTGAGAGAAAATAAGAGAAAGTTATAGCATGTATGTTGTAGGTTGCATCTCTTAATTTGCTAGATAATAATAAAGAAAGGATTGATAATTTCTTTGGTGAACATAGCCCACATTGGGTGAACCATGTATGTCTTTGTATCTATTGTATTTTTTATTTTCTATAGTTTATTCCCTTGTATGTTTTATTTTATTTCTCTGGAATCCTCTTTTCCTAACCATTGGTATCCAAGTGAAAGGTAACTCACATGAAAAGAGGGTTCATGTTTTGAGTGGGAGAAATGGAGGAATATGGAAATCTTAGTTTTTATAAATTTAATGGCCAAAACTACCAATTATGGAATATGAAAATGGAAGATTATCTATATCAGAAGGACAATTTCGAACCATTGGGAGGGGAAAAAAAGCATCCGACAAGTATGGAGGATGAAAAATGGAAGTTTCTTGATAGAAAGGCATTAAGAACGATACTATTGTTCCTAGTAGTGTCAGTGGCCTTCAAAATTTCAAAAGAAAAGACAACAAAGGATATGATTAAGGGATTGGATAAACTATATGAAAAACCCTCAGCCTCCAACAAGGTATTTCTAATGAAGTGATTATTTAATATGAATATGTCAAAAGGTGGGTCTTTTATCAATCATTTAAAATTATGAAATTACAATATTTTCTTGTAGAATAATTTTTCTTGTAGAATAATTTTCCTTGTAAAATATTGTAGGAGTGAAATTTGATGATGAGGTTAGGGATCTTCTAATTTTGTGCTCGTTTCCAGAAAGTTGGAACGACTTGGTCATGGTTGTAAGTAACTATGTATTCAGATCAACAACTCTAAAATTTGATGATGTTCTTGGTGTTATCCTTAGCGAGTAAATGCGATGGAAAATTACATGTGAGACATCAGGTAATTTGATGACCATGGAGAAAAGGGGAAGACAAAGGGAAAGAGGAAATAGCCTAGGGAACCATGGGAAGTCTATGAAGGGAATATCCAAATCTAGATTAGTGTTGGCCCTCGACCAGGTTTTGTGGAAATGATGTTCATGTTTAACCAATTTTGGGACTTCGACAGGATGGTCGAAGATGGGGCGCCAAGCGACGTGGGGATTGTAGGATCTCACCCCCTTTTGTGGTCCTTTTTGGGTTTAGGGTTTATGTAACGGGTATGGGATGTCAGCCCATGGGTTTACCCATGCTTTAGCCCCTTTTGTAATGTATAAATGGAAAGATAGGAGATGTAAGTAGGTGGTGCTAAGGCTGATATCATGCTAAGTGAAATCAATGTAAGTAGTTGATCTATGTTATTCTAAAGGATTTGTGCATACTATGTGTTGAGAACTTGTAGAGCTGAGTGCAAGTGATTGTAAAGAGGTTGTGTGTTGTGCCAAGCTCAGGAAAGGAGGATCTGACGAGGTATGTGCAGATCTCCCGTCCTATGTAGAGTTGGTTTTGTGTCTCTATGCATGTGAGAATATTGGAAGAAGATAATAAATAAGACGAAGAGTTGGTGGACGTAGCACCACCTTGGGGGTGAACCACATATATCATGTGTTATGGTTTTTTTGTATGATTGATGTGATTTATGCTTAGTGTTGTCATCTTTATGTATGTTAGATGCATCTGATATAGTATCTTAGTGCTTAGTAATATGAATGAATGCTAGATATGATCTATTTATATGTGCTAAGTTCTTGGATGTGTTAGATCTTGGTGAATACTGCGCTTCTCTGTAATTAGGATTTTACCTGTGATGTGAATAAGGGTTAAATGCTAATGCATGTTAACTGCTACGTTCTTTGTTAAGTATTGTAATCACATATCTGTGTCCCTGCTAGGTTGTAGACACTTGAGTCTTGCAACCCACCTGCCTCTACCTCGAGCGAGACTTCATATGCTTAGTAGGTGTTGCCAAAAGGGCTGGTAGTTAGGGTTTTGTTGGTGCGTTGTTGAAGCGTTGAACCCCGGGTCTGCCCCTGTGCCAACAAATGGTTCCATTGTCGGGACCTGAAACTATGATTATTGGGAACTAAGGAAAAGATGAAAGATATGTACATAGATATGTTGTTGTGGTGCGCAACATATCTACGTAATATATGTGCTAAGAAAGTAAGATCTATGCTAAGAAAAGAAGTTTGATCTAAAGAAAATAGGTAATATCTTCAATCTTTGTGCTTTGATAAAGGTAAGATAAGTAGAAATTTTCGTTTCAAAAGAATGGATCTAGGTATGTTTGATAGATTTGGTCCTAGTCTGAAAACTACGACACAACTAGAAGAAATAATATATGATATGAATAGATCTGATAGAACTAGTGAAATATATTTTATTCCTATGCATAGAAAGAACTATTGGACTAACAAGTGGATGCAGGATCCTAGAAAGAATTTTTTCCAGATCCACCACTGTGATCCCAGTGCGCAGTAAAGTAAAGGTTGCGGATTCTTCAAGAGAAGGAGAGGATTGACTATTTGTTATAATTGTAGAGGACCGGGACATATTGCTAAGGAATTCCCTGGTCAAGGTCCTATTTTCCTTTGTTGTAAGGCTACTAGACATGAAGTTTTAGATTTCCCTAGAATGATTTCTAAAGTTGAAAATATGAACATGAGAAAAGAAGACCATGAGGAAGGTCAAGAGACTAAGAATATGCTCAAGAACCAGCAATAATCAGAGACTATATTATTGAAGATGAAAGAAACATTGAATGATCACAGAGACATCAGTTTATTAGAGATCTTAAAAGATAAAGAGTGCATAGAAACAAGAATAGGAGACTTCGACATAGACTATGTATTGGATGCAGAAACACAGGTGAACATTATGACAGAAAGAACTTGGGAAATTTTGGGAAAGCCTGCTATGGTTCCTTCACTGGGAGGAATAAGATTATTTAAAGGAAAGATGATAACCCTATGTGGAAGACTTAACCATGTACTTATGATTGCTCATGGAGCATCGAAAGAAGAAGAATTTGAGGTCATTAAATTTGCTGAGAAAAATACTCCTTTTTGCACTTTTGTTAGGAAAGACCTGGATTGAGAGAGATCGGGTCCGAAGAAAGAAGAAGAAGAAGATATAAAACAGAAAAATAAATACTTAAAGGATTTCATGGCTAGGAGAATAACATGCTTAATCGAAGAAAAAAAGGACAATTCGAAGAAACTGAGGACCAGAGACCTAGCCATCGAAGTTAAAAGAACGTAGGAAGACTTTAAGAACTTATCCATGCAGGAGAGTAGAGCACCTACTCCAGAAACAACAAGAAAATAAGTATTATCCTCAAATATTGTGAAAGATCCTCAACAATATTAATTTATTATGTTAAGTATAGATAATAATAAGAATGGAAAGAGGAACCCAGTGACTCAGATCATAGGAAAGAAAGCAAGGAATCTCAGTAAGAAGAAAGAAAAGCTAGAAAAATTGTAGGAGGTTCCAGAGAAGATGAAAAGCTTGCAGAAATTGAACCTTGTCGAAATAGAAGAACAACACCGACTGGCACTTCACCATGAGGAAGTGATATGACCATTGGAGGCATCCCGAACATTATAGTGACACTCTAGAACATCTAGAAATGCAGTTATTGCTGGAACGTTTGTCATTGGACCATTGGGACCACACCATAACAGATGGAATTGCATTGATTGAGTCATTCCTTTCCATTGGAGGAGTTTGTTATGACATTGTCTATTTATCCTGTTGAGCATTGCACCAAGAACACTTTTTTCCAATTGTGATTATCCGAGCCCATAGAGAACTAGTTTCTTTCACGTAGTGCTTATTGAGAGCTCTCCACCCATTCTATTGCATTGAGTGTTGTCTCACCGAGCTAGGATATCTGATATCGAGCGTGCATGTCTGACGAAATTAGCGCAATAGAAAATTCCATCGAAGAGATCCTAATAGACCTCATGAATGAAAAGGTGATGTCTGCAGGCGTACAAGCTTCATCGACGCGAGGATTGGAAGCATCCCCATAGACTACGCAGTGTCACTCTAGACGACCTGCTACTGAGAAACGTAGCAAGCATCATGATGACTTGGTGAATGCGAAGATCATCCCATCAATCCTACCTGACTAAATCCCACCTCTGGTTGGTGTGGTGAGTCATGACAATGTCCCAAGGGACTTCGACTACATAGTGAACACCGTGTACCTCCCAAAGGGGATACACACAGTAGGACTCCAATTCAAAAGGATTATGGTGTTGAAGATCAACGACTATAACTTGGGAGACCGCAAGAGCTATGGCATGCTCACACCATACAAGTACTTGACCAAGAAATCGGGGAATAATTCGAAGACAATCCCCCAACCATGGACCATGGACATAGCGAGATCCATGATCCTCAATGTGATGAAGTTACCACACTTCGGAAGACACCAGGAGGTTAACGCATGAGTTAAAATATTTTTGTCATGATTCCATGGTGGTTACCTATGGTTGGAAAGGCGCATCACAGTAGATCCGGTGTTGATCCACTAGATCACTGGTTTAAGCATGCAAGGACAAGACCCACAAGACTTTTACCCAGGGAAGGATGCAAATCGCACTCTGGCACAGACAATCAAAGACACCTATGGTGATGTAAAGAAAGGGAAGATGGGATATAAGGTAGCCTCCATCCAGAATGAAGCAGTGCACCTAGCTTTCCAGTTGATCGCTGGTAAGATCATTATAAATAATAGGCCAACATAGGTCACGGGGTTCATCGTCGACCTCATAGGAAAATGAGTTGAGGGGCTGCAAATGAACTGGGAGAGCTACCTTGTCAACCAGTTAGAGAAATATTTCCGCGAAGCTCAGGATTAGGGCTATGAGTTTCATTTCAATCGGTTGTTTATTCTCATTGCCTTCAATTCTTGCAAGATGCTGGAAGGAGAGACCTTCCCTGAAATTGAGTCATTTGAACCACTAGCTGGGAAATTCACTATGCTATGGTATTTGAGCAACATGGAGAAGAAATGGTATTCAAACGCGGTGTTCCACACCTATTATATGCAGTTGAATAAGGCCATTGAATCCTTCCCTCGCATGACACTGAATGCATTGCATCAATTCAGGCCATTTGCAAAGTTCCAAGCACATAGGCATTTCATATATATCACTATGCATAGAGATGAAAGCAAGGAGGAGCTGCAGAGTTACTATAAGCTCACTGAGGAAGATATGGAGGAAATAACAAAAGAGTGGCCTGAATAATTCTTGGTACCAGTAGAAAAGGAATAATCATCAGAATTCTTGTAGTCACTCAAGAAGAATATGATGCACCCAGCAACAACAGGAAGAAAAAGAAGGAAGATATACAGAAATTGAATACCGCATCAGAAGAGACTACATCAGAATCACCTGAAGGAGGAAGAGATGACGAAGTGGACAAAGAATAGGATGAAGGGAAAGAAGATAAGTAGAAGCAGGGAGAAGTAACATCACCTATAGATCCCCTCAAAGCGACATAAAAATCCAAGAAAAGAAAGGTTTCCCCAAAGAAACCTACATCGCGGAAGAAGTCAAAAGCCAAAAAACCACCATTTCAGACTTTGCTAATGGTGGATGGCATTGGCCTTATCATTTATATTGTGTTAGACACCTTAGAGGATATCTTGCAGTGAAGCAAAGCCAAACAAGAGAAAATGTTTGACAGGATCGAAGCAGAGCTTAAAGGAGTACAACATGCTCTCTATTCGAGCCGCACAGTGTCTACTGTGCCACCACCATCAGAAGGAATAGAGTTGGGAGATGAGCCTACACAGCTATGCACATTAGTAGACTCGACAAAATCTCACCTTTGTCATGTCCAGGAGGAAAAGGAACATGCCACAAAGGCCTTGAAGAAAGAAAAAGATGAAGCCATAGAGTAACTTCAAGTTTCCCACCAATAAAAAGATGACCTCCAGGTGAAGTTTGCAGAGGATAGAGATCAGATCCAGAAGGAGAAATAATAACTACTCACAGAGAAGATGGGAGTCAAAGAAGCATTCATGGGATCACTTCACTCTGTGAAAGGCTTAGAATAGAGGGAAGAAGAAGACATTAAGAGGTAGGTGGGGAATCTCATTGAAGCCATTCAATAACTCCAAGCAAGAATAACATAATTGGAACTACAAGTCGTGTCAATAACTCTGCAGGAAGTGCGAGAACAGAGAGAGGAAACTATCGGGAGAACAATTGAGAGAATCAAAGCATTGACCTTGGAATACAAGAAATTCAATAGTTGAAGTGCACAAACCTATGAGCACCTTGCAGATGACCCTGAACTAAGGACATTGGAGTCACATCTCTAGGAAGCGAAGCAACAAGAAGAAATAGTGCAAGCATAGTTGAAGCTACTGTCACTGGTTGAGAGGATGAAAAGGTAAAATAAACAACGCATGACTTAGCAACATGTCCATGCCATCCAGAGTAAATTCATGGAAGTGACCCAGAGGCTCCAACCAGTGCAGGATGAAGATTTCACACTTTTTGAGGATATTGAAGGACAAGGTGCACATCTAGAACAAGTAGTCACCTCATTTGAACAACGATTGGAATGACCTATCACCAAGAAGGTCATTCAAGAGTTCGCTGAGTAGAAGGCTCTAGCGAAACAACAAGTTGAAGCATCTCGAGCCAAGATCGAGGTCTTCGACGCAGAGTTACCTAGATCATAGTGACTTAGGATGAGTCACAGGTGAGTGTTGGGGGCATATTGTCCCTCGACCAGGTTTTGTGGAAATGATGCTCATGTTTGACCAATTTTGGGATTTCGATAGGCTGGTCGAAGACAGAGTGTCAGGTGAAGTGGAGATCACGGGATCTCACCCATTTTGTGATCCTTTTTGGGTTTAGGGTTTATGTAACATGTATGGGATGTCATCCCATGGGTTTACCCATGCTTTGGCCCATTTTTTAATGTATAAATATAAATCTAGGTGATGTAAGTAGGTGGTGCTAAGGTAGATATCATGCTAAGTGCAAGAAATGTAATTAGTTTATCTATGTGATTGTAAAGGCTTTGTGCATATTGTGTGTTGAGAACTTTTAGAGTTGACTGTAAGTGATTGTAAAGAGTCTTTGTGTTGTGCCAAGCTCAGGGAAGGAGGATCTTGCAAGGTACACACAGATCTTCTATCCTATGCAGAGTTGGTTTTGTGGCTCTCTGCATCTGAGAAGATTGAAAAAAGATAATAAAGAAGATGAAGAGTTGGTGGACATAGCCCCATATTGGGGGTGAACCATGTATATCCTGTGTTATGGTTGCTTTGTGTGATTAATGTGATTTATGTTGAGTTTTGTCATATTTATGTATGTTAGATGCATCTGATATAGTAGCATAGTTCTTAGAAATATGAATGAATTCTAGATATGATCTATTTCTATGTACTAAGTGCTTGGATGTGTTAGATATTGTTGAATACTGTGCTACTTTGTAATTAGATTTTTACCTATGATGTGAGTAAGGGTTAAATGTTAATGAATGTTAACTGCTAAGTGCTTTGTTAAGTCTCACCCTACCTCTACCTCAGATGAGACTTCATCTGCTTCGCAGGTGTTGCTGAAAGGGCTGATAGTTAGGTTTTTTTGGGTGCGTTGTTGAAGCATTGAACCCTGGGTATTCCCCTGTGCCAACAACTAGAAAATATTGAATGTTGGAATTGTGGGAAGAAACAACATCTAAAGAAATACTACAGATATCCAAAGAAACAAGGAGATGGACAACAGGAGAAAAATAAGGAAGAAAATGTAGCAGGTGATGTGTTACTAGATGCTTTGATTATTTATTTAGATAATATTACTGATTCTTGGGTATTAGATTCAGTGGATTCATTTCATGCCACATCCCATAGGAAAAAAAATTAATATTATGTTCAAGGTGATTTTGGACTGGTTTATTTGGGTTATTATGAACCATGCAAAATTGTTGGAATGGGTAAGATACAAATAAAGTTAAAGAATGGAAACCAATTGTTACTAAAAGAGGTTAGACATGTTTCATATTTGAGAAAAAAACTAATTTCAACAGGGCAGTTGGGAAGTGAAGGTTTTATATCTACATTTACATAAAATGTGTGGAAGGTCACTATAGGATAACTGGTAATAACAAAATAAGAGAAGGTAGGTACATTGTATTCATGTACTGGTAATGCTAAATCTTTTATATCTTTAGATTCTACATGAGTGGATACAACAATGTGGCATTGTAGGCTTAGTCACATGAGTGAGAAGGGGATGTAGATACTTCAAAAAAGGAATTTGTTGCGAGATCTTAAACAAGTTGTTTTGGATTTCTCGGAGTTGGAAAGGAAAATAAGAGTGAAAAGTTATATTTTGTGCATACATATGTATGGGGACCAAATCATGTATCATCTCTTGGTGGGTCTCATGATTATGTTACTTTTTTTGATGATGCAACTAGGAAAACTTAGGCTTATTACATCCGACAAAAAACTGATGTTTTTTACACTTTTAAGAAATGGAAAGATTTGGTTGAAAATGAGACAGGAAAATGTTGAAGTGTCTTAAATAAAATAATAGAGGTGAATACTGGAGTAGGGAGTTTGATAATTATTGTTCATAACATGGGATTCGTAGACAGAATACAGTTCCAGGAACACCACAAGAAAATGGTGTGTCAGAAAGGATGAACAAGACAATCATGGAATGTGAAAGGAGTATGGGATTGCATGCAGGGTTGCCCTTATAGTTTTGGGAAAATGTTGTAGATATTAATATTTACTTAATAAACAGAGGGCCTTCAATCCCCTTGGATGGTGGCATTCTAGAGGAGGCATGGATAGGTAAAAATCTAAACTATTCACTTCTAAATACTTTTGGTTGTGAAACATTTGTCCATATTGATAAATAAAATAGAACAAATCTTGAGGAAAAATCCAAGAAGTGTACCTTTATTAGATACGATGTTAATGATTTTGGTTATCACTTATGGGATTATGAAAATCACAAAATCATCAGGAGTAGAGATGTGGTATTGAATGAAAAACTCATGTACAAAGATCAGTCACAAGGAAATAAACAAGAAAATGAAAACACATAATAGATAGTTCTTGATGAAATCAAACAAAATGAAATTTGAAAGGTACTGGAAAATCAAAATGTACAACAAAATGAGCAACAGATACCTCAAAATCCTATATTTTTTGTTAAAATATATACGAGGTTAATTATACCCCCTAAATGATACTCTCTTGCGTTGTATTATTTATTGTTGACTGATTATGATGAACTAGAAATTTATGAAGAGACAATGCAAGTAGATACTAAAAGTAAGTGGGAGCAAGGCATGAAAGAAGAAATGGACTCCTTGGTAAATAACAAAACTTAGGACTTAGTTTAGTTTCTTGCAGAAAAAAGATCATTGCAAAATAAATGGGTTTATAGGGTGAAGGAAGAAGATGGAGGAAAAAAATAGTATAAGGACAAACTTGTTGAAAAGGGGTTTGCATAGAAGAAAGGTATATAATTTTATGAAATATTTTCTGATTTTTTTAAAATGACTTTAATTGGGATGATTTTAATTCTTGTGGTGGTAGAATTGCATCTTTAACAGTTAGATGTAAAACAAATTTTTCTCCATGGGGATTTGGAGGAAGAGATCTATATGAAACATCTATAGGCGTATGAGGTAAAAGGGAAGGAGAAGTTGGTATGCAAGTTGAAGAAGAGATTGTATGGCCTAAAGCGAGCTCCAAGGCAGTGGTATTTGAAATTTAACAAGTTTATGATAGAACAAGGTTATAGTAGATGTCATTCTGATCACTGTGTTTATTTTAAGACGTTAGAAAATAGAAGCTATATTATCTTTCTGTTATATGTAGATGACATTATTGTTGTAGGGTATAACATGCAAGATATAAATGTGCTCAAAATGAAATTAGCTAATTTGTTTGTGATGAAGGATTTGGGTGTTGCAACGAAAATCATTGGTATGAGAATAACAAGAGATAAGAAAAATCACAAATTGGCACTGTCTCTTGGAAGAATACATAAAGAAATTGTTGGAGAGGTTTAGAATGCAGAAAGAAAACCAGTTAGTGCACCTTTGGCCATGTATTTCAAATTAACCAAGGAAATGTGTCCTAAGACACATGCGGAGATATAATACATGTCCATAGTCCCATATTCATCAATAATTGGCAGCTTGATGTTTTTGATGGTGTGCACAAGACCATATATTGCACATGCAGTTGGAGTTGTGAGTAGGTATATGAACAATCTAGGTAAAGAAAAATGGGATACAATAAAGTGGATTATTAGGTGTTTCTATTGATGCATTATGTTTTGGAGGTTCAAACATTGTTCTATAGGGATATGTCGATTCAGATTTCAAACATTGTTCTATAGGGATATGTTGATTCAGATATGGTGGGTGCTAAAGATAGAAGGAGGAGAACCACAAGGTATTATTTTACTATAGGTGGAACAAATGTAAGCTGGATAGTTAAAAAATACAAAAAGGTTAATCATTTCAACAATGAAAGTAGAGTATGGTGTTGCTACCGAAGCTAGTAAAGAGATGAGTTGGTTACAAAGGCTTGTGGAGGAATTGGGAAAGCAATAGGAGAATAACAAGTTTTAATTTGATAGAAAAAGTCTCATTCATATTGAAAATAACTCATCCTTCCATTATAAGACTAACCATATACATCTCGGGTACCACTTCATATGATCTATTTTGGAAGATGGACAATTGAATTTGGAAAAGACACATACAAGCCAGAATCCTGCAGACATATTAACAAAGGTAGTAACCAGGGAGAAACTGAGTTCTTGTTCAGTTTCAATTTCCTTTCAATAATGAAGGTGAAGATGACAAACTTTCTAGGTCCAGGGGGGATCATAGTCCAAAAGGTACAATAACAGTGGAGTTGATGTGATAATTCTCCAAGTGGGAGATTGTTGGTTGTGGGGCTTGATTATCTTTATGATTAAGAGGTCTTGTTTTGATCCCATTTCCTGACATGAGGGTGTTGGGGGGATTTTCCCCCACATCTATCGCCAGGGGGGTCTAGGGTGAGGCGACAGATTGTCTTGTAAAATAATTTTCCTTGTGATATATTGTAATTTCATAGTCAATCTGAACAGTTCATCATTAGTTTGTAGATCCGATGGTAGAAGTTTTGTTAGGGTTTTTTTCCATAGAAGGAAATCCTCGTTTATGTATGAGGGAATTTTATTGTAACTGTGTATGTGAGTGAATATTGTATTATGAGATATGAGACTATGAGAAAAGAATAGGAAGTTACAATGGGTATGTTGTAGGTTGTATCCCTTCATTTGTTGGATAATAATAAAGGAAGGACTGACAATTTCTATGGTGGATGTAGCCCACATTAGTTGAAACATGTATATATGTGTCTTCATTTTATTGTGTATCTTCTACGGTTTATTTCCACATCTATTTTATTTTATTTCTCTGCGATCCTTTTTTTTTAATATTAAATCTTTCAAACAATTTAGGTTTCTTCCTGAGGAAATATATCCAAGTATTCATCGAGAATTCATATATAAATTAGACATAGTACACATATTTTCTCAACGATGAAACTAATACAGGTCCAAGCACTTCACTATGCACCAACTGTAAAATTATATTTTCCCTCGTTGCACAAGAGGGGAATATTACTCGATTTTGATTCCCATATACACAATGTTCACAAAAATCCAAATCTAGAGTCTGAACAGTTAGACATACCTTCAACCATACCTTTATCGTGTAGTAGTTGAAATCCCTTCTCTTTAAAATTCGCTAGTCTTTGATGCCACAACATAGCCTTTTCTTCTACAACTCCAACATCAAGAAAAATGGAACTATTACACTAATCATTGATAGTTCTTCCTTGTAGTTTATAAAAAGTTTCAATCCAAACTCCCTTCATCAGCACCATTATTCCTCAAACCATCCTGCAGGTTTCTTTCTCAAACACTGTTTTTACCCCTGCATCATCAATTTTGCTTACAAAAATCAAATTTCTGGCCAATCCTGGGATGTGCAGAACACCAAGATGCTTTATAATCCTTCCATCCATGAGCTTCAATTGGAATTGTACTCATCCTATGATTATGTTTGTTGATTCATCACCTAGAAAAACATCACGTACATCATACTTTTCATATTCAATCCTTCTGGGGATTCATACGAAAGGATGCACCTGAGTCAACCAACCATGCCTCATGATCCGCATGTGTTCTTGTTGAAGCCAAGTGCACATCCCCTTCCTTTATTATGAGGATTTTTTTCTTCCATAGAAGGAGCATATTCATATCCCTTCCCTCTCTCAACACTTTTGGATCTACATTGCTTCTTGTAGTGCCCTTCTTTTCCACATCTCCAAAATATCTTTACAAACTTTCTGGGATATTTAGAACTACCCTTATATTTACATCTCCCACTTGAGGAATTAGATATAGTTATTTCCTAGGAGCATCCTCTTGAAAATACTGCATATGTGCTCTGTCCTTCCATGTTCTTTTGTCTCATCTCCTTAGAAAACAAGGACGAGACCACATAATCGAAACTTAAAGTAGTTTTATTAGTACATATGGTCAGAACCAAACTATCCCATGAGTATGGTAAAGAGAACAATAAACTGATACACTTATCTTCATTCGAAATTTTAATATCAACAGATAATAACTAACTTACCACAATATTTTAGGAATTCGGATGCTTTGTCACTTAGCCTCCATCTTTCATCCTCAAGTTATACAACTTCTTCTACAGGAACAATTAATTTACTGGGGACTTAGACTGATACAAAGTCCCCAACTTATCCCATAATTCCTTGGTTGTATATTCTCTTGACACATTCAATAATATTGAGTCTAAGAGACATAAACAGATTGTATGCATGCACGGGCATGCACATACACACACACACACACACACATATTTTACCCTGGAAACCAAGACTAGGAAAACCAACAACTTATTTAGACTCACACCTTTAATCTTCTATTCATCGTCTTCTTCATTGTTGACAATAAAATATACATATAAAATCCAGGGGCATCCAAACCCCTAATCCATTGACCCAAATTAGTTAACAACCCAAAAGCCTTAACCGGAATTAGAAAGCCATCGACAAAAACCATGTGTCGAAAAAAATGCTAAAAATGGATGCAAAAAAGAGACCAATTTTTTTTTTGATGGATCCCACCTCCGAACCCCTACAAATCTCCTGGCTAGGGGGTCCAAAAGAACCCCCAAACCCCCTTTTCTCCTATATTAATGCACGGTACATGGAATCAATTTTGTAAAGAATATGACACATACCCAATATTATATATATAATCAATGAAGAACATAGAAATGGTCAATATACTAACCTCCTCCATGGAACTCTCATGTCCACTAGCCTCCATCGTCCTATAAAAAATTATTCTCATAAATAAAACATCTATGAGGCTCACATGAGTGTCTACTATGTCCATATTCCCTCTTCCGACTACAATTTACTACAGATCTTGAAGGTCCATCTCCTCCACTAATGTCGCATGTAGGCACCTCCTACCAAGATAGTGCTACAAAAATACCATGTTGGACCAGGCTCCAATTCAAGGTTGATATCGATAATTGTGTCTCGGTGATGCATTTCGCGACAAGGGTATGCTGGGGGGTTAGGCCTTAACCTAGGAGGATGAGGACCTAGCACTGGGTCATACCTAACATTCTATTTATCATGTGCGGACCCACAAACCACCCCTTGGAATTCAACAATGTCAAAGTAGTTGACATGGTGACGTAACATCAACTCTACCCATAATTTTCTAAGGAAATATAGAGGCACCTCCCTATTGTTGCAGGGAGGTTTTTCAAACACCATAAATCACCTATCAATCAAATTATCCTTAAATTGTTGGTGGATGCATCAATCCATACAAATACGTCTCTTTGTGATTGGTGTTTGTATTTCGGTTCTAGGATCAATAAATAGTGACATCAATTATTGTTCCGTAATGTTCAAGTCTCTAGCATGGTTTTTATCTATGCTAATCCATTAATATTCAAACATTGTATCCCTATAATCATAAATATTGGTTAATTTCCCTGGGCACTTGCAATGAACGATACAATGGTGTCCAAGGAAATATCTAATAGCAATCAATTGGGCTCTCTAGTACTCCTTATGTGTTGGAAAAATGATCTAAGAGACCTCAACCCTTCATCAATTTCTTTGTTTATGTTTGTTGGTTCTAGGTTGGGGTTTGGTGTGCCTTCTTGTGGTTGTATCAAATTTTGGTTTTCTCCAAGTTCCATGTTAATTATTGTGTTGCAATTTAATAATGAAATTTATATAAATTAGGCCGATTTTTAAAATTAACTTAGAAAATTACAAAAAACATGAAATTAAATACTCTAGGAAATTTTAAAAACATGAAATTAAATGTGAATAAATACCCAGAATCCCTTGGAGACAACATCAAGATCATTTGGACACTTCGTCAACAAATGATAAGGCTTCAATTCGCTCTATAATCTCTCAAGCTCGTTGCGAAGTTGGTGGAATGGGCCAAAAAAAGGGCCATGGGCCCTTTTAATTAGCCCCAATAGGAACTCTTACGTGTTCCTAAGAATGTGTGTGCGTTTATGTCAATGAGTTGATGTGACATATTGGGTGGCCATTGGAGGTTTGTCGAGCCTGCCACATCAGGAACGCATGTGAGTTCACATTCTTGCTTGAGTCCACTAGTGTTCACCATGTTGATACCTTTTTTCCCATCAACTTCATGCACATTCCCATTAGAAATATAAAAAATAAGTAATCTAAACTTATTAATAATTGATTGAAATGATCCTTTTATGACCTCTCAAACTAATGGTGTTTAAATTGATATTTTTAGTCTTAAATTTA
>SNQJ01S0005884.1:177276-203842 GCA_010110895.2 Picea sitchensis | reverse complement strand
GTAGATGCACGTGGTTGTCATATTGGTGGATGCACATGGTTGGCATATTGGTAGATGCACATGTTGGCATATTGATAAAGGCATATGATTGATACATTCCATGGATGATATCTTTTGGAAGATTGCATGATGAACACACATTTTGTACAGAATGTACTTAGTTGATATTTTTCTCATGATTCTTTATTTCATTGTTGACATATCTTTTGCTTCATGATTCTTGGTATGTCATGAGTTTGATGCATGAACAGGTGCAAGGATCGTTATATGGTAGAAAAATGTTCATATTGCAGAAAAGATAGGGGAGACATACCCATAGGGGGAGTCATTCTTCTTCCCATGATTCTAGGAGGAGATATTTATCAGATGCATAACTAGAAAAGAGCCCTATACTTGAAGAAAGAGCACAGCAACATAATTTCAGGGTGAGAAATGGTCACAGGGGGAGTATGTTCGATGTATCTTCAGCATTACTTTAGAGTGATATCCCTTGTTCAAAAGGGGAGATATTATTAAGAGGAAGATCAAAGGCATTCAGACAAGGGTGCAACCCCAAGAAGAGTTCAAGCAAGGGGTGCAGCCCCAATATGAGAATGGCCCTTTTCCATTGATTTCAAAGGGGGAGAGTTAATCACATTGATGTGATTGATGTTTATTGATGGGGAGATAGTCACATTGACTATTGATGTAGAGCATGCCTTATCTACATGTTGACATCAATAATTGGTAATTGGTGTTGACATCAATGTAGTCATTGACATCCAATGTTCATCAATGCCAAAGGAGATTATTGGATCATATTCATTGATGCCAATGGTTGATTTATTAATATAATTGATTGATTTTCAGAGATTGATTGATTGATGTCAGTTGATTGATTGATGATTGATGTATAATCGTATTTTCCTTGATGATAATGCACAGATGAAGGTGGATCAGTGAGTTGTCATTGATATGGTGAAGATGGATCAATGAATTGTCATTATTTCGAAGACGAATATGGATTGATGTGGTTTCATTGGTATATGATGAATTGTTGGAAAAATGTATAGATCACTCATTGTTGTCTTATCATGACGTTTGATAAGGTGCACAATTTGGATGAACTCAAAGTGGTCCCATTATGGTGAAAACCCTCACGGGAAGGCCTTTCGCAGTTAGTTATCCTAGAAGAATGGTTGGAGTACCCATGCTCTCATTATTTTCTTATCATGATTGATGAGTTGCACAAATGGATGAACTCAAAATGGATCCTTGTAACGAAATCCCTCATGGGAAGGTAACTGCACAGATTGAGTTATCCTGAAGAATGGTTGGAGGAACCATACATGTATGTGGAATATGAGATGAAGATCAAGGGAATTGGTGGTGAAAATATCCTATATGTGTAAGTTGATTTCATTCCATTTCGATGAGTTGTAAGAGCGTCCCTGCTCCTCATGGATAGAGGTTTATGGCCATCTGAAGTTGGAGACCCTAGGTTTAGGTAATGTACCCAAGTTTGTTTGATAGGTAATGGTATGAGTTATGATATGTTTTCAGACAATACTATTCTATATGAATATTCATGTCATTTCATTTTTGGTGGTATGCTGGAACATCATAAATCCTCCGGTTTGGATTTATGAATGTGAGTTGGATGATCCTCACATGTCATCTAGAATCCCCAAAAGGTCAAAGTAAGATCAAAGTGGTTTAAGAGTTTTTAAGGTAAATAATAAAGTGAAGTGATGGTGTAATATAATTCAAAGTGAATACAAAATAAAATTATTTAAATAATAATTTTAATGGAGAATTAAATTAGAGTTAACCCTAAAATAAGGAAAGGAGGCCAAGTGACCTAGAGAGTGTTTTTTAAAGGAAGCTGCTTGGAGAGTATAAATAAAAGCCAAGGCTCTCTCATTTTAATCACACTTGAATATTGAACTATATATGTCTGAGGTAACCAAGGATATATAATCCGAGAATTATGAGAAGGTGGAGAAAAGAAGGAAATGCAAGGAAGGATAAATTCTTTTTTGATGGTGCTTTCTAAGGTATGTTATTTACAGTCATCTCACCATTTTTGCTATAACTTTTTATGTAATGATTAAGACCCATTGAAATTTCTATTCCATTGAAAACATATCCAAGTATATGTGGTAAAAAATTCATCTTGTGGGAATTGTATTTTTGAGTTACACTTTTTGGAAAATAGAGTTTGTGTGATCTGCAGAGCCTAGTCAAAACCGGTGTTTGGTAAACGTCATAACTTCTTCATAACATCCAAATTCAGTAATACCAAGTGCGTTGGTTAGAGTCTGATCTTTCATAATGCTATATATGATTTGGTCGTTCAACAAATATTCCATTCGGGACATGCTTTACAAATTAGCTCTCTGGAAATAAGACGAAATTATTAGGTATGCCATTTTGGTATAACTCCTTTGCAGAGGTTCCAAAAAGTGGTGACACATGGATAAATTTCATAAAACACACTGAAAGAACATTGTGTTTCAATTTCATATCTTTATACATACAGTGCAATTACAGGTGCTTCAATTAGGGTTTGTTGACTAATCCAAATCTAGGAATGTGAAAGGATTTAAAGAAAGTTTGATGAAATGATTATTCTTATTGTTCCGAAGTTAAGGAAGGTTGAAAGAATGTGATAATATACAACAGGTATATTAAAAGCTATAAAATCAGATTTGGATGATGAAGTGATGAGGGATTTTGGTTCAGAGGTATGTTAAGTGCATGGTTGAGACAAGTAGTTAATAGGTTAGCTTTATACATGAGGTGTATAGTTGATGATGTTGGTACATATTGATGGAGTCATAGTTGTTAGGTAGTTGACAAATGATTGGTACATACTTATTTTGTGGTTGGATGCACCTTTTTATGGCGTCTGAGGTTGATTATATGTTATTTGGTATTTGAGTTGGTGCATGGTTGATGCACTTGTTTATCAGTACAAGTTGATTCTGAGTGTAGGTACAGAAGTTGATGCATGGTTCAGTTATTGGTTTCTGGTGGTATATCTCACACAGTGTGTGAGGTTAGCCAGTGGTTCCATCATTCTACTTCCTACTTGGGGGTGGTAGGGCCAGGGGCAAAGACGGGTGGTTGTAGCCACCTTGCAGTTATATCCAGGAGGGAGAACATAAGGAGTTGTAGCTAGAGGTGGGAGTTGGAGATGCCCCTTAGGTTGTAGCACGAGAAACTGGGGGTTGGAGCCTCCTTCGAGTTGTAGGTGGAAAACAAAGGAAGTTGGTGCTTTAATGAATGTAATTCTTCAAGACATATAAAAACCAAATTGTGGTTTCTCCAATTTAGGTTTCATGTAAAACATTGATTATGCTTGTGTATGTGTATGTTTATTCGTTTGTTCATTTCTTATTTACTCTGCATTTTATTGGATGATAATGCTTCATTGATATAATTGCAGATTATATGGTTAAAAGGATTAAATTTCTCTATTATGATTCACTTCTCTTAGTAATCCAGCAATGTTACATAGGACACCTATAGATATTCAATATGCTCAAGTGTAGTCCAAAATGAGGAAGATTGACTCCTATTTATATACTCTCCCAGTAACTTTTCATAAAACTTATCTTCTAGATCTTATTTATTTTCCTTATTTTAGGAATTATACTTCTAATTGTCCATTAAATTTATTATGAGTAATAATTTATTTTTATATTCACTTTGAATTACAATACACTCATTACTTAACTTTATTATTACAACTTTAAAATCTCTTAAAACCGCACGACTACTGACCTTTGAAAGAACTTCTGGAAATGACATGTCAGTCCTCCAACAAGTAAAAACCATAACTTCCTCAAACCATGAGAGATATGTGACGTTCCACCACCAATGACATGTCACATAAAATAGTATTACTAGAAATATATCATAACTAAATGCCGTTATCCATCAAAAAATTGGGTCCATTACCCAGGCACAAAGTCCTCAATACTCATGGACATAGTCTCAACGTGAGAGGAAGTGCGATGGAATTCCACATATAGAAATGGAATGAAATAACTATCCATATAGGAGTAGTTTACCTAAAAATTCATTGTCCTTTAAATCTCATTGTTTATCAATTAGAGATGAGTTCTCTTGCTCCATAAGCATCTTCAGTGAGGGATTTCTATAAAGGATACACTGGGATTCATTATATTCATACAAACCATGATAAGACAATAATGGATCATATTACTGTCAAACAATATTAGGTCCATTAGCCAAACCCAGCATTCTTTTGCCGGAGACTTTGTTGAGGTTGAGATCAATGACAGCCAACCTTAATCAACAATCTCCTTGGCATTGAGTAGAGCACAGTGCAATCTTTGTAATCATATCACTCCATGCTCCCTAGAACCCATGCCTCTATCCTCTCTATAAATTAAATTTTCTCATCCTCTACATGCAGTGAATCACATCTCCCTAGAGGTCATGCCTCATCCTCATCTTATACATCTAGTCCAAAACTAGTCATTCTTGAAACAAAAAGAGTTGATGATTTGGCACATACATGGGGTGTATAGTTGATATTGTTGAGGTACATATTGATGAGTCATTGTTGATGAGTAGATTGGTATGATTTTTTGTATACTTGGTACATGGTTGGATGCACTTGTTTCGTCCATGTTGATTCTGAGGTTGTTTGACACAGGTTGGTACATGGACTGATGCACTTGTTATAGGCTGATTGATATCTATTTAGTTGTTGCCTCATCTGTTGATTGGTGCTAAGAGTGTAATTGGAGTCTTGCATTATAGAGTTAGTTCTCTTATAGAATTGTACTCTATTCAATTTCCGAGAAATCCCAAGGATTGTCGTTTGTAATATAAAGAAAATTGTACATACATCTTGTGTTGTTGTGTTCCTTGTGGTGATGACTTGTTGATGATATTATTACTTACTAATATATGTTTTATATGTGTTGATATTTAACTGGTTATAAATAAAAGAAATGATTATTGAGTTAATGGTGATTGTTAACTAAGTATTTTGGGGAAAAAGAATACATAATACTCTCAGTGTAGTTATTGTGTCCAACAATTTGTAATAGAAAGGGCCTTCACTACAAGCCTTAGCAGAGCTTGAGGAGATCCATAGACACACAAATGGAGGACGAAATACCAATCCTTGAGGGAGGAAAACTATTCTACTTAGGAGAATAGAGATGAGAGTGTAATTTCAGACAATGGGAGAAGCTATTTGGAAAGTAGCCATTGGGTGGATCAATTCACGTTGAATAGCAAATTAAAGTTTGCATCTGCGAGGAAGGAAAGAAGAATGATGCATTGGCTCTCAAAACCATTCTTAGTGGACTCTCAAGCCCTATCAAAGAAGGCATGGAACAATGCACCTCATGAGATCTATGGCTAAAGCTAGAGGGAACATATCAAAGCAAGAAGGAGAGGAAGATATTGAAGGCAGCTCCATCTGAGATTATCAAGGTAAAAGAATCTAAAGAAGAGCTACATAGATTGTATTTGTAGATGTGATATTGAAAACATTTCAAGTGAAGATAGCACAAAGGAAGATCCCAAAGTATTTCAAATGAAGATATAAAAAATCCAAAGACTCTTGATTGATGATTCAAAATGTATTGTTGAATTTTTCTCCAAGAGTAAGAAGAGATGATCTAGAGGAAATGGTGTGTAAAGTTTGATGGTAATTATCCATGAAAAGAATAGAAGAAATCATTAAAAGAAACTTCCAAGGAATTTGAAGAGGGTTTATATATAGATATAAGTAGTCATTATTATATAGACTATAACTTTCTTTCGGATAGCACTAAGAAGTTTCTTGGAGGAGTCTAAGGCATCTTGAAGTTAAAGAAATGCTCCAAGGAACAAGAAGAGATAAATAAGACTCAATTAGAATAAAAGGAAGAGAATATCACAAGAGTAAAGAATGAAAGAGAAATAAGATATGAATGTAGATGAGTGGGATTAGCCAAAGTTTTGAAATCATTGTATCCAAGACCCAAATTGAAGAAACCAAAGAATGAAGGAACTATTGGAAAGAATCAAATAAATGAAAATGAAGAGTCTTGTGTTTGTAAGTTGAAGCTGAAATTGTTGTTATGAAAGAAAGTAGAAAGTCAAACAAATTCTTGAATATCTCATTAATCTTGGATGAGATCTTGGAGAGTCAAGATCACCATATGATAAATCGGTCTTGGATACAAAGGAGAACAATGCATCTTGAATAGCACCTCAAAACAAGCATGAGGTGGTCACTTAAAAGAATGAGGACAATGTTGAAAAAAAACCATCCACACAAGGCAAGGGATTTCAAAAGAACAAGAAAGGAAGACATCAAGAATATATCTTTGGGACACCAAAGCAACAAGAAATCTGAAAGTATTTTCATGGGCATTGTTATTCATGTGAAATGGACATGGTCATAAAATCACAGATGTATATCTAGTGAAAGAGATATAATGAATATTTTAACACCATAAGGTGTTGGATATTTGATAAAGTAGGACATATTGATATTCACTACAATTCCATGAGATGCCTCTGAGATCTTGAGTGGGGTTTGGACACAAATCCTAGAATTGCTGGAACACAAGAAAAATGTGATGAGGACTTAACAGGGACCAATGTAGAAGAAGGAATGAAGTAAGAATGGGAGATATGTTTGAAAATATGGATGCTCATAGTTCAATTTTTTAGGAGCAGGGACATCTACAAAAAGTGGGTGAAGAAGACAAAACAACCAAAAAATGATGAAAAATTAAAGGGAAGTTCAAAAGTGTCATCTACTAAGGCATCTGCTTGGTGATAGTGGTAGCACTCCATACTATCTGATAGGATGACCTTGTACCAGGTTACACTCACGAGATATGTATGCAGTGAGGCAGCACCTAATATATGAGTAATCCTAAGAAAGAGGCTATGCAGGGATTGCAGAGTTGATTTAATGGGTATAACTATAGCAATCTGAGAATTTGACATGGTTTGTGCAGAATACGACATTGTTTATTGCAGTTTTCATGATTCTATATTGGATTATGTAAAGGTGATGATGTAAAATAAAATCTTTTAGGTGCATGGCACTAACCATGAAGTATGGATGATGCATTTTTTCCATTGAAGAACAATGGTGGTTATAATGAGTAGAAGTTATAACACCTTGGTTATGTGATATCTTGATGATATATTGGAAAGCTTACTTGTTGAAGCTTGATGCATGGATTTAACATATGGATGGGCTACAAATTGGGACATGTGTTGAGTGAGTTGATGAGGTGATCATATTTTACATCATTGATGATTCATAGCTTGATCTATAATTGATACATGTTTGGTACTCTCATAGATCACATATACTTGATGATACTACACCATTATTTTCTTGATATCCAGCACAACAATTGGTATTTGTTTAAGATACATGATTTTGGAACTTGGTTCATGATGGAGACCTATCATGAGTGATATGACACACAGTTGGCATATTAGTATATGCACATGTTGGGATATTGGTGGATGCACATTGTTGACATATTGGTAGATGCATGGTTGTCATATCAGTAGATGCACATGGACAGCATATATTGGTGGATGCATGGATACACCATGGTAGATGCACATGTTGGCATATTGATAGAGGCATATGATTGATACATTCCATGGATAATATCTTTTGGCACATTGCATGATGTTGATGTATGTGGTTGATGTACATAGGTGTTGTGCATGATGAGCACACATTTTGTCTGATATGTACTTAGTTGATATTTTTCTCATGATTCTTTATTTAATTGTTGACATATGGTTGCTTCATGATACTTGGTATAGCATAAGTTTGATGCATTAACAGGTCCAATGATCGTCATTTTGTAGCATATTTTTCATCTTGTAAGAAGATAGGGAGAACATACCCTCTGAAGGAGTCATTCTTGTTACCATGATTCTAGGAGATATTTATCCTGTACATACCTAGAAACAAGCCCTATATTTGAAGAAAGAGCGGAGAGGAATAGTTCCAAGGAATGAAGTCCACAGGGGAAGTATGTTCGATATATTTTCAACATTACATCAAAGTAACATCCCTTGTTCAAAACGGGAGATATTAGGAGGAATATCGAGAGCACTTAGATAGGAGAGAACAACCCTAGAAAGTTCATGAGAGGAGCAACCCCAAAGGAAGAAATAGTCCTTTTCAAGTGATGTCAAAGAGGAGAAATAGTCACATTGATCTGATTGATGATTATTTATTGGGAAGATAGTCACATTTGGGAGACATAGCCACATTTAATATTGATGTAGAGCATGCCTTATCTACATGTTGAGCACAATCAATAATTAGTAATTGATGTTGACATCAATATTGGTATTCCATCAATGCCAAAGAGATTGTTGAATCATGTTGTCATTGATGCCAATGGTTTTGATTGATTAATACGTCATGATTGATGTCAAGTAGTTGATTGATATGAGATGGATTGATGCCAAAGGATGGATTTGATTGATGATTGATGTAGTGTAATAATAATTCTATGGGGAGAGTTAGTCACATTGATATGATTTATGATTGTGATTGGGAGAGAAAGTCACACATTTGTGGATAGATAGTCACTTTGACTATTGATATAGAGCATGAATTATCTACATGTTGACATGTCTAATAATTTAGTAGTGGTGTTGACATCAATATTGGTAATTCCATCAATGCCAAAGAGGGATATTAGTGGATCATGTTATCATTGATACCAATGGTTTGATTGATTGATATCATTGATAGATGTCAGAAAGTGATTCAATAATGCCAAAGGATTTTTTGGTCGATGATTGATGTATTGCAATATGTATTTTCCTTGATGATAATGCATACTGCTGAATATGGATCAATGATTTTCATTGATATGATGAAGAATTGGATCAATGATTTATCATTATTACATGATGAATGGTCGATGTGGTTTCATTGGTATATGATGGTGTTGGAAAAATGTATAGAATCATATTTATTTTATTATGATTGATAAAAGGTGCACAAATGAATTGAAACTCAAAGTAGTCCCCTTAAAGTCAGAAAGACCTCACGGGGAGATGCTTTTCGGATTGAGTTACCCTAGAAAAATGGTTGGAGGACTATTATATACATTATTGTCTTATCATGATTGATAAGATTGACAAATGGATGAACTCCAAAGTGAATACATATGGTGAAAGCCCTCGTAGGAAGACACTTTGATTGACTTATCTTTGAAGAATGGTTGTAGGACCCATGATTTTTATGTGGAATAATGAGATGACTATCAATGCAGAATTACAGTGAAACTATCCTAGATGGATGAATTATTGTCATACCATTTCTAGTATGTGGAATGCACATAACTCCTCACGATTTGAGGAGTTATGGCGCTACGAAGTTGAAGGACCCCCATATAAGAAAGCTTGAAGCCCACAAGGTCAAAGAAGTCAAAGTGATCAAAGAATAAATCAGTATTTTAAATCATAAAATGAAATTGACAAAGTCAGGTGGATTATTTAAATAATAAAGTGACAGATCAAGGAAATGATAAAGTAAGGTGACAAAATCAAGAAGGAATATTTAAATGATAAAGTATTGGAGAACTTTCTATTTATGGAAAGTGGTTAACCCTAAAAATAGAAAAATAGGTTAAATGACACAAAAAGTAGGTTAAGTGACCTAGAGGATGAATGTATAAATAATATAGCAGTATATAAATATATCATCCTTTTTGTGGATCAATGAAGAGATTTTTGTTTGAATATCATTTGGATTATTGATGGAAACTTCTTGAGAATTTTTAATTAATGAGAGAAAAATTAGGCATATTGAATATATATAGGTAAATGAGGTAGTAAAAAATATCTAGCTGTTCATATGGAAGGTGAAGAAGAAAAGAGGGTCGGAATTCAAGGTATGATAAATTATTTTCATGATGGTTTCTAGGGTATGTTATTTACGGGTCATCCCTCCTGCATTTTGCAATAAATTTATTTTATATATTGAATTGATAATGAGATTGATATTCCATTGAGGAAACATATCCAAGTATATTTGGTAAAATTCATCTTGTGGGTAAGTCAGTATTTTTGGAAATACACTCTGTGTAAAATATAGGGTTGTGGCTAGTCTGAAACTAGTCTAAAACAAGCGTGTTTGAGTAAATTTCATAAATAATTCATGATAGATACAAATTAATTAAGACCAATAGTGTTGGTTATATTACATTCTATATTATTATCAAAATTTCATGTCGATTCAGCAAATGTTAAATGCGGGGCATGCTCCTCTGAGTGGCTCTCTAGAATAAGTCGAATTCAAAAGGTATGCCATTTTCTATATAACTCCTTTTACGAGAGGTTCCAAGTAAAGTGACACCTCTAGAATTGCACATAGAAACACACTGAAGATCATTGTGTGTCAGTTTCATATCTTTATTCATTAGAATTACAAATTTATGATTATTTCAAGTTAGGGTTTGTTGACTAATCCAAAATAGTCATGTGACACTAAAGAAAAATTTTGCTTGGAGGACCTTCGCAAAATTTTTCTTTAGTGTCACATTATTAGTTGATGATGTTGGTAAATATTGATGATTCATTGTTTATTATTAGTTTACACATGATTTGTATATACATGGTACATGGTTGGATGCACTTGTTTATGGTACATGTTGATTCACAAGGTTATTTTGGCATGGGATTTGGTGTATGGTTGATGCACTTGTTTATGAAATTGATTGATATACATTGAGGATTGTTGCCTCATCAAGTTAGTGCTGAGAGTGAAGATGACTCTTTCATTATAGAGATAGTTCTCTTGTATATTTTACTCTATTAGGTTGTTGCTAAAACCCCCAAGGATTGTAGTTAGTAATAAAAGAAAATTGTACATACATCTTGTGTTCTTTGTGTTCCTTTTTAGTGATGACTTGTTGATGATATATTGTTGATATATGTTTAACATTATGTGTACAATTTTAACTGGTTATAAATGAAAAAATGAGTAATGATTTAATGGTGATTTTTAACTAAGGTTTTTAGGAAAAATATCCTACATTATTCACCTCACAGAATTAATAGTTAGTGTGTCCAATAGTCGATTACAACATGTAATTGATAATGAGATGAGTTTTTAGCCATGAAGAATATCATCCTCATCTCATGAATGAGTAGGAATAACTGAGAAGTATGGGAGATATATTGGAATATCTAGATACCAAAGGGTTAGATGAAGAGATAGGAAGATATTATAAATAAGGAATGAGATGATGGTCTCACCCTCTTCATTCTCAACTAGACATGTCAGTGATAATGAGATAGGTTTTAGCCACATGAAGAATATGTCATCACTCATCTCATGAATAGTGCAAGATAACTTCAAAGTATGGAGATATATTAAGATATCTAGATACCAAGGGTTAGATGAAGAGATGAGGAAGATGTGCTCATCTGGGAATGAGATGATGGTCTCACCCTCTTCATTCTCAACTAGAAACTTTGATATTAATTCGACAAAGACCAAAGATTTCTTGGATTTGGATAAAGAAAACTCCAAGACGAACCCTTCAAGCACCACATTCCATTTGTTTTACTTCCCGCTGACAATTCACCGAGTCAAAACATATTGAAATGGATTAACAGTGGCAAGGGAGGTTTTCTTACACAACAAAATATAAGGACGAAGACACTTGACAACATGAAATTTTTCCAAGGCCAGTTTCTCCACTTGAGTACTTAAGCTCTGGACCTAACAAAGAATGAATAAAGTAGTATATGATGTGCTCTTGGAGCCCATCATATTCTTGCACCATAGTCATGCCAATCGAGGATTCAAATGCCTACCAATATAACAAAAAGTCTCAATTATAATCAGGGGGAATCATCAAAGGAACCAAAACCAAGAATTTCTTTAATGTTTCAAAATAAAGTTGTGTCGCTTCATCCCAACAAAATGGGACCCCCTTCTTCAAAAGGCGCATGAAGCCTTTCGTGACATTGGCATAGTTCAGTGCAAACCTTCCAAGGAAATTCACCTTTCCTTGTAGGCTTTGAAGTTATCTTATTGTATGTGGGGGAGGAAACTGAGTGATTTATTAAACCTTTAAGGGGTCAACGATGATCCCTTTTGTTGAAATGTTGAATCCCAAAATGCATCCATAGGTCACACAAAAAATTCACTTATGCAGATTCAATCGGATTGGATAGTAACAAAACCTTTCAAAAACAAGGCAGAGGTGTAACAAATGTTCAACGTTTTTTAGTCAATGAGTCGTGAGATCATCCAAATAGGAGTCCTGTATGTGCTTCAAATCATTGAAAGAAAACATCATGGCCCACTGAAACGTGGCGCCAAAATTTTTGAGGCCAAAATGCATCTTCTTATAAGCAAATGTTTCCCATGGACATATAAAGGTTTTCTCATGTTGGTCTTCCGGTAGGATTTCAATCTGGTTATATCCCGAAAAACCATCCATAATGATAATATTTCACTTCTCGTGAACTTGTCTAGAGTCTGATCGATAAATGGAATCATAAAGTTATCTTTGGGAGAGGATCTATTCAAGTCCCGTAAATCCATACATATGCAAATTCTGCCTTTTTTTTTATCCACCAGAACTGGGTTAGAAACCCATTCCATCAAAGGAACTATACATATGAATTTATATTTGATCAACTTCTCTACCTCGACTTTGATTTCTTTTACCTTCCTAGGATTTACTTGTTGCAACTTTTATCAAACCGATTTGACATTATCATAGTTTCAAATCTAGTGTTGAACTATCTGAGGATCTATGCCAGACATCTCCTCGTATGATCCAGTTTTTATGAGCAGAAAAAAATGACTACAGATTATTAACAGGTGCTTAACACATAATAATAGAGATACAGTAAAACTGGTTTTCTATTCAATAAGGAAATAAGATGAAACTGTAAAATGCAACGGAAAACAAGCTTGCTAGAATGGTGGCGACTTATCTCTAAGAAGAGATGTGACAATTGCACTCATTCGCAAGAAGATGGTTACAATAACGATTTGAAGGAATTTTTACAATAAAACAAAATGTCAAAAATCCTAGACATCCAAAAACCTAACTCTAGGAGATGAAGCACCAAAAGTCATGTGGGCCCCATTTGGGTAAGTCAGTACATCAACTTCCCGAGGTCGTAAATTTTGCATAAATCTCTGTTTGGCGTGCTGAACACCTCGTTATAAAGATATATCCAACGACTACAAATTTTGTGTGAGAAACATTGAAGGAAATTACAAGTGTCTCCCTGTTTTCCCAAGAAATGTCGTTTAGGGTTTCAAAACGGCTCCAGAAGTTTCAGGACCTGAAAAACTACTAAAACTAGTAAATTACCAAAATTGCTAGAAAACTATTTTGAGCCAGTTCGAAAAGGAAGGTGGCCAATGATATCCATATGGATAAATCCTCCCTCCTTAGTAATAAATGGTCTTCATTGCATTGTGGTCCCCCATCAAATGAGGAAATTTCTATTGAATTTGGCCCTGGGTGAGCCACTTGCCTTGGTGCAGGAGCTGCCCTGCTTTGACGACTCGATAAAGTTGAATAATTTGTTGTCGAGTGCCCTTTATCTATGTGTCCACAATATTATCATTGGATGCCTTTTTTATGCATTTGAGGTTGATATTTGTTGATAGAGGGCCCAAAACATTTTTTTGGCAATTTTGGTAATTTACTATTTTTAGCAGTTTTCACTTCTAGAGCCATTTTGAGGCCCTAAACGATGTTTTTTTGGGGAAAATAGGTTTGTGATATACTAGTTTCCTAGATATTTTTCCTAAAATAAATCTCCTCGATGATACATTTCCAACAGGCTATCATACTCCTAAAACAGAGATCGTATGCAAAAGTTACGATCCCAGGAAGTTGATGTACTGAGATACCCAAATGGGGCTAACATGACTTTTGGCGCTTGATCTCCTAGCATTAGGTTTTTGGATGTCTGGGGTTTTTGACATTTCAGTTTATTGTAAAAAGTCCTTCAGAGCTTCATTGTAACCATATTCTTGTGAATGAGTGCACCTGTCACATCTCTTCTCAGAGATAAGCCACCACCATTCCAAAAATATTGTTTTCCGCTACATTTTACAGTTTCATCTTATTTCCTTATTGAATAGAAAACTAGTTTTTTTGTATCTTTGTTATTATGTGTTAAGCACCTATTAATAATCTGTAGTCATTTCATTCTGCTCATAAAATATGGATCAGTGGTATTAGAGCAATCTACTCCTTATTGTCTTAATGCATGTCCCCAATGAGGTTGAAGTACAAGAAGTTGGGTCTCGAGCTTGTTTCTCTTGAGGAAAAAATCTCTTGCACGCCCAAGAGACCTCTCATGGTAGGAGAAAATAAATATGATGGGATAAGAGATCCTTTCAAAATGTTTCTCTAGGAATCCCTCATGCAATAGAGGAACGATATGATGGATAGTTTCGCACAAATCCCTCGGCGGCTACCAATAGGAGACCCATCTTCTTCGAGCGGAGGCATCGCCCCCTTCAAGGTACAAATAAAATTTGATATTCCTATATTTGAAGGTCATATAGACTCAGATTTTGTATACAAGTGGTTGAATCTACTATAAGGGTATGTTTTTGTCCATAACTTTTCGAATACAAAAAATATTACTTTTGCGCTCCTCAAAGTCGTTCCCCATGACAAAGATTGGTGGGAAACTTTCTGTGAGAAAAAGGAAACAGAGGAACCCTCATTAAATACAATCACTTCCACCTGGGAATCCTTCAGGGATGCTATTAAGGAACAATACTACCCTTTCAGAAGTTATGAAGACTTGTATACCAAATGGACCACACTACGGCAAGAAAGAGACCAAGAAGTGCCAAATTTCACAAATATCTTCCATACCTTGCGTACCAAGTTAGGTATCAAAGATTCAAAGAGACATCTAGTGATCAAGTATCGCGTTTCTCTGCATATATAGATCCATACCAAAATGGAATTTCTGGACATCTGATACTTGGGCTCGGCCTACTGATATGCTATCAAAATTGAGCAGAAGCTCAAACAAAAGACATGGCAATTTAGGCCTCGGAACCCCTCAAAACAAAATCCTAGAAAGAGTGGCCCCAACCCACAGAAAAAAGGACAGACAAAATATGGACAGTATCAGGACAACCAATCCAAGCCGCAAGCAAAGAAGGACACCCAAAAGACAAAGAAAGATACCGGGAAGTGGTGCGACTTCCATAAGATCCCTTGGCATAACATTGTTGATCACCATTCAAAGAAGTTGTTGGTGGCCGAAGTGAAAGCCTATGAATAATATGCGGTTCTGACTCCGAGTCAGAACCAAAAAGGGGAATATGGATCATTAACGCGGAACCCAGTTCCACCGTTTCTACCACCAAGCTCCAGCCTAGTGAACCAGGCAAGCCAGAAGAAGGAGAGTGCCTCTTCCATTCACATATGTGAGTAAAAGGAACCCCGCTACACTTCATCATTGATAGCATTATCCAAAAGAACCTTGTCTCAGCAGAGGTCATCAAGCAGTTGGCCCTGTTGACAATGCCACACCCACAACCCTACACCATTGGATGGCTCTGCCAAGGAAGCGATCTTCGCGTCAGCCATCAGTGTCGAATATCGTATGACATGAAGCCCTTCAAAGATGAGGTATTGTGTGACGTTATTTTGGGCCAACCTTATTTATGGAAATGTCATGTTGCATATGAGTCTAGGAATCTTAGTGTTATTATTACTTTGAACAAGAAATTGTACAGGATACCCGAGGAAAACCTACCTAGTGTTATTTCCTTGATCTCTGCTAAGCAATGCAAGAAGGTCATCTCTCAGACGACAAATTTTGTCTTCTTCGTGATTCTCTCTCAGAATGAGAAAAATATCACAACCACATCCAGGGTCTTTGTAACCAACCTCTCCACATAGCAAAAGAAAGTAGATAAGGTCATGGAAGAATACTTAGATATCTTCTCCTCACCTACCAAGGTACCTCTACACTGTCAGGTCAAGCACCCCATCGAACTAAGCCCCAGCACACCACTGCCCAATGGGCCAGTCTATCACCTCTCTCTGTTAGATAATGAGGATATCAAGAGACAGATCCAAGAACTACTCCACAAGGGGCACATCCATCCCAGGTCATCACCATGCAGGAGCCCAATCATCCTGGTGCAAAAGAAAGATGGAACCTGATGAATTTTCATTGACTACCGGGCTTTGAATAAAATCACAGTCAGAAACTGGTACTCAATTCCCCGAATCGACGACCTCCTTTATCAACTCACAGGGGAAAAATACTTCACTAAGATTGATTTCAAGTCTGGCTACCACCAGGTCCCAATAGAACAAACAGACGTATGGAAGACCACTTTTAATGATCCAACCACTTTCATGAGGATGATGGATGATATCCTACGAAAATTCACCAATACTTGTTTAGTGGTGTATCTGGATGAAATTCTCATTTACAACAAGAGTTGTGTTGAACACTTACAACATATTCAGCAGGTTCTGCACACCTTGTGGCAACACAAGCTATACACCAACTTGGAAAAATGTTCCTTCAGCATGGACGAAGTTCATTACTTGGGCTACATCACTGATCAGCATGGCGTACATGTGGATCCATTCAATATCCAAGTCATCCGTCACAGGCCAACCCCAACCACACTCGTTGAGGTTTGGATCTTCTTGGGCCTTGCCAATTTATACCGAAGGTTCGTGTTGGGATTCTCCCATATTGCATGGGCCCTCAGCCAAATAACCGGGGGTGGTGGTAAGGAAAAATTTCCATGGGGTCAGTCCCAACAACAAGCGTTCGATGATTTGAAGCAAATCTTGTGCTTAGCCCCAGTACTTTCACTACCAGACCTACAACAGCCATTTAAGATCGAGATAGATGGTACATACTATGATGTGGGAGTCGTTATCACTCATCACGACCACCCTGTGGCCTATCATAGTGATACACTATTAGATGTTGTCTGTAAGTATCCTACTTAAGACAAATAAATGTACTCCATTGTGCAAGATTTCCTCTAGTGGAGACATTACATTCTTAGGAAGAAGACATTCATCCACACTGATCATAAGCCACTACAGTTCATGCAGACACAAGGAAAATTGCAGAATGTTCGCCATCAAAATTGGTCCACATACTTGGAGCAATTCCACCTCAACATCAAGTATAAAACAAGAATCACCAACCGTGTCGTTGATTTCCTCAACATACCACTAGTCGTGGCACTCACCACGGTTCTAGAATCTTGCGGCCATGATACCTCTAGATGGCCCCAACTCTATGATATAGACCCGAACTTTTCCACCACCTAGAAAATGTTGGGTGTAAATGCAATTGTCAATAATTTCCATCTTCAGGATGGGTTGTTGTGTCATCTCGGCCATATCTATGTTCCATCAAGCGAGTGAGTGAAGCTGATATGGGAAGCCCACTACAATTGGGTGACAAGACACTTTGGCATCAAAAAGACAATGGCGATGATACATAAACATTTCTACTGACCAAAACTTCGACATGAGGTCAACAAGTATATGAGTCCCTACACTGACTATGCTATTTCCAAACCGAACACTAAGAAACAGGGCCTGCACACCCCTCTTCCTACTCCTGACATGCCATGGGAATCCATCTCAATGGACTACATGTTGGGCCTCCTATCCACCAAGTGGGGAAATTACTATTTTTTTGTGTTTGTTGATCTCTTTTCTAAGATGGCGATTCTGGGTTCCTATAAGAAGAGAATCATAGCAGAGGTCACTACCAGGATATTCTTTGAACGAGTCTGGGTACATTTTGAAATCCCACAAACCATTGTATCATATCAGGATAGTCGATTTCTCATCACATTCTGGTCAAGCCTCTGGTCATTGTTGGACACCAAGCTCATGAAATCCATGGCCTTCCACCCCCAGACAGATGGCCAAACCGAGGTCGTAAATCGAATGATTGTGCATATCCATCCTTTCACATGGGATGAGAGTCTTCCCTATGTGCAGAATAGCTACAAATGATCCCTACATAGTTCAACCAGCCACAACCCCTTTCAGGTTGGGTTGGGATTCCAACCATTGGGTCCCATAGATGTTGCACTTTCCCTTGCTGTCACCTTGACCAACTCATCTCCTGATCCAAATGAAGCTGACAAAGCCACCCGATTCATTGAGAGGATCCAGCACATCAACCAACAGGTTCAGGATATCCTACATAATTCCAATGAAAAGTACAAATAACACCATGATCAACATCAGGTGCGACATAAGTTTCAGGTGGGCGACAATGTTTGGTTGCACTTGTAGAAAGAATGCCTTACAGGACCCCATCAAAATATTTACCCACTCTATTATAGGCCATACACTATCACCAAGGTCGTGGGGGATAACTCTTTTGAGCTCAACATTCCACCTTTCCATGGTCTTCACCCAGTGTTCAACGTTGACCTCCTTCGCCCTTATTTCCCACCATTATTGGACACCTCAGAAGTAGCAGAATAGTTGAAACCAACAGAGCTCAAGCTCGAATGCATACAACATGCATCCAATGATCTGATTATGGACACACATATCAAAGGCACTCGACAGTAAATGATCCATCTTTATCGAGTCGTCAAAGCAGGGCAACTCCTGCACCAAGGCAAGTGGCTCACCTAGGGCCAAATTCAGCATAAATTTCCTCATTTGATGGGGGACCTCAACGAAATGGAGACCATTTCTTCCTAAGGAGGTAGGATTGATCGATATGGCTATCGGTGGCCACCTACCTTTTCCAACTGGTTCAAAACAATTTTCTAGCAATTTTGGTAATTTACTATTTTTAGTAGTTTTCACTTCAGAAGTCGTTTTGAGGCCCTAAACGATGTTTTTTTGGGGGAAAACATGTTTTCAATATGAAATTTCTTTCAATATTGCACCTAAAATGAATCTCCTCTATGATACCTTTCCAACAGGCCATCATATGCCTAAAACGGAGATCGTATGCAAAAGTTACGACCCCGGGAAGTTGATGTACTAACTTACCCAAACGGGGCCCACATGACTTTTGTCTCTTCATCTCATAGGGTTAGGTTTTTGGATGTCTACAGTTTTTGACATTCCTTCTTATTGTAAAAAGTTCATCAAATCCTCATTGTAATCATCTTCTTGCGAATGAGCGCAACTATCACATCTCTTCTCAGAGATAAGCAACCACCATTCCAACAAGCTTGTTTCTGCTGCATTTTACAATTTTCAACTTATTTCGTTATTGAATAGAAAACCAGTTTTACTGTATCTCTGTTTTTTTTGTTAAGGACCCATTAAATCCAGAGCAATATTGGTTATGAAATTGTAAAGAAATACTTTTGTTTAGTTTTCTTTGTCGCTTTCTGTCTTTTATCAAGGTTGAAGGTGTGCTTTTAATCTTTAGGTTCTCCTTTGAATTCTAGTGAATCCCTACTTTCTAGAAGTGGTTTAGGACCTAAGTTAGTCTCTTGGTTGTTCTCCTTCTCTCTTGGAATGCTCTGGAAAAAAAAAATATAGTTCTTTTATTGTTTTCATTTCACAAGCATAAAAAAAAAAAAAAACAATTGTATTTTCTTAACTGCATTTGCATGTTACTTTGCATGTTTTTTTGGTTGTAATAGATTAGGTTGTGTTTATAAAAGAAAAGAATTTATAACCCAAACATCCTTGATACTTTATTTCCAAAAGGATTGAGCAGTTGTATTTCATTGGAAATGAAAAAGGATGATACGATAGGTTGTGCATAGGATCTTGGTTTGGTTTTTGAAAAGTTTCCATTTTAAATGAAAAAATTGCTAAATATTCATTTGTAGGACGTAGCTTGCTCCCGTTTTCATTTAAATCACAATGTTCTAAAATAGCTATAATTCTCCTCTTATTTGTCTCTAAAAGAACATCACGAGTTTCACTACCACACCCCTGAGTAATCAAGCCACTAAAATTAATGCTTAATGTTAAAATCAATTAAACTTTTTCATTTACAGGGTACACCAATTAGATTAGGATTTAGGGCCTTGGGTTGGTGTGGTGAGGAAAATATCCAAGGCCATTGAATAAACTTAAGAGTCTAATTTAAGGAGTGTGGAATTCTAGTTTTCGTAAAATCTAGTCGGGACCCCCCTTTAACACATGGGATAAACATGAAGTTGTGTGAAGAAAGGTAGAGGAGATAACCCCTCCAAAACTAGACCAAGAGTAGTGGGGATCGTATTTGAGGGTCATTATTGGTATTCCTCTGACTGTATTTGACTATCAAGATTCGTGGACCTCGAATCCATTCGGGTTCCTCAGTTGTCTTCCAGACCATTTTCTTTCAGTAACCTTGAAAGGCTTCGTACATATCTATCCTTCTCATACGATCATCCCAACTATTGATTGTACGCTCCTAGTGACTGAATGTGAGTTGGAAACCTACTTTCCTTTTATAAGTACTCAGATAAGTGACTGCGGGGGGAATACCATGGTACCTAGGAAAGACGTCGGACCACAATTCACAGAGTATACCCGGAGGGTGTTTCAGTGTTCGAATTACACTTGCACCGGTAAGTTTATCTAGTTTTGGTTGGAATAATTTTTCTTCTTTCCGTTCTCTTGTTTTATTGATTTATCTTTAGGGAATTTTTAGTGTTTTTTCTGTGCTTCTCTCTATATTTAACTTATAGGTTTGGTTTATAATTTTCACAAAGTAGAATATAAATAGATATGTCATTCATGTAGGATCCAGGGCCTCCCACCATTAACATTCGATCCACCCCCACCACCGCTGAGGAAAATATTATATCAAGAAGATTCTTTTGAAGCTACTGGGCCATAAGAAATTATTCCCGATCCTGTTCCTAGAGGATACACTCTTGCAAAAGAGGATACTATCATTTCATACCTCAAAGATGAAGGCTTAAGGAACTAAAAACCTTCGATAATGGACCTCTCAACGCTAGTTCTTTTTCAAATAATCCCTCATGAGGTGAATACTCCTGATCATCATCTTGTTAGGAAAAATGGATATGGAAACAAATTATGTTAACTCTATCGGAAGTTGTCATACTCCCATCTCGACCGTAGGTGGAGGGGGCACCATTCCCCCTCTCCCACACTCCCCTACAAGGAATACCTCTCATTAGACAACTACCACTTATGGAAGTGTTATCGGTTCTTCTACAATTTCAACCATTTTCCATACTTCAACCATACATAACACATCTTCCACTCCTTTCTCATATGGGTTGTTGAGTTTTGACATAAGTTTGAATTTAACCTACTCCATTTTATAGACTACTGGTCTCGGGGAAGGAAGTTATACTACTCCCTTGTAAGGATCTCTCAGGGGAGCCTTTTCTCTGTACAATAAAATCCATTACTATGGGGTTCATATTCCCCCTCTATCCCCGTCGCTTGGAATTTCTTTTAAACATCCATACGGGCCCAATTCCATTTCCATCCTATTTAGCAGAGAGTCAAAGGCCTCAGTTGTATACGAGTCTGGTTGGGTCCATGATGTTCTCTTTATTTCGTTCTTTTGGTAAAAATGCCTTTTCTTCGTCTGCATTGTCATTAGGGAAAAACCCCTTTCTCGATCAATCCAAAACTATGCAAATATTTTTACCTTGACAAGGAATGATGACATGAACCACTTCCTTTCAAGGCCTTGGAAATCCTAGGCAAGGTTCTATACCTCTGCAAGGGATGTCAATCAGGGGAAATCACTCCCACATCTAGTGGAACCCCGAGAAAGGTTCATTTACTATACTAGGTGGATCATTTGGGAGAAACATCAACCAAGTATTTTGCAATACCATGCAGGGGGAAATCCCCACACAAGGTATGTCATCAAACTATTCAAATGTATCTACGATGCAGACTAGTGCACAAGTCCGTTATAATGGCCAAGGAAACCCTGGTTTCTACCTGAACCTTGCTCATCAGGAAAACGCTTCCTGGAAACTTGGTGCCAACCAATATCCAGGTTCCTCTTTTCCTTTAACTCTGCCACAACCCAGGTTACAATTTCTAGAATTTCTCCGCTTTCCAGACTTTTCAAGGTTGTTAAATGACCCTATTTTTCATGATCCACATTGGCCTCCTATGGTGATTAATTTGACCTCTGATATTCCAAAAAATGAAGGCAATCTTGGCGAATATCCAAGTGATCATTTTACAACTTTTCACCTGTGGTTCTCCTCCAATTCGTTGAATGACAACTCTATTAAGCTGTGATTTTTTCAACACACTCTCATAGGGGTATCGCGAAGTGGTACATTGAGCTCAAGTGCTCGAAGTATTATTACTTTAACAATGTGGCGATGGTTTTCTTGAACCATTTTCAGCTACCAGTGAAATACGATGTTGACACCGAGTTGCTAGCCAATTTCGAGAAAAGTAAGTTCGTCCATATCTCGGATCATATCCGAGAATGATGTCTCCATAAGATCTTAATTAAAGTAAAGGTACCTCCTGTGTTTTTTCTCGAGTGGTTCCTAAAGTATTTGGTTCCTTTTGTTTCTAAAGATGTCGCAATTTCCAAAGTGTTTTCCAAGGAAGAGGATATAATGAGGTCTCAACAGTTGGAATTGATTTATTCACAATCCGGTATGCTTTATGAGATTATTCCTAACCCACAATGATCAACCTTTGACTTGAAAAAACCAAATTCTAGGCCTCATGCCGATGATATTATGAGCTCAACACAAAACAAGTCCATAGTTCAGTTGTCCAACCAAATGAAAACATTGTCACTACAACGGACTGTGGCTAGACAAAATTCTAGTATGTCTTCCCCCACTACCCTCACATTGGAAGTACACACTATGCACACGAAAAACCCCAAGGATAACCAACATTCCAAGGGGAAAAAAAGGGGAAAGAAAAAAAGGGTAAGGGGGTAATGATAAAACGGATGCTAAAAATGATAATCAGGGAAAAAAGGAAAATAATATGGTTATGTTCCCATGTAAGATTTGCATGGATGACCACCTGACTCATTAGTGCCCTCATATCAAGGAATCCCATAAGATTTTGGCACAACAACAACCTTTTGTGTTAACTAACCCTTTTCCTCAAGGGAAGAATATGTCACATGTTTCCTTATCCACAAACATGCCTAGGGGAAATCAGGGTTCCCCCATACGTAATTATAACACCAAATATTTAAATGTGTATAGGATGAGAGAGAATTCTCATCTTCAGACGAGGGCCCGTGATTACATAATGCCTGAATCTTCTTAGAAAGGAAAATAATCTCTTGACCTATTGCCTCCTCTTCATATCGATAATACAATGGGAGAAATAGTGAATCACATCCCCAAATCATAATTTAAGAAATCTTCTCATAATCCAAATGCAAGGGATTCCTAGAATACTCTATCATTGAAGATCTTCCGCAAACCCCTTGTGCGATATCTTCTTTGGAGGTCCTCCAAAGTTTCCCGTCATAGAGAAAATCATTACTATTTTCTTTAGGTGTTGTTGATTCATCTAAATAAGGATCTATCATTTTTTACCCTTCCAATCATAAACCTCATTTTCCTCACCACGTCGCCTTTCCGATAGTAGTCGTGTATGCCACAAAATCGTTGACACAAAATAGTTTTTGCAGAGTGGTAGACGAGGGTGCATCAACTTGCATTATGTCATTGGTATGTTGGAAGGTTACTGGTCAACCTGATTTATCTTGGTCTCCTACATTGTTAAATGCATTTGACGAACAATATTTTCGATCACATGGCATAATCCCCTCCTTCCCTGTGCATTTGGAGGGAAAAATTGTGTGTGTCGAGGTCGAAGTAGTCGGTGCGCCTCTTGAATACAACCTTTTGTTGGGTCAAAGTTGTACTTTTGGAATGACAATGGTTGTATCCTATATCTTCTTAGTACTATGTTTTTCTCATCAAGGTAGGATAGTAACTGTTTATTATTTTTCCTTCTCGTGTCCCAACCCTTCATCATGGGAATCCATGGTCCCGATGATTGATAAACCGCAACAAGGTACCATCAACTTAGGTTCTCGACTTTTTTGATCTTTGATGGGAACCTTTTGTTTTCCAGCAGCTTCGAATGTTGTTAAGTTTATTTCATTTTTCCCTGGTCAACCTAAGGATATGATTTTCCAAGTGGCTTCATTTGGAACGACTTATTTCAACGATCCATGGACTCTACCTTACCTATTGGATATCATGGAAGGGGTAGGGCATCCTGGCATGGCTATTCCCTTATCCGTAGTTGAGTTCACGTACAATATTGTTCAGCAAACCTCGTCCAACTCTGATCCAGCTCGCCCTTAAGAGCTAGATCCTATTCTAGATCCTATTTGGGCTAAGGAGTCTCTTACATCACATGATCCTTTGGACTTGGTCTTTCCTTCTGACGAGGCGATTTTATAAGCAATGAATGGTCTAGATAGACATTAGGATGATATTCATCATAGATGATACTTTTTACCTGAGCTTAATAGAGTGGAAGCATGATATTTTACCTCGACCGTGAATGGAGATGTCACTCGCCTTATTAACCCTTTGGAAATTCACAAAATATATGCCAAAGGAAACATGAAAAATATAGTTGAGACAATTCCAATTGATATCTCCAAAACCCTTGGCTTCATCGAAGAGGATTGTTCCCCCAAGGAGATTCAAGTGTATATTGATTTATTTAAAGAATTTTGTGAAGTTTTTTCCTGGTCTTGTGAGGAAATTCCAAGAATTGACACTCGTATTTTTGAACATGAAATTAGAACTTATCTCGATGCCAACCTAGTTCGGTAGAAGCTTCACCTAGTTAACCCTCAGAAGGTAGTGGATATTAAAGCTAAGGTAGAGAAATTGATTAAGGATGGTTTTACCTACACAGTTCAATTAACAGAATGGGTTTCAAATCCTATTTCTATCAATAAAAATACAAGTATAATTCGAGTATATATGGATTTGTGTGATCTGAACAAGGCATGCCCGAAAGATAACTTTACTACCCCATTCATTGATCATATTATCGATCAATGTGTGGGTTGTGAGGTTTTTTCCTTTATGGACAATTTATCAGGGTACAATCAAATTCAGATCAAGCCCAAGGATCAACATAAGACTTCTTTTATATGTCCTTGGGGTACTTTTGCATATAATAAAATGCCTTTTGGGATAAAAGATGATGGAGATACTTTCTAGTGGACCATGTCATTTTCTTTTCATGACCTCAAAGATATATTTGAAGCATATATTGATAATATTTCATCATGATCTCAAAAGAGATATGATCATCCCACTCACCTTTGACATAATTTTTTAGAGGTGTCGCTACTATAGGATTCACTTGAATATAAACAAGTGTAGTTTTTGTGTTATGTTGGGATATTTATATCCACCAAAGGGATCATGGTTGACCCTCTTAAGGTTATGGAAATAGTTCAGTCACCCTCCTGCACATAGTTCTCAAGTTTCAAAGTCTCCAAGAGAAACCTAACTTATTATGGTGATTTATTGCTAACTATGTCGAAATCACTAAGGGGTTTATGCATCTTTTGAAGAAAGGGGTCCCATTGTTTTGGGATGAAGCGGCTCAACATTATTTTGAAGTGTTGAAAAGTGCCCTAATGTCTTCCCCTCTGCTCATCCCTCCTGATTATGGAAAACATTTCTTGTTATATTTAGCTGTAGCAGAATCCACCATCGGTATGGTCCTGGTTCAGGAGGATGATGCACTCCAGAAACACATTATATATTATTGCAGCTAAGTATTAGTTAGACGAGAGCTCAACTATACCCATGTTGAGAATATGGCCTTGGAAGCTTTCCACGTTGTCCAAAGGTTTCGTCATTATATTTTACTTCGTAAAACCACCATCATGGTCGTCATTAATATTTTTTAGTGTGTGTTGACAGGATGGGTCATCGGTAGGAATATTAGTTGATGCATCATTATTCTTCAAGAATTCGATTTGGAATTTGTTTCGGTTAAGTCCAAGAAATATTTGGTCTTTTCAAAGTTAATCTTAGAAATTTTTATTGAGAGTGGAAAGGATTTTCCTAAAGAGTCGTTGATCAATGAGGATCTCTTCCTTATTGATTCTTTTGACCCTTGGTATGGATATATACTTGTGTATCTTCAAACTTTGAAGTTTCCTCCCTTTGCTTCTCGTGATGAGCGTCGACGGATACGCCATCAAGCATGAAATTATCTTATCATTGATGAAACTTTGTAGTGTCAAGAAGTCGACTCTGTTCTTCATTGTTGTCTAACTCATTAGGAAGAAGATATTTTGTTAAATTATTTCCATTCTAGAGGATGTCGCGGTCACTTGTATGGGTTGTATACAACCTAGAGAATCCTTCGTGATGGATACTTTTGGCCCTCGTTAATCAAAAATTGTATAGAGGTGGTTAAGAAGTGTCACCTCTGTCAGATATTCTCTCGGAATATGAGAGCACACCCTGCTCCTATGTTTCCTATTATTTTTGTTCATCCCTTCACTAAGTGGGGAATTGACTTAACTACATGCCACCTAGATTCTACTAGGGGGAATCGTTATATGATGGGGAAACAACAACTCTTCTTTT
>SNQJ01S0005884.1:131911-150532 GCA_010110895.2 Picea sitchensis | reverse complement strand
CTACCTCAAGGTGTCCCCATGGCTCCAGGTAAAGCCCTCACGAGAATTGAACCTTGCCCAACGGTGAAAAACTCCTCGCTTTCCACCATTGGATCCAACCCCTTTGGGCTTTGTACAAAATATATTTAATCCATAAGGAAAAAAGATAAATATATATAACATGTCCAAAAATGATGTCACAGTACAAAATGTGGGTCGTAGGCCGTAAAAGTGTCAAGTATCGGTCGCCAGGATTAAGCCCTCAATACATAAGAGAGATAAAAAAATGGGTGCCTCGACACACATGTTGTCCAGTACTAATATAATATCTATGCATATTGTCCCTATATAATGTAATACGACATTGGCCAATCACTAGAATAACTGGACCCATGCCCTGGGTACTCCTACTACATGAGGCTGCATAGATGGTGGAAGATCCATGATCTCTTCCATAGGCACACTACGGGTGAGGGATGTCAAGTTACTCTCTACCCTCCTTGGTACTCTCTTGACCTCTGCTGACGAGGGCCCTGCTACTACTGTGGCTCCTCCTAGATGGGTCTACTCTTGAGGGTGGTACTTGGTCCGACGGAGGTCTGCTAGACACACTAGTCCCACATCTGTACATAACAGGTTGATGAGTCAGTATTGTGACGTTACCAAAAACATGTTTTATTTCTCTTAATAAAATAAAAAATAAAAAAATGATAGTGCGTACCTATCTCACCACATGTTGTTCAAGGGGGCATGGGCAGGTCGGGGTTTCTCAAGAACCTAATCCTCATGTATGGATAATCCTCGATGGAAGGAATCTGTCGTTTCCACCATTCAAAGAACTCGTCATCATGTGAATCACATTCCTTGCCTCGCTCCGTGGCTTGACATCAAAGAGACCCATCTACATAGTGCTGGAAAGGAGGCGACGTGACCTCACATACTTTCTTTCGGGCTTATTCTTGCCACTCTTTCAAATAAGAATGCACATAACACTGTCTTGAATCTGAAGTTTTTCTTATTCCTTAGCTTACACTCTACCAGTTGTGTTGTGATGTATTTGAGTATCATAGTGATCCAATCAAATATCACTGGATGCAAACACTACACTGCACAACGCAACTGAGCTTGAGAAGCCTGATGTAGAGTAACAGATCCAGTAATCCGCCCAATTATGTATAACACCACTCTCAAGCCAATATTCTAAATATTTTGTATATGAACTTGAGAGCCTACTTTTTCTGTACCAGATTCACAATACATGTCAACATAATGGGCTATTTTATATGGCCCTGTAGGGAAAGTTGTCACGTTCACTGACACACCCCTCCTATAGATTCCAATCAAAAAGTAGATATATTCAGTGGTTGGTGTCAAATATTGGCCTTCTAGTATAGAGGCCTCTACATTTGGGTTTGAATACTCAATCAAGTGGTTCAATAGTCTCGGTTGGGCTCTAATAAAAGGACAATGGTAGAATTTCCACATTCCTCATTTTTTTAATATAGCCCCTGCCTCTGGGTCCTCTTCCACCATTTGGTCCACTTCTTGACGCTCTCTCTCCCTCCAATGCACAAACATCCTGGATCGCAAATTTTTGGGAGTTAGTTCCTTTGTTTTATCACTTTGGTGAGCATGTATGCACCATGTTTTTAACACAGTCACAGATGTACACTTGATGACTTTAGCTCAGCTAGCGTACATCCGAGTTCTGAGTGTTAATAGTTGGCACACATGCACAAGAGTGAGGAAATTTGGGCGCATGGCCCCCAAATTCCTCTAAAAACCATGTAGAATGAATGGAATTGCAAGAGAAGGAGAGGGGTGCTTACTTGGTTCAAGAACGAGACGATTTCATCCATAGTTTCTCTCTGAATGTGCGATTGAAGAAAGAGCGTTTTTACTATTTTTGTGTTTTTTCAAACAAAAATGGTGAAAATGACCCCTCTCACCTCTATTTATAGATTGTTTGACCCTTTGTTGACCTATTTTTTCCATGTTTTCTTCCCTATTGTTTTCTCGATGGATGTTTTGGTTCGTCTTAGATATGTTTTGGTCGTTTAAAAGTCTTATCTGCTTTGGATTCAATATTTTAAATGCATGGTTACTACTTATATCATCCTGTGACGAGGTTATGTTTTCTCCTTTTTCATATAGGGTAGGATTATACCATGTTACATTTTTCATTTTATTGACGATTTCCACTTTTCCATAGGGTTGATCCCACTAAAATGCGACATATAACCTTCCATGCAACTTTATACGTTTCATAATTAGGTGGTAGAGCCTTCCTCTCCATGGATTCCCTAGGTAGATCCTTGTGCTGCATTTTGGCATCCTTGATGTGAGTCTTTTGTAGGTTTGGTGTCCCTTTTAGTCCCACAATAACTTTAAGTTGAAGCCTCATCCTTCTTCTTCATCCTTTTTTCTGGCCTATATCGATGGGACTCCCCTAGAGAACGGTTTGTCTTCTTTCAAGCTCAATTAAAATATGAAAGTGACATATGGTGAGAGATAATTTATCCTTTTCAGGCTCACTTAGATTACATAAGAAAAGGAGCCCCTGTAGAGTCTTATTTAACCTCTTTTCAGACTCTCTTAAATTTAAAAGATTGTTGAGCGAGCTTGTTTTCCTTCATGGTCGTAAAAGTGAAATTTGAAGGCACATCTGTCCGACACTAGTTTACCCCTTTTTCTGTCTAGATGGATAATTTTACGAAAAAAGTATTCCCTAGGATCTACGGTTCACTAGGAGAGTATTCTTAGGTGTAATTTTAACCATTTTTTGGGCCCGAGGGACTAAATTTGTGAAAAAGGGCCATTCTCCCTGGTTTTGGTTTATCAAGTTTTCGGGCCTTGGAGATTATTTACGAAAAAGGAAACCCCTTGGAGTCTTATCTAATCCCTTTTAAGACTCCCAAAATAGGAAAATATCATTGAGTGACCTTGTTTATTTTACACTTGTTAATTAGTCCATAAAGAACATCTATTTGGCATAAGTTTAACCCTTTTTAAACGAATAGAGTACCCAGGAAAAAGGTACACCTTGAGAGACATGTCTTGCCAAGAGAGGTATCCTAAGTTATGTTTTATACTTTTTTTGGGCTCAGGGGAATAAATTTATGAAAAAGGACAAGGAGTCCATAGTTAATCTCTTTTCAGAATCTTTAAAATTGAAAATATAGTCAAGTGATGTTGTCTCTATCACACTCGTTAAAATGATTTTGAAGATATGTCCTTTCGGTATGAGTTTAACCCTTTTTTGAAATGACTGGACTATATTCGAAAAATGAATATTGTGGCCCCAGTGACCAGGAGAGTTTTGCTTGGTATTATTTTATTCTTGTTCGATCCCTAGACACTAAACTTACGAAAAAATACCACTCTCGAGTCTTCTTTAATCGGGTTTTTAGACTCTCTAAATGTGAAAAATTGTCGATCTTACCTTCTCTAGGCTTATAAAAAATTACATTGAAGGAGTCTCATTGTTTCAATCTGTAATCACATTGCATGTCTTACTCTTGCGTCTTTGGCCTAATGCCGACTCAATTTTTCTCTTTCTAAACTTTTAGAGCATTCTTTAGGTGCATGCGTTGCAAAAAAATTTTCCTTTGCAATCTGACAACTTGACCCATGGAGGAATTTTCCTGAGTGTCCCTATCCTGCACATATCTCCTTGTACTAAGCATAATTTTGTTCCATGCGCTTGGAGCTATCTTGATTTATCGTGACACTCGTTCCTCCTTTGTAACATAGAATCCTTTTGCTCTTTTTCAAGCTCATTAAATATATGAAAAAGACAAAAAAACAAATATTCCAAAAAGAGGGGACGGGAAAACATTATCTTTTAATGGCATAAATCTATTCACTCTTGGACAAAGCACATTTTTCAGTTTGTTCTTCAAGCATTGGTATTTAGTATGACCTTAGGAACTTGTTCTCATTACATAGAACCGTGTTCTCCTCTGTTTGGTTACTCTTCCAAACACATGGAGAGTTTGTGGTGCCTTCTATGCCCCATAATTATGTCAATAACATGCTTCCTGAATATTTTCATATGTCATGCTCTTGTCCAAGGGAAACTCTTACAACTTGATTCAACCATTCTATGATAAGTCTGTTGACCTTCATGAGTTGGCCATCCTGAGAGTCCTGTCAAGTTCACTTTCAGAATCAATGAAGTTTCGTGCATGATAATAGAGATCCTCCAGTATTTCCACGAAAACTTGTCAAAGACCTCATGGTAGTGAGTCTTACACTCCTATTATACTCCTACCCAATTTTTGAAGATCTTGAATATATTTCTTGAGTTATGAAGTTCTCGTCTCCAACTACAGGAATTAATGCATCCTGAGGATTCATATGATATTGTATTTGTATATCTTCTAGTGATTTTGAGATGTATATCCTATGTTTATTATTCGCGGCTACAATCATGATTGGTATAAACATTAGTCATGTAGCCATGATTAATCTATATGACATGGATCTGCAGTGTATTTGATTGGAATCCATGCTTAGTTTGTCCAGAGCATCGGTATGGCAGCCTTGGTGATTATTATTAGTCTTTTGTAGATGACATGCTCATGAATACTCATCTGGGATCACTCGACTTAGTGCCTTCCCACTTTATCAAATATGTTTTAATGTATTTCATCCATCTGTTTCTCTTCTAACCTCACACATTAAGGGGAATCTGTTATAGCTCAAAATGCCACTATTATGTATTTATGAGATTGGTCTACTCATTTACATATTTGTCAACCATTTTTGTTGAGGTTTATATTAATAAACACCCTTTTGTATGGTGTAAACACACTGCTACATATGTAGTGTGCATACATATACTATTTTCATACCCGACAACATGTGTATACTCTAAAAAATTACAAAAAAAAAAAAATCATGCTTTCAGGTGGATTTTACGGGCTATGTATGGTTGCAAAACCATTTTACCTCCTGTATCCCTTATGAAAATAGAATAAATATCATTTTATCTATATAAAAGGGCCTTAGGGGGGTCATTTGGATATATAAAAAGAAGAGGCAAGTGAACTCTTCCAAAATTTCTCCCTTGCATTCCAAGCCTTTTGCATCCCATTCTGAGTTTTAATCCTCAATATTCCTAATCATTCATCCTCCTTATACAATCCATCCATTTCGATATATTGGCATGTTGTTTTTGAGGATATCACTTTGGGAATGGTGCACTTGGATTCAAAATAGAGGAACCCAGGCAAGGTTCATGGAGCGATGTTGGCAATATTGAGGTTTTAACTTACCATCTTGTTATCAATAAAAGAGAATCTTCTTGTCCCAAATCTATGTGTCTTTATGCTTATATTTATTAATGGTTTTCATGAATATCTATACCTTTAAATTATCTTGGTGATTATGCATATGTTGTTATATATTGTTCTTTGAAGTTGTTTTAGGCCAACATTGGAGGAGGCCTACAATCCAAGAGCAAACAATGACAGGAAGGGATATACTGCAAATCAAAGGACTTAAGGTACATAATTTGATTCACTCTCCCTTCCCTTAATTATCATTAGGTCTTGTTGGATTTGGTTAGAATAGGAGTAATTCTATCTTTTAAGGTGTTGTAACTCTGCCTAGTCACTAGACCCAGATTAGGGGAATTTTTCCCCATAGCAATAAGTATTATGTATATTCTTCCCCCTTTTTCCCTTGGAATTCCTTATTTATATATAATGATGGAGGAGGCTAGGTGATTCTTCTATATATCTATAAATAAGTGTACTCTAAGTGAATTGAGGGTTCCCGATCTCATATGATGAGAGAAACCACTCATCTAGTGCTAATCTCCTCATAACTCATCAAATGTAGAAGGTTACATGGGTGGTCGTAGATTGTTAGTAGTACAATAAACGACTGATAATGTACTATCATCTATGCAAGTCGTGACTAGTCACACTCTTCTAGTAGGTTAGAGCGTGACCTTCCTCAAAATTAGTGTGTCTTACCAGGAACACATCAATGGGTGCTCCATGTGTCCCTGGGGTAGAAAATAACATATCTTTTGACGTCTTTTCATTACGACACCTACACCCACATTTTTGATCACATTCATGAGTGGAGACAGAGATGTAGGCTAATTAAGGCTCATATTCCTCACCAACTCCTTAGGGATTGGCTCACTAAGTCTCTACTATCATACATAGCCAAGGATGTGTCTATGGAAGGGGAAGTTACCGAGGAGAAAGCTATCTTTCATGATCAACATTTATATTTGATTTATTCTCAATCAATGACACCTTATGATATTATCCCACATGTTTTGAGGTTTTCGATGGATTCTCAGAATCCCCCCTTGGAACCACATGTCGATGGCGTAGTGGGTTTTATTTCTAGTGCATCTGTGGGCTAGTTGGATACTCAGTTGGGTCAATTTAACATCTCATCACACCCACCAACCAATATTCCCACCACTTAAACTGCCATATTTCATGTTCAAATCATCGAGGTGAATTGGGTGAATTAGGTTGGAATTCAAATCCAATCTAGATCTAATTTGATATATTAAAGAAGAGAACCAATATTTCATCTAAAACTAATATTATAAAAAAAAAAAAAAAAAAAAACAACAACAACAACAACATTGGGAGGGGGAAAATATGTAGATCTATATTCATAAATGGAAAAAATGTACATCAACCATGAAATTACCTTGACTCATCAATGAATTTCTCCTTTCCCTTGCTCCAAATCCTCCTCATCCTTCACACAAGAAACAATGACCTGATATGAAGACCAAATCCCATAGAAGATCTCCTATGAAATTTTTATAGCATAATTCTAATTTATATTCTTCCTCCTCTTACCCTTGGAATGCCTTATTTATATAGATTGATGGATGAGGATGGGATTGTTATATATATAGAAATCAATGAACTTCGAGTGTATTGAGGATTCCCAAGCCCATATCATGAGAGAAAAAACTCACCCAGCACTGACCTCCTTGTAACTCATCAAATCTAGAAGGTTATAGAGGCACTCATGGACTATTAGTAGTGCAACAAGAGACTAGTCGTATGCTATCAACTATGCATCCTATGACTGGTCACACACTTCTAGTAGGTTAGAGCACAACCTCCTTAAAACTAAGTAAAATCCATTGCAGAAGAGCATATCTCAGTAGGAAAAAATTAATGGGTATTTCATGATTCCATATGGTGGAAAATAAGGCTATAATAGACAACCTCTAATGTGTGAGGTTAGAAGATGAACTAATGTCCCAAAAACATTACGATAATGAGGAACATGAGGAAAATTAAGGAAGGAGTTCAATATCAAGGAGCTAGTGACTACCTGCAATTAGATGTCAACTAAAAATATATAGATCATCCCCGAGGAAGCCATATCCATGCTTAGAAGAGAGAAAAAGAATGGCTATTTTTGAGACCTAAGTCTGCACCCCTACCCCTCCTCTCTCATTTCCCTATACCTCCATCAAAAATCATTCCTTTTCTGTTAGTTAAGTTGATTCCCCATTACTAAATAACTCATCTTTTTATCATTACCTATCTTGATTGATTCTTTGCACCATATGTTTTTTTTCTTGAGGGATAATTACATGTCATGATTTAGTTTGAAGTAATTGTCATCAAAGTTACCATAAGTTGAACTCATACAAGGTATAACAGTGTTTTATATGCTAAACATAGTTGATTGAAAGAACTAGGCTATTCTTGCAAATCAGGATTTGCGTGCTAATTTTGAAGTCATTTTATAATTTAATTTTTTATTTTAAATATTTAAACCATTTGAATGGTGCCTGCATACGTGCGTGATCATAAGAAATCACCTCCACACAAGATTACATGCAATTCCTTCATTACACAACATCAGTTATGATCATGAGAACGATACCAACTCATCATGGCCATTGTAGCTTGAATGGAGGTTTAACATCACACAAGTATCAATTTCAATATGAAGAAATCCACATTCACTACATCAATGACATTAGAGCTACTCTTCCCACCATGGTTCCCCCTTGAGAATGATAGAAATTGAACATGACCGAACAACAAGTCTTGGAATTCTTCGAATCCATACTCAAAATCAAAGACATTTATGTGAAGGACGAGTGGTATGATTTCCTGTGTGCATTTGAAGGACATCACACAGGTTTGGATATGCTTTTCATGCATAAATTTGATGGCTTCCAGACCCTTCTTAGGGATACCTGGGTTCATCTTACATAACACTTCATTAGAGCATCTTGCGCTCTCCCTGTCTGTGGGGAAAGAAGGTTCAAGAAAGGCAATTTTCCCCTCGATCTCTACAAAACATTCCTAGTTCTCGAGCACCAAGACCCCGACTAGAGCCAATAAATCCCTGTGGCGTGGATAAAGGAAGATTGGAAAGGGCCCTAAAAACAATACATAGGTATATCACATGTGAGGGCCGATTCACCATTGTACATTGTTATCACCTTCATTTCCTTATGAATCTAAGTGGAGAAGGAGTGCCTAATTTATGATATTACCCACTTAAGAGCCTAACCAAAATAGCCATGAGGGTTCAAGGTCACCCTGAATATGCTCTCAGAAGCCTGTACCACCAGGGCTTGATTAAATTTTTAGTAACTTTCTCTCTTGAGGAACGTGAAATGCCTTGGGATTATTTCTTGAAGTCTGTGGGATTTAAAGAGTAGGAACATGTTCCCGATTCACAGAACGAAGGTGATACAAGTGAGGAGGTTAGGGTTTCTCCAGATCCTGGGATCTCAATGAAGCCTATAAAACCCACAATGAGTAAAGGGAAAGTTCCTAAAACAAGAAATATGCCCTCGAAAGAAAAAAATCCAGAAACCCCCATGGAGGAGTCCCCTCGCATGCAATTGAGGTCTTCTACAAAAAATGGGAAGGAAAACAAAGGTGGAAAATATTCCAACATGCACCCACCTGCACTGGAAACACCACAAAGGTATTTTTCATCCAACCACTCAGAGGAGGAGAGGAAAACTCCCATCGAGCAACAACTTGATAAACTTGTGACTCGAATGAAGGGGAAACTTGGACCTAGTTTGTGCAACAAGGAAGTAATTAATTGGAGGTTTGTTCTTGAAAAAGCCTTACCTAAAACATCCACTACAGCCAGACAAGACAGGAAGAGGAAGGTCGAGAAAAACGTTGAAGTTCCAAGAAAGACAAACATAAAAACTAGGATAAAAAATCAATTGAGGATGAACTCTAAGGCTCTGCTCAAGCCATCATTAAAAGACCCCCAGCCAATTTTGTTCAAGGATGATGTCAGTCCTTAATTTTCCAGTATGGAGGAAATGATAGTCAATGTTTTGAAGGGAATGACAGTGAAAAAAGAGAAATCAAATTCTAGCGAGGATGAGGCTGTAGAAACACAATTTGTGACAGTGAAAAAGGAGTATCCTACAGACTCTAGTCAACAGGGAATATAGGATTATGGACTTGAGCCTGAGAAAGATTATATTGGGACCTCACCACATGAAAGGGATCCTTGCCACAATTTACAAGACATTAAACCAAAGATTAATACATTTGTTTTACATAATCTGGATGATAATGAGATATTTTAAGGCTGAGTAAATGGGCGCTTCCCAAAAAACTATTTTGTTTGAAAGACTGAGGGAAGGTCCCTCTTGTACCATAACTGATTTTCTTTTTCTTTTTCATTTGATTAGTTAGTTTGTGTGTGAATAAAGACTCCACATCCCAACAAAGGCACTAGGGTGTAGTTACAGTTTTGAATTCCAGAGATGCATGGCTAAGAGACAATGGAAGATACACATGTCTGATAGAAAAAAATGGAGGTAAGAGAAGGAAGGTGGGAGGAAGTTATTGAGTTCCAAGGCACTAATCTATTGTTATCGATACTCCACAGGGGGGTACTTCCCCAATTGGAGACATTGTTGAGACCTAAGTCTGCACCCCTTCCCCTCCTCTCTCATTTCCCTATACCTCCATCAAAAATCATTCCTTTTCTGTTGGTTATGTTGGTTCCCCATTACTAAATAACATAGTTTTTTATCATTACCTCTCTTGATTGATTCTTTGCACCATATCTTTGTTTTCTTGATGGATAATTACATGTCATGGTTTGGTTTGAAGTACTTGTCATCAAATTTTCCATAGGTTGAAATCATATCAGGTATAACAATGTTTTATATGTAGAACAAATATTATTGAAAGAACCAGGCTATTCTTGCAAACGAGAATTGGTGCGCTAATTTTGAAATCATTTTATAATTTATTTTTTTATTTTAAATATTTGAACCATTTGAATGGCACCTGCATACGTGTGCAATCATAAGAAAGAACCTCCACACTAGATTACATGTAGTTACATCATTACACAACACCAATTATGATCGTGACAACGGTTCTAGTTCATCATAGCCACTACAGCTTGAAAGAAGGGTTAACAACACAAAAGTATTAGTTTCAAGATGAAGAAATACGCATTCACTATATCAATGGCATCATAGCTACTCTTACCACCATGGTTCCTCCTCGAGAATGACGGAAATTGAACAGGACTGAGCCACAAGGACTGGAATTATTTGAAGCCATACTCAAAATCAAAGACATTTTTGTAAAGGCCGAGTGGTATGATTTGCTATGCGCATTTGAAAGAAATCACACAGGTTTGGATATGGTTTTCATGCAGAAATTTGATGGATTCCATTCCCTTCTTGGGGATACCTAGATTCATCTTACATAAAACTTCATTGGAGTAGCTTTCACTCTCCCTGTCTATGGGGAAAACTATTTCAAGAAAGGAAAGTTGCCCCCCGATCTCTGCCACAAATTCCTGGTTCCCAAACACCAAGACCTCGACTGGAGCCAAGGAATCCATGTGGCATGGATAAAGGAAGACTAGAAAGGGGCCCTAACAACAATACAAATTTATATCACATGTGAGGGTCGATTCGACATTGTACACTATTATCACCTTTGTTTCCTTCTTCATCTAAGTGGAGACAAAGAGCTTAATTTACCATATTACCTTCTTAAGAGCCTAACCAAAATGGCGAGGAGGGTTCAAGGTCATCTTCAATATACTCATAGTAGCTTGTAGTACCAGGGCTTGATTAAATTCTTTGTAACTTTATCTCTCGAGAAACTTGAAATGACTTAGGATTATTTATTTAAGTCTGTGGGATTGAAAGAGTAGGAGCAGGTGCCCGATTTTCAGAACAAAGGTGATGTAAGTGAGGAGTTCAGGGTTTCTCCAGAGCCTGGGATCTCGATGAATCCTGTCCACCCTGTACTGAGTAAAGGGAAAGGCCCTAAAACAGGAAATACGCTCTTGAAAGAAACAAATCTAGAAACCCCCATGGAGGAGTCCCCTCGCATGCAATTGAGGTATTCTACGAAAAATGGGAAGGATAACAAAGGTGAAAAAGATACCAGCAGACACCCACCTACACTATAAACACCACATAAGTCTTTTTCATCCAACTACTGAGACGAGGAGCATAAAACCCCCATCGATCAACAACGTGATAAACCTGTGAATCAAATGAGGGGAAAAATTGGACCTGGTTTGCACAGCAAGGAAGTTATTAAAGGGAAGGTTGTTCCTGCAAAATCCTTCCCTAAAACATCCCATACAACTAGACAAGAGTGTGATAGGAAGGGCGAGCAAAACATTGAATTTCCAAGCAATCCAAACAAAAAAAATAGGATTAAAAATCAATTGAGGATGAACTCCAAGGCTCTGTTCAAGCCATCATTAAACGACCCCGAGTCAATTTTGATCGAGGATGATGATAGTGTTGAATTTTCTTGTATGGAGGAAATGGAAGTCAATGTTTGAAGTGAATGATAGTGAAAAGACAGAAATCAAATTCTAGCGAGGATGAGGATGCAAAAACTTCATTTGTGACAGTGAAAATGGAGTATCCTACAAAATCTAGTCAACATGGAATACATGATTATGGACATGATCTTGAGAAAGATTCTATTGGCACCTCACCACATGTAGGGGATCCTTGCCACAGTTTACAAGACATTAAACCAAAGATTAAATATGACACTGTGGGAGTACATGGGTCCACTACAAGAGAAAAAGATAAAGAACCCGAGGTTATAAACAATGATAACATGAGATCAAGAAGTAGAGAATTAGTTGACCACAACAAGTCTAGCATAGAGAAAGACAAGAAGAAGATGCAGGTTGAGATCAAAACAGATAGGGTCGATGACATCCAACAATTTCATAAACTGAAGCTTCAAGTCCAGACATTGCAACACCACAACCAAGAATTGGAGAAATTATACTCCAAACTACAAAAGAAGTATCAAAGCCTCTAGAATAAGCATGAGAAGACTTGATTCTTTCTAAAGGAGATAATTTGAGGTACCTAAAGAAGCTCCCAACACATCTAGTTATCTCCTAGTTGGTCTACAACAACATGCATGGATACCAATGCTCAATATAGAACTTAGTTTTGTCACTCCTAGTCAGTTTTTTTCAAAGCTCAGTTCACTACAACATATGCATCACTCTAGTTTTATTGCTAGTAGAATTTTTTAGTTGTTTAAAATTCAAGACTATTTAAGCTAAGGCACAATAAGTGGTAATTCGTTTTGATATGAACCACTTATTTTTGTTAAGTCAAGTTTGAAGTATACATTACTATACTCCAGAAGTATTTAGTTAAGTCATATTGGAACAGGGGAAGACCCAGGGTTCAACGCTCAAAAGTGCACCAACAAAACCCTAACTACTGGCCTTTTCGACAACACCTACGAAGCAGATGAAGTCTCATCCGAGGTAGAGGCAGGGGTGGTTGTAGGACTCCAGTGTTTGCAACCTTATCTAGGACACAGATCTATGATTACAATATTCTATCAAAGAAGTTAGCAGTTATAGTTCATTAGTATTTAACCAGTATCTACTTTGTAGTTAAAACCCTAATTACAGAGTAGCGCAATATTCACCCAAATCTAGTATATTCAAGCACTAAGAACATTCACATAGGTTAGATCTAGCATTCATCCATATTATTGAGAACAAATCATCAACAGATCTATATATAATTTATCTATACCAAAGCACTAATAAACTAAACACATAAACACATTAATACATCGCACAAATCATAACAACACAGGATATACATAGTTCACCCTCTACCTGGGGCTACGTCCACCAACTCTTCTTCTTTTTTATTATATTCTGCCAATAATCTACATGCACAAAGCCACAAAATCCTACTCTGTATAGGATAGGATATATACATGCACCTCGCTAGATCGTCCTTCCCTGAGCTAAGTTACAACAAAAAGATTCTACTCAATATCTTATAGTCACTTGCACTTAGCCTTGCAAGTCTCACACATCATGCAAAAAGCATGTACAACTATCACTTTCACTTAGCACTTGGTATCAGATACTTATGCCTTTTCACTCAAAATCACATACACTTTCCACTAACTTACATCGTCTAGCTATCTATTTATACATTACAAAAGAGGCCTAAAAATGGGTAAACCCATGGGCCGACATACCCATACCCGTTACATATCCTAAAAACACAAAAATCCCTAAACAAGGGGCCGAGATCCTATGATCTCCACTTCGAATTTTGCTCTGCCTTCAAGAGCCTATTGAATTCCCAAAAGTAGGTCAAACATGACCAAGGATCCTCAAAACTTGGTCAGGGGCCAACAGGCCCCCAACACTCACCTGTGACGCGTCCCGAGTCACTCTGGTCTGGGTAGCTCTGCTTCAGAAGCCTTGAGATTGGCTCAATCTGCTTCAACCTGTTGTTGTGACAAGGCCTCCTGCTCAGCAAACGCTTGGATAACTACTTTGTTGATAGGTCCCTCTAAGCATTGTTTAGCTGCAATGATGACTTGTTCCAGTTCTGCTCCTCAGCCTTCGATCTCTACGAATAGTTGGAAAGCCTCTTCCTATATTGGTTGGAGCCTCTGATTCATTTCCATGAATCTTCTTTGAATGGCATGGACCTGTTGTTGAGAAGTGCACTATTCTTGGGATCACTTCATCCTCTCGACTGTTGACAGGATCTTCAACTGTGTCTGTATTGTCGATGCTTTCTTCTTTTCCTCCTAGATCTGTGACTCCAGTTCCTTAAATTAAATATCCTTAGTGAGACTCTCATAAGTCTGGGCACTGCGATCAGTGATATTTTTACATTCTATGGTGAGGGCCCTAATTCTCTCAATTGCACTTCGAGCAGCTGCTTCTCTTTGATATCGCACATCCTGCGGAGTGCTTGGTACTATTCGTAGCTCTAGATAGATGATTCGTTGTTGAAGCTGCTAGATATCTTCCTCAAGTTGTGCTACTTGCTTCTCCACTGGTTCTTCCACTTTTGGATCTAAGCCTATCACAGAGAGAAGTGCTCTCCTGACTACTTCTTTGATTCTGAGATGCTCCGTGAGAAACTTCTCTTTCTCTTGTTGGATTTTTGCTTTCTCCTCTTCAAACATAGTTTGGAGGGAAACCTTCTCCTCCTGCGCAACTTGGAGTTTCTCTATGACTACTTCTTCCACTTTCTTTAAGGCCTCTGTGGCCTGTTCTGTTTCTTCCTGTGTGTGACGAAGGCGACCTTTGGTTGCTTAAGCTAGTCTATGAAGTTGGGTAGGTTCATCTCCCAAATTTGGTGCTTATGATGGTGGGGTCGTAGTGGATATTTCACGGCTACAGTGAAGGGCATGTTGTACCCTCTCAACTCTGTCGTGATTCTTTTATACAAGGTTTCTTTCTTGGCTTTGTTGTTATGAAAAATGTCCTGCAAAGCATCTAATATGACTGCGATGATGAAATCGAAGTCATTGACTGTGAGTACAGTCTAAATCTTTGACTTTCTTTCTTTGGATTTTTTCTGTGATGTATGTTTCATGGGGGAAAGCTTCCTTTTCTTCAATGGATTTGCATCATCAAGGGGGTTCCATGGAAGGGTTACTTTGCCTTTCTATTTCTTATCCTCTTCCCCTTCTTTTTCTTCTTTCTCATCTTCATCCACTTCGTCACCTCCTCCTCCACCAAGTGAATCTGAGGCAGTCTCTCTGAGGCGTTGTTGAGTTCTTGTACATCTTATTTCTTCTTCCTTCTGCTCCTGCTGGGTGCATTGTACTCCTTGCGGGTAACTACCGAGATTCCAATGAGGTTTGGGTCGGAAAAATTTTCCTTAGAAAATGGTATAAGGAACTCTGTGAACCATTCCTTAGTGATTTCTTCTAGGTCCTCCTCGGTGAGGTTATAGTATAGCTGAAGCTCTTATTTATTATGATCTATGCATGTAGTGATATATATGAAATGCCTATCTACTCAAAACTTCATAAGGGGTATGAACCTGTCCAGAGTGTTCACCATGATCTGGGTGAACGATTTGATAGCCATTTTTAGCTGCAGGTAGTAGGTATGGAATACTGCATTCTACTGCCACTTTTTTCCCATGTCGCTCAAGTACCAGAGTGTGGTGAACATTGCAGCAAGTGATTCGAATGGCTCAATGTCTGGGAAGGTCGCACCTTCCAGCATCTCCCAAGCCATAAACACAATGAGGATCAGAAACCAGCTAATGTGGAACTCGTAGCCCTGATCATGAGCTTAACGACAATCTAATTCTAGCTGGTTGACTAAGTAGTTCACCCAGTTCATCTGTAATCCTTCCACGCACTTTCCTGCGAGGTCGACCACAAACCTTGTGACCTGCATGGGTCTCTTCTTTCGGACTATATTACCAACAATCAATTGGAAAGCAAGGTGTACTGCACCATTATGAATGGAGGCTACCTTGTAGCCTCACATCCCCTTCTCTACATCATCATAGATGTCTTTAATGCTCTATGATAGGGCACGATCTACAACCTTCCCTAGGTAGAAGTCCTGTGGGTCTGGTCCTTGCATGCTCAATCCATTGATCCTATGGATCAACGTTGGATCGACGTTAATATGCCTATATAACCATAAATAACCTCTTTGGAATCATGACAACAAGATATTAACGCATGCGTTAACCTCCTGGTGCCTTCCAAAGTGTGTAATTTTCATGACATTAAGGATAGTGGATTGCGCGATGTTCATGGTCCATGGTTGGCGAATGATCTTCAATCTCTTTCCCTTCGTCTTAGTCAAGTACTTGTGAGGCACGATCATGTCATAGGTCTCGCGGTCCCCTAGATTATAGTCATTGATATTCAATGTTGGAATCATCTCCAACTGTGGTCTGACTATGCATATCCCCTTCAGGAGGTAAGCCGTGATGAATGTGTAGTCTAAGTCCCTCAAGACACTCTGATGATTCACTGCGCTGGCTAGAGGCGGGATGTAATCGGGCAGAACAGACGGGATTAACTTCGCATTCACTAAGTCATCTCTGTGCTTTGTTCTTTTCTCATCTTCCACGCGGGATGGTCTAGATCTGCAAGCAGTTGACGAGGAGGCTTGCACTCCTTGTGTTGATGAAGCTTGAACTCCTATGGACATCACTCTCTCTTCCATAAGGTCGATTAGAACTTCTTTGATGACTTTCTCTACGATGCTAATCCCGTCTGACATGCAAGCTCAGATCAAATAACTAAGGTGAATGAATGAGTGCTCACAACAATAGAAGAGGTGTCATTCTCACTAAGCACAACATTGTAGCAATGAGTTCTCTTGTTGGCTCGGATACAATTAGAAAAAAAATTCTCGGTGCAATAGTCGACGAAATAAGTAGGCAACGATGTAATAGATCTTCTCCAACGGACAAGAGGCCTTCGTCAATGTATTTCCACCTGTTACGATGCGGTCCCAATGATCGAATGGCTATCTTTTTAGCCATAACTACTGTTCTAACCGTTTGAGGCATCAGTCTAATGGTCATAATGCCTTCAACGACTATATTTCTTTGCCATGGTGAAGTGCCATGTTGCGTTTTTCTGATATCCCGACGAAGTTCTAGTTTTGCAAATCTTCCTTCTGCGAAGTCCCCTCTGGAACATTCTACAACTTTTCTATCTTCACTTTCTTCTTACTGAGATTTCTAGCCTATTTCCCTGTGATATGCATTATTTGGTTCCTCTTCCCATTCTGATTCTTATCTCCTCTTAGCATAGCAACTTCGTGCTGTTGAGATTCTTTCTTAGGGTTCAAGGGCAATACTTCTTCTATGTATGGGGTAGGTTCTCCATTCTTCTGTGAGTCTTATTGTGTTCTTTCAACTTCGACATCCAGGTTTTTGGTTCTGAACAACTTTGATCTTTACTGCTGAATTATGGTTGTTTGTTGAATGGCATCTAGTCTTTTCTCCTCTAGTTCATTAAGATGTTGCAGCCTGGCTGTTTTTGCATCGGTTATATCGAGGTTGGCAGCTGAAGTAGTCCTTAAGGTTTTTATCTCAAATTCCACAGGAAAAACAACACTCTTTCCATAGACTAATTCATAGGGAGAAAANCTTCCTTTCCACACATATGAACTACATTCAAAATATTCATAATCATAAATAGAAACCATTAAGTATCTCATAGAAAAGTGAGACATTTATTTTGTAGTAGTACAAAATTGTTACCCTTTCTTCATAAATTGGAGCAAATCAACTTGTCATAAATGACTCGATTATCATGCAAATTACATGGCTTGTCAGAATCCATGGTGTGGAACTATTGGATTTGAAAAGATGTGGAAGTGGGGAGGTGTGGAATATATAGTTGTGTCGAGTGCGAAGATATGGTCATAAAAAGGTTCCAAAGAACATGAAAATGGCTATGTAAAAAAGGATTTGATTATGAATTTTTTTGGAAGATAGATACATCTTGAGTTAGTACATCATATGCATGAGGGATATTTACAAATTCAATACTAGTAATCAATTTGTATCTCCATGTCATATTCTTGAAGTTTGGCAAGCCATTTTTCCCATCTACCTTCTTACTAGAGAATGTGGTACATAATCTATCACCACAAAAAGGATCCTTCTTTTTCTATTTGCCATACTTTATTTTTTNATAATCATAAATAGAAACCATTAAGTATCTCATAGAAAAGTGGGACATTTATTCTGTAGTAGTACGAAATTGTTACCCTTTCTTCATAAATTGGAGCAAATCAACTTGTCATAAATGACTCGATTATCATGCAAATTACATGGTTTGTCAGAATCCATGATGTGGAACTATTGGATTTGCAAAGATGTGGAAGTGGGGAGGTATGGAATATATAGTTGTGTGGAGTGCAAATATATGGTCATAAAAAGGTTCCAAAGAACATGAAAATGACTATGTAAAAAAGGATTTGATTATGATTTTTTTTGGAAGATAGATACATCTTGAGTTAGTACATTATCTGCATGAGGGATATTTACAAATTCAATACCAGTAATCAATTTGTATCTCTATGTCATATTCTTGAATTTTGGCAAGCCATTTTTCCCATCTACCTTCTTACTAGAGAATGTGGTACATAATCTATCACCACAAAAAGGATCCTTCTTTTTCTATTTGCCATACTTTATTTTTTTAATGCATTTAGATATACGTGAAACTTATGAATAATACATTACGTAGTTCGAATTGGTTTAAGGCCAAGTGTATGGCATGTATTTACTGAAATTTCATGTCCACACATATGAATTGCATACAAAATATGGGTAGTCATGAATAGAAACCATTAAGTAGATCA
>SNQJ01S0005884.1:75832-103025 GCA_010110895.2 Picea sitchensis | reverse complement strand
CCATGTAATTTGCATGATAATCGAGTCATTTATGACAAGTTGATTTGCTCCAATTTATGAAGAAAGGGTAACAATTTCGTACTACTACAGAATAAATGTCCCACTTTTCTATGAGATACTTAATGGTTTCTATTTATGATTATGCATATTTTGAACGTAGTTCATATGTGCGGAAATGAAGTTTTAGTAAATACATGCCATGCACTTTTCCTTATAGAAATGTTTGATTTGTAATGTATTATTCATAAGTTTCACCTATATCAAAGTCCATTAAAAAAGAAGAATAATAGAAAATATAATAATAAAGGATACATTTTTGGGTGATACTAGTTAGTCATTGGAAAGACAGGACACGTATTTTCACTGGTCTACTTCTTACTAGTGGTTTTTGAACAAGAGTCCAAAAGAAAATAAAAAGAAAAGACTTTGATCTATAAGGCTTGTCAATGTTTGTTGTGTACCTAAAGTTTTTGAATTCAAGGAACCGGTATCTGGGTGTGCTCGAAGGTTTGATTCCAAGACAAGAATGATTCAAGTGGAAAAAAAAGAAAGAATCCAGCTGTCTTGACTCTAAAGGTGTTCAAGAAAATACTTTGTCTTCCTTCTGCAAATAAATATCTTAATATCGCAGATGTGGATGCCTTCCTTGACTCTTGGGTTGGCGGCTCCAATGTATTGAACTACTTTCCGATGCCCTCTACAAATATGTCAAGTGACCTTTCAACGATTGATACATATTTTCTCAAAGGACTATATTGGGACTTTTCATGGCTACTCGTGCATGTGGCTGGGTGAGATTCGACTTCACACATACTCAGGTTAGCTCTATATGCACTCTACCTTTATTTTCACAAGTATTTCATCTTCGATTGGGCATAAGCGATGTCAAACAAATTTTATTTTTAGTTGAGTAACTATTTAATTACTTAAAAAATTTCATGGCCACATATTTGGTCTTTGCAATTTTTATTGCAATATTTTAAGGATCTCCCTCTTAAAGGGAGTGTAATATAGACAATGAATTTGTTCAATTTTGGTACCCAATGTTATGCATATATAGAGCACCATTTAATTTTTACATTGTTCAAGATAGTTTTTCATAGAATTTAGACACATGTTAATTGGAGCAGAGCCCAAGATAATAGCTTAAGAAGCTAAGAAATTTCTCAAGGGAAAGGGAATTTGCATTCAAGAGGAAAACCATACATACATTTGGTTGTATGGTTTTCAAGAGAACCCCCTTCTACTCCCGATATTTGTCTATGACAGATATTTTGAGGCCAAAGTTCACCGACATTATAAATATTGGTGTATTTTATTTGACAGGAAGATAAAAAGGTAGTTCATTACATTTACTATTCAATTTGGACACACAATTGTCAAGAATTTGTCCCATCTGCAAGAAGTATCATAAACACTTTACGTGCTTAATCTAAAACGAGCACAACCCCTGGAGGTTTTTGACCTAGAAGGTTTGTTCTTTCAACATTTAGCATCGATGAGGTACAACAACCTTTTCACCAGAGTTGATGAAGAAACTAGTGATAATGAATCCACAAAAGAGGAAAATAATGTATGCAATGAAGACTTGACGATGGAAATAAGTTCAAATACTCAAAACCAAAGAAAAACAAGACAAAGGGGGAAAGGTAGTACTAATGCGAAATCTTCTTCCAATCCCTAACGATGTAATAGTTCATCCTCTGGGAAAAGAAGACAAGAGAAGAATGTAAACAAAGGAGTAATGAGATGTGTGCTATAGGTGACAATGGAGAGAAACCACCCCATGTCAATCTTGAATGGGCACATACAGTGTCCCAACAAAAAGGGAAACAAATCCTGAATAGAAACATTTCTCAAGACCTAGGAAGCCCAAAAATTATTGATGATATGGAAATTGAAAATGTGGAGATACCAAACTAGGTAGCCTGAATAATTGTCAAAATCCAACATATTACACATGACCTAGCCATAGAGGAACCCATGTTGTTTGAGGAAAATCCTTAACATTGCGCAATACTCAATATAACAAGGAGGAAAATAAATTGCAGATAGAGAAGGTTAGTGTCAAAAACAAAAATTAATTYATAAATTAAGTTTAGTAGTCGATGTGTYAGGAGTTGGACCCTCTCGACTCATGAAAATACATCTTTATATGGGAGATAATATTTCCCATTCAATTTTGGAGCAAGATTTTTAAAACATTAAATTGAAGAAGAGAATAAGTGAGCTTGAAGAGGCACTAAGTCCCAAGCGACCATATGCATAGCCATTAGCCATACTTTCAACAGACCAGATTCCCCCAAGTACACTACGAACCTCAAGGCCAATCAAGAAAGTGGTTTAATTGTTTAGTGGAGTCAAATTCTATGTTTCTGAAAACATTAACAAAAGACTTGAGATAATCAAATAGGCATGGTAGGTCAATACCATCCTACAACATCTATCTTAAAGGATTTCAAATTTTATTGATATTTAAAAAAGGATTTGGACCACGATGAGGGACACTATAAAATTGAGCTAAATAATTTCATCACACAAGTCATTAGTATGATTTACCACCAAAGAAGTTAACAGAAACTGCCCTCAAATAGAGGAATAAGGAAAATAAAGGATGGTTGGGAGAGACAAGTAAAAATGCTATAAGATGTAATTGTTGCTTGCAAAAAAATCAATAAAAGGAGGGGAAATGTTATTTTAAAAGAATTTGGTATTTTAAAGTACTATAGGATCCATAATTTTTTAGGAATTTAATGATCATCACTAAAGAACAACTAGATAGTGACTTATTTGCAATGAATATCTCGATGACTAATGACAATGACAACCTTGTATAATTTCCTGAAGAAGAACTGAAACATTGTCTTATCACATTTGTTAGTGATAATGAAGACCACTTGTCAACCATAGATCAACTCCACATGGAATGAAAACAAATAGAGGAAGATATTTTTGCGCTTCAATTTAAGGAAGAAATCACCATCCCACCAATCAAGGACTATATTGATGTTTGACTCAAGAATGCCTTGGAACAGATTGTCAACCAAGAATAACTACAAAGGATAGTTACTTCAACATAAGCCCGAAGCACCAAATATTATAAAATAATACACACAACAACAATAAAGAAATGAGAGTGAAAACACATTTACTTCTTAGTAATTCAAGCATCTATTACATTTGGATTTCCTTTTCTTTTCTTTTTCTCACATAGTAAACCCTCAGTGTTATTTGTTTCATGATCGGTGAAAACATAATACCCATTTCTAACTATCTTCCTTTATTTCTTCTAGGTGTTTCTTCTATTTAATGGTCCATGGGAACCCCAATCCCAATCTATTTTGACTAACATCTTTACTTTTTACAAACATTGTATATTTTTTGAGCTTGCCGGAGAACTATTTTAGGATACATGACTACTAATTTTTCAGACTTTGAGTTTCAAGCTAAATTTTCAAGTATGTTTCCACTCTTTATGATTTTCAATGAGATATCATGTCAATTTCTTTGCATATGTGCTCATTTAGTTTCATTTTTCCAAATGATATTTTCCACTTTATGTTGTGATGGAAATGTTTCTTCTGAGGATTTTATTTTTATTTTATGTCACAATCTTGTACAATATTTGTAAATTTTGTATCATATTGTCAATACTCAATAGAATAGAGTCTATCCCTTTCTCAAGCCTTTCTTTTCTTGTGAGTGTTTACTTAATAAACTTGCTCCATTCTCAGGTTATGTTTTGATTCTGTGTATTATTCATATAAAGGAGTGTTATCTCTTTAAAAATGCAGGATGGTTTATCCTCCTATGATTGTTTTCAAGACTTAAACAATCTTAGAGATCAACAATATTAATTGAACATTGTCCAGTAGACTAACACTTCCCTATATACTGCCTTGTTTTTAATTCTTCTATTTTAAAAAATCATTTTTCCTATTAAGCTGCAGGTTTGAGAATTGTGAGCTACTTTTGCATTGTATTTCATCTTTTTAATCCTATGGACATTGTCTTTTATGACCTTTGGATAAATAAGAAATGATACCAATAACCACTCTTTGATATGATATTTCCATTGACAAAAGCCTATCTGGAACATATCTTGGTAAAAGATGCAACGCTCTTTCATATCCATATATCTTGATATAAGAAAATTCTTCGTCTTCAAATCAGTGTCCTATTTATTTGATTGAATTTATGGCTCCTTGATACAATATAGCAGTTGTTTGGTTTTTAAACATATTATACAGAGAGATCATGAAACTATCACAAATTTCATAAAAATAAATTGTATAGTTTATAGCCCATAATTTTGAACAATAAATATGATTTGGGTCTTGAGACAGTGACAAATTCAAAGACCTCAATGGAAAAAGAATTACACCAAAAACTTCATCTATTAAATAACAGAACATGAAAAACCTTGGAAAGTAACCCGATAGTGCTTCATATCATTTCTTAACTTCTTGTTGAATTTTTGTGCAAAGTATGTGCACCCAATTGAAGATTTTCCCTTTCCGAGTTTGATGAATAAGAGGAACCCATGCTAGTTTGAATTTCATAGTTTTTTTCACTATTCAATCTACAAAGCATTATCACTACTAGCATATGGAGTTCTTTTAGACTTTGAATGGAATATAATTTGTCTAAAATAATATTGAGACCATAAGAATCATGCCACCACTCCATAATTAAGTCGATCATCCAAATTTCTTCCTGGTTTACTTTTTTTTTCTATAAACTTCTCTATAAACTCTTCATTCAAGCTAACCTTTGTTGATTCTAACTTGTACATATATAAAATATCTTCAACTATGAACAAAAATCATCAACTGAATTACAGATCATGTGTGACTGTGTGAGCACCAACTGTATCACCCATGCTACCATTTTTCATATTAAACTCCCTAACTTATATTTCATAGTTATTACAGAAATTTGTGATGGCTATTAAATTCAAACTTCTAAGCCATATCCAATGAAAAATATAAATGGTTTAATTGTAAATTTAAATCTTCTTTCCTATATAGAAAGAGAGGGGTATTATTTTCCAAATGCATAGTAACTACCTTGTCAGATAGAAATAAATCACGAATAGAAATCATCAAATCAATCATAGATCATGACAAGGAGCATCGAGTATTTTCCAAATTAAACTATGTAACCTGTATTTCAAAGTTATTTTAGAGTTTTATGATGAATACTCTATCTTCCAGGTCACATGCAACTAAAAATGTAAATGATTTAATTATAAAATCAAATATTTTTATTTATATAGAAAGAGAGGGACATTGTGTTCCAGAATAAATTTGAAAACTTACAAATTTTGCATATATAAAACAAATTTTAACTTGGTAAAAGATATATGTAAAAGTTTTAGATTTGATGGAATCATAATATATGAAAATTGAGAACATTGCTTCACTCAAAGTACATCCACATGCCCACAATTCATTTCTCTACATTTTATTATATTTTTATTAAGTTTTATTGCACATTGAACACTTGCTTTATTTTTTTACTTGTTTTTGCAAAGTTTTATACCAAATGTCTATACTTGATCATTTTATTTACCCTTCATACCCCATAGGTCAAACCGTTAACTTTAACATCATAACCAATTAACAAGTGATATTTAAAAAAATATTAATTTAACAAAAAAAAATATTTCAATATAAACAATAAATAAAACACATATTATTAAAACAAGTTATATAAGGAAAAAAAATTCAAACTTAATTCTAATTTTCCAAATATTTTTATTATAAATCCAAATTAATTCCAAATATATGGACAAAACAAAAGATTCAATAATAAATTCCAAAAGTATTTAAAATATATTTACTATTTTTTATTTATTACATACAATACTAACATTTATAACTTTGAACTTTCCCTCCCAACACTTTCCCTGATTTTCAGCCAATCTAAATTGACTTGAACGCTCTTTTCTGCCCATCGACATTGACTTGAAGGGTGAGCGCCCGCCGCTATACTCTATGGTGAATGGACAATGTGCAAAGTTTATGTTTACAATTTTGATAGTGTCGGTAGGGCATGTGAAATCAAATTCATTTAAATAAAATAATACCGATCTCATCAAGATTTCAAGTAAAAGGTCTACACGCTGCTTATAATTTGCCCAACTTATGACTTCAATAATTTCCCTCAACTTATGACCCCATATGCTCCATGCATGTGTAAGAGCAAGGGGCAACACCCTGTCCCACTTTCACTTTTTATTGAAGAGCAAAATATAACAAAATTATTAATACTAATTAGATCAAGTTTGAATATAACGATCTGCAAGATATTTAGAATATTATAAAAAACTATATTATATATATAATTATATACCTATTATATGTATATAACATTATGTTTTTAATGATTAGAAGTTATAATCTCAATTTTTCAAGTAAATTGAAAATATAAAAAAAAAAAATCTTACAACATCTACAACATGTGGGATTGTGAGAGCTCAACACACCATTGATTTAATGCCAACATTCAATCTACAAAGTAGCAACTCCACCTATATATCAACACATGATTGATTTTGTATGCCACTTTTGTCAATGGGAAAATCACATATTAATTGATATCTTGTAGTTTGGAGGATTAAAACACTATATTAATTGATATCTTGTAGTTTGGAGGATTAAAACACTATATTAATTGATATCTTGTAGTTTGGAGGATTAAAACACTATATTAATTAGGGAAGCAAAGTGGATAAACTTTGTGCCAATGATCAACTTAAACTAAATCAAAGCATGAGTAGCCAACCTACATCCAAGATTTTAGAGCTCTATTATTGTCAAGTATGTTGTACCAAGCTTGATATAAAATTCTTGTTACAATCCTTTGTGAAGTTAAGCTTGATATAATTGTTATGTTAACTTCTTGTCACAGTGCTTTGTGAAGTTGAGCTTGATATAACTATTATCATGACTTAAGTCACAACTAGATATAATTGTTATAGTGACTTAAATCACAATGATATCTATATCATTTTGACTCTTTATTTTTAGTGGATTTATTTATATTGATAATAAATGCATATTTGAGTAATTTTTTGTTGTTTTCTATATAATCATTTTACTTATATATCTTCATCATGCTTATTGATTTTTGTCTTTTTATGGTTGTGTTGGAGAGGGTTTTTTTATATCCCAGTATAAGGGATGTCTAGTTCCTTTTGTGCTCAACATGAAATTGGCATGTGGCATTTAAAAGAAATATTAATGAAAAAAACATTTCAATGTCAACCTAGATTAATTGGTCTATGGTATTAATCGCTCCACTAAAATATCCTCACCATGCTTATATTCACTTTTGTTTTTCTATTCTTGTAGAGAGGCTTTTTTTACAACCAAATATGAAGGAGATGTGTAATTCCTTCTAGGCTCAACATGAAGTTGACATTTAGCATTTTAAAAAAATATTTCAATGTCCACCTTAAGTTCTCTCTCTCTCTCTCTCTCTCTCTCTCTCTATATATATAATTAAAGTTAAGATATTTCTTTTTGGATAGGTGCTTTCTACATCCTAATGTGAGAAAAATGAAGTTAACACATAACATTTAAAAAAATATTAATAATTAATAGATTCTTTGTGATTATAATCCATTCCAACCATTTTATTTTATTTTCTTTAACATTCATCTACTTTAATTAACTTCCATATAAATTAAATTACAACAACAATACAATGAAAAATTGTTCATACTCTAAACCAATACATTGGTATCCAAAATCCATATACTCTCACTTTCTTTCTCTTTTTATTATGAATTCAAATAAAATTATACAATATAGTTCGAGAGAAAATGAATGCCTATCCACACATATTTAAAGTAGATAAGGAATAAGGTTGGTGTCCTTAATCTCCTATTCACACATTCCTAAGTGAATAGAGAAACAATTTAGAGTATAAACTCCAAAACCTTTTATATTATAGGAAACTTAAAACATTTAATTATTTAAATTATTATTTTTTTAAAATATTAAAAATATTGATAAATTTATCATAAAAATTAAATAAAAACATAATTTCAAATAAAATATTAATATTTGGTATTTGAAATATATTTATTTGTTATCGGATGAAAAATAAAATTATTTGAGGAAAAGTTGAAAGAAAAAGTTTGAATTTTATTATATTAAATTTTGTTTAATTTATAAATATATCAACAATATATATATAGAGTATATCCTCCCTTACTTTCTAGACCAAATTAATATAATATACCTCAATATATATATATATATTAAAATGATCGAACAATGTATATACCACCCACCCACTGCAGTATTGAATACTAGATATCATGGTGTTACAACGATGTATATAATACGTGATCGTGCAGACCTTTCAAGCTCGCTACAAAGTAGAATTCGAGGGTAACAGGGAATCATTGCTTTTTGAAGTCTACCCAGATGGGATGTGCCCAATCCAAAGTAGAATTTGAAGTTTACGTCGAATCTTTTATTTTTGCGTTGTAATACGTTTCCCTCTCCAAACCATCATATGTTTTAGTGCAGCCTTTTACTTTGTTCACGGCCGTTGGATCTGATCTGTGGCGTTTTTATATTTACAACAACTGTCTTTCCGCTGTTGGCCCTCCTTCAGTGCAGCCTTTCAATGCGATTCATGGCGTCAAAATTAAACCTATGTAGCTTTTGTGATGGAAATGATTGATAATGAAACGATTTTCTGATAATCATGCCATCAAATTTTTGGAGAAATTGAGGCAATCAGTCTCAACAAATTAATGGATTAAAAAACCATTATCGGTTTCCCTGCCCGTGAGCTCGTTTTCTTGCGAGGGCCTAGAACCGTCGTCATCATCCACATCCAACGGTCCATATCGTGTTAACTGTTTCGCTCCATTTGCCGACAATGCGAATCTGACAAGACTAATATTCACTAAATACATTATGAATTATCGGTAGTGTGATCTTTAAATGTCATATGACCTTTATTCAAGGTAATATTTCCCTCCCTCCTTAGTAATCAATGATATACCTTTTTCTTCAAATCACTCTCTCACATTACCATTGGTACCATTGAATGAAAAGTTTTAACATTAAATGCAATATATAGAGTTCCTATTTGAAGGATCTTTCTTTCTCTTTGGAATTTATCTTTGAAAGGTTACAAAATAATGGCATAAATTTTTCATGTTTTGGAATGGATGTAAGAAGAGGTCTTGGTCCATTTCAAAGTTTTCCATCATTTTTCCTATGACAAGTCTATTTGCATTTGTTTTCCATGCCTGTTCATCATAATTCGTATTTCCATTGTAACGACCTCACAGTCATTACGACTACATGCAACGCAAAGTATGTGCAAAGATTTTTTATTTTTTTTAAGCAGGCAAGTAACAACGACAATAATTAATCAACACAACTTGACGATGAACACAATGCACGTAATTCAAGAAACAAACAATAACGACCCAACATACTAACACACCATGCAACTGGACGAAACATGAGATAATCAACAGGCGAAAAATAAAAGCGACTATTCGTCTGTCCTACCCTACTAGGTTAGGACCTCTAGAACACCAATACCAACATCAATTACAATGAACAATACACCGACATCGGGAAGCACAAGACCCTGGCTAGGTTATGATTCGCATCTATCAATCAGGGCGCGCAATGATCCCCTCATCAGGAATCATGTCGTCACATGGCGATAGGTGTGACAGTAACCATGGCGCAACATATCATATCTAGACCTTTAACCCAAGAAAAATCCCATGCACTAGGAGACCGAATTAATTGTCAATAAAAACACGACGATTATACCCAAGCACCCAATCAGAAGTCAACAAGATGCAAGGCGACATTATTCAAATTTAAATTACGCAACTAACCGAAAGATTTCTTGTTTTCCTACAAGGCAATCATATGTGGTGTAACAACTATGACCAACCACCATTTACAATTCAAATTAAAGCAATGGTACATAGTAACCAATTAACTGTTAAACTATTAATCAATTTAGCTAATAAAATTGTTAAACCCTTAACCATTAATCGTACGCAAGCCATTAAAATATTACACAATAACCATAAACCATTAGTTGTTATACCATTATGACTAAGTGAAAATGAGTGATCTTTCCCTACGATGACACATTAATAAAAGTAAATATGCCTAACACATTAACAAAAGTAATATGCAATAACACAATGTTCATAAAAATACCTTAATTGTAAAACAAACAACTGATCTAAATGGTTTAACCACAACAGTGGGTCCCATGCCTTAATTTCAGTCGCCCAAGCCATTACATAAAACATTCCTAATTTATAACCTACCAACGCTAACCCCTAACAGTAGAAATCTCTATGTGATTCGTTAAGTCTCAGTGTAATCAATTAAATTGTAGTGCAATGCATTACAATCTCTGGTAATTATTACAGGGTATAAAATTATGGGCACAATCAACCAAGATTCTAGGATAGAAAATTACCTTACCAGTGGTCAGTGAGGATGAATCTCAACAAGGAAATAACTAATATTAAATGCGGATTATAAAGCCATAATATGTAGTCTGATAGGTTGACTCTCACAAGAGAGACCTGGGTTCAATTTCCCGCAATGCAATCCATTTATATCTAAACCCTTTTTGCAGTAACTGAAACAATTTTATAGAAGGGAAAACGTTCTCATTGTTTTATTCTTGTAGTAAACGGTTGGATATTCTGGGTGATTTGTTGTACCCTTTTCAAGAAATTTTGTACATTACTATTTTAAATAGAAAATTGAATATACAGCAAGGAGCGCGAGCATTCAAAACCCATTCTCTGTCAATATTAACCTTAAAAAACAAACCATAATCCCATTGTACTTCGTTCGGAAGCCCAGTTACTACACATATCAAATCAATTTGTCATAGAGGCCTTTTAACATAAATTTGCATCCAGATCTTATCCGTGGAGAAACAAATAATGGAACAACACATAATTATGAGCATCTTCCCTGCAGTTTTTAGCCAGTCGTCGTGGCTAGTATCCTCAATGGGTGTTAATCATATGAGCTATCGGATAGTGGCTGGGAGATGGGTGTTAATCATATGAGCTATCGAATAGTAGTTGGGAGATGGGTGTTAATCATATGAGCTATTCTTCTTAGGAATTAAAACCCCAAAAACAACATTAAATGATCCTAGAGCTTTACTTGAGCTCTTTAGCTCCATTGTCACATGTTAGGAAGTCTTATTCTAACATYTCTTAAAATACTATATACAATTCCATAGGAAAATCATCCATCCCTATATTTTTATCTCATTTAAAATATGATAGGAATGATTTTTACTATTTTTTATAACTCTTCYATTAATATTTAATTGTGTTGCTAATTTACAAGCCTTGGGAAATAAGAGTAATGTTTTTACTATCTTTGCAATATTAATTCCATTTGGGTGTGTACAAATGAGACTCTTCGATTGTGATTCTTAGAAAAATTTCCATTAAAAGTTGAACGTTGATCCCACACAGTAAATAAAAGAAACGTTGATCCCTCACAGTAAATAAAAGAAACGCAGTAATTCACACAATAATAAAAACACAGCAGAAAAGAAAAATACAGAATAAGGAAAAACACAGCAATAAAAACACAGTTGTTGGTCGCAGAGGAGATAAATTTTGGTAAACTGGAGAGACATCCCCAAATCATTGTGTGGAAGCATGAGTTGCAGAGAATAAATCACAATAATCTCAAAGGCTAAGGAGGGAATAAATACCCAGGAGAGAATTCCTTTCTAGGTGGAGAAAAGATCCTACAGTTATTATCCATGCACAAGAAAGCAGGTCATTTGAATCTAAATCTTTAGCACCGGAGTGAAAGACAGTTGATTCGGCTCCTGGCTGACTGCTCAGGAACGAACTAATAACTTAAAGGATAAAGGAACAAAAGATAAAAACACAATTTTTCTTTGTATTAAAAACAATAAAAAAAAATGCAGAGAAGTCGTTTACATTCAGAGTTTGGGTTCATCATTGGAAATCAATCAAAAGTATAGTGAGCATAAGGCTGGGATAACTTTGAATTCTCTCATCATAAAACGTTGGGATCTTAAAGACAAATTCCTTGGAAAAAAAATGAAATCTTTGGATAGTATTACGCTGAATAAAACATAAATTTTAACACAATAGAAGTACCTTAACTGGAGGCGTAGGAACATAATCTAACTACCCTTCAACCAAATTTCACAAGCGTAATTGTCAAGACATAAAATTAACTAAATTTTTAACACAGTGACACACGCATGCTTTAGACGTTAGAGAGATGCATATACAGGGAATTTAACTTCCATTCAATACAAATATATACATGCGTACCATAGCCAAATGCGAATGCTCTTAAGTCGTTGTCCTGCGCGTGCGCGCTTCATCCAACTCCTACTTGCCAACCAATGTGACCTCACCGGTACCTCCCAGCCAATGTTAGGGGTACTCTTCTTCCCCTGAGCCTTGGGAGCCGCAAAGGGGCCACACACACAATACCATAGAATGCTAGCACCCAACTCTCCTCGCAAGGTCGAGCTACCACTTGTTACCCGAGCTGGGTTTCCCAACTCCCATAAGAGAAAGTTCAGCCAAGATGAAATTTTAGGAGTGTAACGTTACACAAGCCAGATGTGATCCATACTCCTCCTCCGCCATATTTTTTATAGAGTTTCTTAGTCATTAGTTTCCCAAACCCTCATTAGATATAGTTTTTATTTATTTAATTAGGAAAAACCTCCCACGTACACTTTTCGTCCGATCCCCTAGTGGCACTGAAAATCAATTTATTAATTAATTAAATATTCTTATTTCCCTCACCCACTAAAAAACGTTCCTAAAAATGCTCATCGGTGTCCCATTATTCCCATTGAATTCTTAAATGACTTACGCCTTACTTAATTCCTAGTTGAGTTCATAAATAGAAAGTTTCAAAGGCTAGATTCCTTACTAAGTTAGACATTCCCCTTTTTCCTTAAGTTTCCCCTTACCTTTAAGTTTCTCATTTTTCTTAGGTTTCCCCCTTTTCTTTAAGTTTCCCCTTTTTATAACTAAGTTTGAAATTAGCAAGTTTAGACAAAAACAACCAAATACCCCTTTTCTTAATTAATCCTTTATTAAAATTTCCACTTTAATTATTAATGCTTGAATTTTCTTTACCCACTTCCTGTTATATAAATATAAGGTTCTACTCACACCTAGGTTTTCAATTCACTAGGCTTGGCGACAGTTATTAAGGAAAAAAATTAGTTATTTAAACTTTACTTACATCATTTATTTAAGGCCGACCAGGTCCTAAGGAGGCATAGTTTTCTAGGCACTAGGTTTAATAACTTACCATATACAATCGTGATGTTCCCTTCAAGATGCACAACGTTCTCCAAGCGTTCCACTCGCCTCTTTCCGTTTTCTTTGCGCGACGTGCCCTTCAAGACGTATTGTGTGCTCCAAGGGTGCCACTCGCCTCTTGACTAGATTTGGTAGATGTCAAACCCCTGGAGTCAATACTCCCTCAGGTGATCTTGTGGGAGACTAAGGGCCTCTAAGAAATAAGGACCCTACCTTATTGTGCGCCCCTTAGAATCATCATGAGCGACTATCACAGTCTACCCTCACGACATTGTGGCTCTTCTTGAACTAGGTAATCATTAACCTACAGTTCGAGCCACCGCGGGAGTGCTAGTAGGGTGTGGCGGGGTTGTTGCCACACCTCTCCCTCAATGTCTCTGTTTGTCGTGCATGACCCCTCTACTCCAAATATGAGTCTGGTCGGAAATCTATCATCATCCTGCATCCATCAACGAATCATGTCAGCAATAATAATCAAAATCATAACATCTAATCGTATGTACATATGTCACATCAACACATTCAAACCCTAACAGTCCACTCCCTAACTTGATATGGAGTCCATGGAGTTTCATCGATGCCTCGGCATCCTCAACGTCCAGAGTCTTTCATAATCAAGAGAACCCAGTCAATAGCACCTATCGATATAAAAACAACAAAAATAACATAACATCAAATCCACCATGTCTCATAATCATAATCAAACAACCAACAGTATAATAACTTGGATCACTTGCACGCAAGTGTCCTGAAAGAATAATTATGCACAGTGAGCGCAAGAGTGAGATGTTACATACACCCCCTCTTGTTTTAAGCTTTGTCCTGAAGTTTTACAGTATGTAAGTGCCGAAAAAAGTGTATCATAGTATCATATGTCTAGCTATCAAACAAAAATGGGAATTGTTGATGCATATCATATGCGTCCTCCCAGGTTGTCGAGTGTGGACTATGGTTGTCCCACTGGACCTTGACCTGATCTATTGTTCGACGTCGTAGTTGTCGAATGTGATGGTCTAGGATACGGACTGGCTCCTTGATGCAGGAGCATCTCCCACGTCAAGTGAGCCAGAGCAGAAAGCAAGAGACAGCTGGACAAGCCAACCAACATTTTGAATATTTCCCTTGAAGTTGATGCGCCAAACTTTAAATGTAATTATTTAATGAGGCGCACTTGTATATTGTAAATGGAACTTGAGCGGGTTTCTCTCATCCTTAGGTAGATAGAAGGCATTTATGAAATTAAATGCATGTAGGTAGAATTTAATTGTAGATTAGACAGCTTGAGAGCGCAAGAGGGAAACAGAATATAGACACCCTCATTGTGTATTGTAACATTATCAAGGGAAGAACAAGAGCAAGCAGAGAGCTGAGGAAGAACACCCATGTACATACATTTGAATTAATAGAAAGCTTGGATTCAAATTCATGGTTTTGTGTCTATTCTCTGTGTATTGATGTGGTTATGCTCATGAATGTTTGCTTCTAGTCATAAATTTTCTTTTATATGCTGTGTATGTGATTTCATGTTTGAATGTGAAGTCTGAGAGGAAGTGAGAATGAGTTTCAATTGTTTTTCTTTCTGAGTGAGAGATTTCCTGCAAGGAGTGCAGTTGAAAGCGTCTGCAAGGAGTGCATTGACGGAAGACTCAGATAGTTAGCTTTTGCTTTCATTCATCCCAAAGGTGCAGTTGAGCATAGGAGTCATGCAAGGAGTGCGCAGGCTAAGCTAAGACTCAGAGTTGTGATTCTGAGCAGAAGCAATTGAAGACTGCTACTACAAGGTGTGCGCAGAGTCGAAAAACTTCAACACTTAGAAGCGGTTGACGGTTGCTACAAGGAGTGCGTGCAAGGGTTTCCTGAAGGACTTGAAGGTCATGGGAAATCTCAGGAGGGTTAGGGCCTTCGAACTCATCGAAGGACAACGCAAATAAGTTGTGCCATGAAGTTTGGCAAGAAGCGTCGTAAGTTGCACGTAGGGGGATGAGTTCTGTGGAAGAACATTTAGTCATTTCACAGGTTTCCCAAAGGAGGAACGGGCGGTCGGAATTCCCTGAGGAGAATTTGTGAATCTCCGTGAGCCATTAGATCTTACGGAGGTGAAAGGAAGATATGGCGAGTGTTCGTTGCAGGTTGAAGTTCAGGACAGATAGAACCGTTGATCCAAGCCAGCTAGGGCTATTGGATTATTCGCGAAATCGCCTATCGGGATTTCATGAGAAAAGAGTCGAAGATTTGGCAACGAGAATCGCGATATTGTGATACGTGATATCCCAATGGCTATGTAAATAGTGTGGGCCACAGTCGAGTTGGCGAGTGGAGGAAAGGTGGCACAAGCTATCGGAGTTTCACAGCGAGAAACGCCGAAACATTGNCGTTGAAAGGTCAACTCGCACAGTGTTGTCGGATAATCAGCATATCGGGAGTCAAGAGTTGGTAAAACGAAGTGGTCTACATCGCGAGTGGCGAAATCGCGATAGGACAAGTCCCGACAGGGCAAAGGAAGAGTCAGCGTTGACTCGTATCGGGTTTCGGGGATCCGAGAGTGCAAAGTTCGACCATTGACCTCGCGAAGTCGCAAAATCCGATCCTCCGAGGGCAGAGACGGGATCGCACGGAGATTTTTGTGGGTGAAGATTTTCCGATAGGGAAATAGAAGGACCGGTCAATGTTCTTCGGGCCGAGGGAAGAGAAGATCTTGTAGAGCGGACGTGCTTGCAAGTGCGGCTGCGTCAGGTGGTATCAGAGCACAGAAAGACTCTTTGCTTTCTGAACAGAGAAGAGAAAAAAATAATTCACCATGCCGCCAAGGAGAGAGAGACAATCACCCGATCCAGAGGATAGGGAAATGCTGAGGAGAAGGGGCAGGCAGATGACAGATCCAGTTATGGAGAGACAAATGCGTGATCTCCGAGCTAGACTCGAGGACATGGAGACAGCGCAAAGACGCACAGCCAGTGTGGGGGATCTGAGTGATTCCGAAGAAGAAATTGAATTAGATCATGAAGAAGAAGTTGCATCCGAAGATGCAGTAAATGAGTGATTGATAAAAGCTATTGCAAGGATGAGTGCAAAGGCGAAAATGGACATTCCAGTTTACGATGGAAACCTGGATGTAGAGGAGCTTCTAGATTGGATTAGGGCTCTAGACACCTACTTTGACTATGAATATGTTGAAGAGGATAAGAAGGTCAGGCATGCAGTCACGAGACTAAAAGGACATGCAACATTGTGGTGGGATGAGCTACAAGATGACAGACGCTGCAAGGGAAAGCAGAAGATCAAAATCTGGGACAGGATGATCGCGAAGATGAAGGTGAAATTCATCCCGAGAGATTATCAAATTACTCTGTTCAGGAGGATGCAGAACCTGAGACAGAAGCTGATGACAGTGAAGGAATACACTGAGGAATTTTATAGACTGAACATCAGGGCAGGTCATCGGGAGAGCGATGNGGATGATCGCGAAGATGAGGTGAAATTCATCCCGAGAGATTATCAAATTACTCTGTTCAGGAGGATGCAGAACCTGAGACAGAAGCTGATGACAGTGAAGGAATACACTGAGGAATTTTATAGACTGAACATCAGGGCAGGTCATCGGGAGAGCGATGATGAGAAGGTTGTCAGATACATGAACGGCCTGAGATACGATATCCAGGATGAGATGAGAATGCTAACCATCCGAACGGTGGAAGATGCTTACCAATTGGCTCTGAAAGATGAGGAGAAGTTGAGCCAAAAATAGAGTCAAAGAGGTCGAGGCAGAAGTCAACCCAGAGGCAAGTCAGTTGCCCAGGACAGAAACTAGAAGCCCAAGGAAGACTGGAAGAAACCTCAGATTAGAACAAAGAGAGGTGGAAGTTCACAGCGTGGACAATATGCTGAGCAGAGAGGGCAACATAATGATCAGCGAGGGGATTACGCTGATGGAAATACTTTTCCTCGTACTAGAGGTAGAGGAAGAGGGAGAGGTGGAGTCATCACATGATTCACGTGTGGAAAGAATGGGCATAAGTCTTACGAGTGTCCAGATAAAAATAAAGAGGCAGGAGAAACTCACATCACCGAGGCACAGAGGCGAGATGTTGAGGCAGAAGACGCTGAAGGCAGAAGGTCGCTTATGATGTGAAAATCCCTTTGGACACCCGAGAAGGAGGTGGAGAGTTCATTCCAGAGGAGCAGGTTATTCCAGACTACTTGCAAGACCAAGGACAGGGTATGCAAGGTTATCATAGACAGTGGGAGCATTGATAATCTCGTTTCAACCGAGATGGTGGAAAAACTGGAGCTGGAGATGAGAGATCATCCGAGCCCGTACAGAATTTCTTGGTTGCAGAAGGGACATCAGGTAACTGTCACTAAACAATGTTTAGTTGAGTTCAAGGTAGGAGGATATAATGATAAAATCTTGTGTGATGTTATTCCTATGGATGTTTGTCATTTATTGTTGGGTAGACCATGGAAATATGACAGAAATGTGATTCATGATGGCAGGATGAACACATATACCCTTGAAAAGAATGGGAGAACCCATATGTTGCTTTCGATCAAGGATAAGGAGGTAAAACTAGAGGTAAGCAATATTGTACTTCTCATGAGTGGGAAGGAACTTCTCACTGAGGTGAAGAGGAAAGAAGAACCGCAATTCTTTGTGGTTAGAAGGCCGAGGATTGTTCTGACTAGCACAAGGGTAGATGATTTACCAGAAAATATTCAGGAACTGGTGGAAGAGTTCGCTGATATAGTCGTGGACGAATTACCTTGTTCGTTTCCACCGATCAAAAGTGTGAGTCATCACATTGACCTCATACCAAGAGCCAGTTTTCCAAATAAATCCGCGTACAGACTAACGCCGCAAGAGAATGAAGAAGTTAAAAGACAGGTCCAGGAGTTGTTGGACAAAGGATTGGTCAGAGAGAGCTTGAGTCCATGTGTTGTTCCAACAGTACTCAGTCTGAAGAAAGACGGGGGCTGGAGGATGTGTACCGACTCAAGGGTGATCAATAAGATAACCATCATTTATATATTTCCATTGCCAAGAATGGATGATCTGATGGATTGCTTGAGCGGAGAAAAATATTTTTCAAAGATTGATTTGAAAAGAGGATATCATCAGATTCGCATGAGAGAAGGTGATGAGTGGAAGACAACCTTCGAAACAAACGAGGGATTGTATGAATGGCTAGTCATGTCGTTTGGCTTAACAAATGCCCCAAGTACCTTCATGAGGTTGATGAACGAAGTTCTAAAGGAGTTCATCGGGAAATTTTTCATTGTATATTTGGATGACATACTGGTTTTCANACAGCAAGAGAAGTTGTTGATAAACATGAAGAAATATTCGTTCATGAAGACGGAGCTCATTTATCTGGGATTTGTTATTTCAGCAAATAAGTTGAGAATGGATCTAGAGAAAGTGGATGTAATCAAGAATTGGCCATCACCGAAGAATATATTCGAGGTGAGAAGTTTTCATGGATTGGCTAGTTTCTACCGAAAGTTCATCAAAAATTTCAGTGGAATCAGTGCAGCAATGCTGGATACAGTAACAAAAAGACATAAATCTTTCCACTGGATAGCAAAGGCCGAAAGGAGTTTCAACTTGTTGAAATGGAAGATTACGGAACAACTGGTTTTGGTGCTGCCGAATTTCCGAAAAACATTTCAGGTGAAATGCGATGCAAGCGGATTTGCCACAGGAGCGGTCTTGAGTCAAGATGACAGACTGATAGCATATTTCAGCGAGAATTTGAATGAAGCGAAGGTGAAATACTCCACATATGATAAGGAATTCTATGCCATCATACAAGCATTGAAGAAATGGAGGCACTATTTGATTCCCAGGGAATTTGTTTTATATAGTGATAACCATGCATTGCAATATGTAACTCAACAGGAGAAGTTGAATCAGAGGCATGTTAAGTGGGTTGAATACATGCATAACTTTACGTTTGTAATTAAGCATATTTTGGGTACTTCTAACAAAGTGGTTGATGCTTTGAGCAGGAAATGTTTGTTGTTGCAGGAGTTATGAATCAAAACATTGGGTTTTGATGACCTCAGGGACATGTACGCAGGTGATCAGGATTTCAAAGAAGCGTACAAAGAAGATGAGTATCCAGTTCTAAGAGATAGAAGCCAGTGGATAGAGTATATGATCCAGGAAGGATTATTGTTCAGGGGCAATCAACTGTGTATTCCAAATTTCTCCATGAGGGAGAACCTGCTTAAGGAGAAACACAACGGAGGCTTGGCAGGACATTTTGGTCACGACAAGACATTTGCAAAGCTGAGAGAATCATAATTTTGGCCAGGAATGCGAGCAGAAGTTAAACTATTTGTGGACAGATGCAGGATTTGCCAGCATTCGAAGGGAAGGAGACAGAATGCAGGTTTGTATCAACCATTACCCATACCAGCGAGGCCATGGGATGCAATTAGCATGGATTTTGTATTGGGGTTGCCGAGAACACAAAGAGGGTTTGATTCGATCTTTGTGCTGGTGGATAGGTTTTCCAAGATGGCACACTTTATCCCATGTCAGAAAACCAGTGATGCGACTCATATTGCGAATTTGTTTTTCAAGGAAGTCATTCGACTTCACGGCCTACCGAAAAGCATAGTTTCGGACAGAGACACGAAGTTCATAGGGCACTTCTGGAGAACATTGTTGAAGAAGCTGGGAACTAACTTAGCGTGTATTTATTCTTACCATCCACAAACGGATGGATAGATGGAAGTGGTAAATAGAAGTCTGGGAGATTTACTGAGAAGCTTGGTGACAGAGAACCACAGCATTTGGGACAATATATTGTCGCAAGCAGAGTTTGCATATAACGACTCAATGAACAGGAGCACAGGCCAGAGTCCATTTTAGGTTGTCTATGGCATGCAGCCAAGAGGAGTTTCTGAACTGTGGGATTCAGAGAAGATGGTGACTAGGAGTACAAGTGTCGAAGAGTTCACAGAGGCGATGAAGGAACTTCACATCCAGGTGAAGGAGCAACTGCTAAATTCAAGTCAAGAATATAAGCGCAGAGCTGATCAGCGAAAGAGACAACTTTAGTTTGAGGTTGGTGAGTTAGTTCTGGCACATTTGAGCAAGGAAAGGTTCCCGAGAGGAACATACAATAAGCTAAAAATGAAGAAAATCGAGCCATGTAGGGTCTTGAAAAAGTTTGGGGCAAACGCATACGAGATTGAATTACCGGAGGGAATAGGAATATCTCCGATATTCAATATCTCGGATTTATACCCATATAGAGCTGGAGAAGCGGAGACAGGAAATGAGCATCCATTGATCCAGTGGACAAAGCAGATGCCAGTTACAGAGAAGCTGCAGATGGAACGCATACTGGATAAGCGAGTGGGTAAGAAGACCAGAAGGAAAGAATACTTCGAGTATCTGGTCAAGTGGAAGAACCATCCATATGAATATGCCAGCTGGGAGAACGAAGCAGAGATACATAGGCATGGACGAACCGTGCACGAGCTCATGGACAGGAGCCCATGAAATTTTTCAAGTGAGGGAGTATGATGCAGGAGCATCTCCCACGTCAAGTGAGCCAGAGTGGAAAGCAAGAGACAACTGGACAAGCCAACCAACATTTTGAATATTTCCCTTGAAGTTGATGCGCCAAACTTTAAATGTAATAATTTAATGAGGTGCACTTGTATATTGTAAATGGACCTTGAGCGAGTTGCTCTCGTCCTTAGGTAGATAGAAGGCATTTATGAAATTAAATGAATGTAGGTAGAATTTAATTGTAGATTAGACAGCTTGAGAGCGCAAGAGGGAAACGGGATATAGACACCCTCATTGTGTATTGTAACATTATCAAGGGAAGAACAAGAGCAAGCAAAGAGCTGAGGAAGAACACCCATGTACAGAAATTTGAATTAATAGAAAGCTTGGATTCAAATTAATGGTTTTGTGTCTATTCTCTGTGTATTGATGTGGTTATGCTCATGAATGTTTGCTTCTAGTCATACATTTTATTTTATATGATGTGTATGTGATTTCATCTTTGAATGTGAAGTCTGAGAGGAAGTGGGAATGAGTTTCAATTGTTTTTCTGTCTGAGTGAGATATTTCCTGCAAGGAGTGCAGTTAAAAGCGTCCATAAGGAGTGCATTGACGGAAGACTCAGATAGTTAGCTTTTTCTTTCATTCATCCCAAAGGTGCAGTTGAGCATATGAGCCATGCAAGGAGTGCGCAGGTTAAGCTAAGACTCAGAGTTGTGATTCTGAGCAGAAGCAATTGAAGACTGCTGCTGCAAGGTGTGCGCAGAGTCGAAAGACTTCAACACTTAGAAGCGGTTGAAGGTTGCCGCAAGGAGTGCGTGCAAGGGTTTCCTGAACGACTTGAAGGTCGTGGGAACTCATGTCAATAACATGTGTAGTATCACTAACATAATGTCTCAAAACAGATACGTGAAAAACATCGTGCATATGCCTCAAAGAATCAGGCAAGTCTAGTCAATAGGCCACAGGACCCTTGTTTTCCACAATCTCGAAAGGTCTCATGAACCTAGGAGAGAGTTTAGCACTCTTTCCAAAATTGATCGAACTCTTATGTGGTTTCACCTACAAGAATAATCAATTGCCAACTTTGTAACTACGGTCGACACGATGTGCATCGACATAAGTCTTCTACAGATCATGTGTTTCCTTGAACCTTTGTATTATTGTTTGCATTTTATCTTCCATTTCTTGGATCACTTCTGGTCCCACCAGGACTCAATCCTCAAGCCGATCCCAACTCAAAGGCGTATGACATGTTCTCCCGTAAAGAAACTCAAAAGGGGCCATCTTAATGGTGCTTTTATAACTGTTGTTTTATGCAAATTCTAAGAGTGGCAAGAATTATTCCCAACGCTTTTGTTGGTCCATCATGTACATGGGAAACATATCCTCCAAGATTTGGTTTGTTCACTCAGTCTGCCTATCTGTTTCCTGGTGATATGCGGTACTAAAGTTAAGTTGGGTTCTCAAGGCCTCTTGGAAACTCGAAAGGCGCCATATTAATGGTGATTTCATAACTGTTGTTATATGAAAATTCTACGAGTGGCAAGAATTATTCCCAACGCTTTTGTTGGTCCATCACATACATGAGCAACATATCCTCCAATATTTGGTTTGTTCACTCGGTCTTCTTGTCTATCTCCAGGTGATATGCGGTACTAAAGTTAAGTTGGGCTCCCAAGGCCTCTTGGAAACTAGTCCAAAATCATCATGTAAACATTGATCCTCTATTGGATATAATTCTCTTAGGAATGCCATGCAACCTCACAATCTCACTGATGAAAATTCTAGCTATGTCAAGTGCCTAATATGTCATACGCACAATAATAAAATGAGCACTCTTCGTGAGAGTATCGACTGCCACAAAAATCGAGTTGTGTCTCCTTGCCGTCGGTGGCAGTCCAACAATGAAATCCATCGAAATGACCTCCCATTTCGATTATAGAATAGTGTGTGGTTGTAGTAATCCTTTCGGATGTCTATGTTCAACCTTCACCTGCTGACATTCTAGACATATTTCCACGTAGTTGACTATGTCTTCCTTCATTCATTTCCAGAAGAATAAGGGTTTAAGGTATGCTCTCATATTTGTGACTCCGGGATGAGCCATGTACACTTCTCTATAAACCTTGTTTAGGATCAAACTCCTCAACTCGTCGTTGGGTGGTACGTAAATTTGAATTTTAAATCACAATAATATGTCGTTGTCCACATTAAATCCCTCAAATTTAGGTACCATCATTGTGTTTTGTCCGATAAAATCCTTGACCTCTTTGTACTAGTCATCGTCACGTTGTAAAGTTAGTATATTTTCATGTAGATTCGTTTGAAGAGGCATCACCCAAAATATGTGTAGTCTCTGAATCAACACATCCACCACTCTGTTCATTATTCCTTTTATGTAAGTAATCTCGAAATCATACTCTCTAAGAAATTTCGACCAACGTTGTTGTCATGCGTTCAAGTTACTTTGCGTAAATATGTGTTGTAGACCATAGTGGTCCATTTTTAATTAAAATTTTCGTCCAATAAGGTAGTGTCTCCAAAATATCAAGGCATAAACAATGGCTAACAAATCCAAATTGTGCATCGCATAGTTCTCCTCATGCCTTCTCAACTTTCTTGAGATGTAAGTGACCACTCAACCGTCTTGCATCAAGACTCCACCTAAGCCTTCCTTGGATGCGCCAGTGCATACCAAGAAGTTTACGTCCATGTCAAGGACCTTTAGTATGGGTGATGTCATCAACATCCTCTTGAGCCATTGAAATTCCTCCATGCATTTCTCGGTCCAATTAAACTTCTTGTTCTTAGTCTACAATTATGTGATCGGATTTGCTATGTTTGAAAAACCCTCGACGAACCGTCGATAGTATCCCTCTAAACCCATGAAGCTACGCACTTCGGGGACATTTGTTGGTGCAGGCCATTCCATAATAGCATTAACCTTTTTTGGATCCACAATGATACCTTCAACAGAGATGACATTCCCTGAGTAGTGAATCTTCGATTGATAAAACGAGCATTTAGACAATTTCCCATACAATGTGTTCTCTCGTAGACATTGTACTACCATGCACAAGTGCTCTTCATGCTCCTCCATCATATGAGAGTAAATCAAAATATCATCAATGAATTTTTGGATAAACTTGTCCAAGTATTCGCGAAACACCTCGTTCATCAAACTCATAAATACCCCTGGGGCATTCGTCAGTCCAAATGGTAAAACAATAAACTCGTAATGTCCAAACTTCGTCTTAAAGGCGGTCTTAGGGATGACATCCTCTTTGATCCGTAACTGGTGATACCCTGTGTTGACCACCTCTCCAACATAGGTGGTCAACTCCATGTACCATGAATATATGCATCATCAGATGCAAATTTGTTGAATACTTTTGGTTCTACACGACATTGTTTGGCCGCAACACTTCTTTTTGTAACAGGAATTTCCGCACTCCTGCGTGGGTTAATAATGTAATAGGTCTGCATGGATCATGTCTAGGTCCGTTACCTTGGGATCGGTTCACTGGGAGAGTTCCTTTAACTGAGGTTTTTTTATCCTCAGGCTATCAATTGGGCTTTTCAGCCTTATTGATTTCCCTTGAGTTTTTCCCTCACACTTGCAATAATTCCTCCAAAGTGGTGAATGATGTTCTAGTGGGCTTATATTTTGGTAAATATTGTAGGGAATCATTGTAAATGACCATGCAAGACATCTTAGAAAGTTTCGCGGAATTCTGTCGAGTCTAGAATAGCTTTTTTTAATTAATTAATTTTTAATTAAATTTCCCTAAGTTTGGAGGTTTAATTATTTAATGAATTAATTATTTTTGAGTAAAAATTGTAAAAACTAGGTCCTTGGGTATTTGTGCTCAAAATAAATGGAATAGAACCCCGCACATTCTGTTAGGATATTTATACACTTAGGAGTTAGTTAAGATCTACTTGGTCTAATATGTCGTTAGGTAAAAGTGTGTTTTTAAGTGTGTTTCTTTAGTATGCATTACTATGCATTTGTAGTTAGGAAATCCAATGGTCACGTTATGTTCCCGACATAGAGTGATCCAACGATTCATACTCTCCTCGATCTTAATGGCCATTGATCCATGGCTTAACACCCGATTGGTCCATGATATCTATTTAAAGAGCATGGAGGGTCATTTGTCGATGATCGATTGTGATAAACTCTCTTGTAAAATCTCTCTGTAATCTTTTTATTTGCATTAATAAACTGCTCTAAGTGGTCACGTTGGTTGGGGTCATGGGTGTTTCCCTGTAGGGGTTTTACCACGTGAAAACATCGATGTGTTGATCTTTTATCTGGTTATGTGAGTGGTTATTGAAGGTGTTCGTTCTCTGCTGGAATACCTGTGTTGTCGAACATGGTATCACAGCCTGTTTGAAGACCCGCTTCTGTTGAAGATCGATATCGTGAATATGAGTTGCCTCATCCCCACTTTTTGTCATTTCCATACATTTCTGGGCTGAGAGGACAGATAGGAAAAGGTGCATCTTTCGGGTAAGCTAACTGAGATCTAACCCTTGTTGTCATCGAGAAGTGAATTTTTTGTCTTGTGTGAAACGAGTTTTTTTTAGCAAACTCTCGAAGGTCGTCTTCCACAACAACAACACCCCCAATCCTCCTTATGAACATTACAATATGTTTTTCTAGATCATTTGGTTAAAAGTTGCCTTATTAAGTAAGAGGTCTTGAGTTCAAATCTCTCTTTTGTTACCTTTTTTGAAAAAGTTCATGCTAAAATTGTAAAGTGTATTTCACTTTAAGTATAAAAGTGAATCACTATAAGTAGCTTTAATATTTTATTTTAGAGTTATTTATTTTGCATGTAACTTTCTGTTATAAAGTAACTTCATTGTAAAAGTGATCCCCACTTCTCTTTATAAAAGTGGGTCACTTCATAAAGCAACTTACACAATCACGTGGTCATTTGGTTACCGATTGTGCCTTTTTTAAAAGGGCATAACTCTAACATCAGAAGTCTGTTTTCAGTGCCATTTTTTTTAAAACCGCATAACTTTTCGAGCTCTTTCCATACAGATCATAATTTTCAGTTTTTAAATCCACATTATCTTCATATTTAATATGGCTTCTACAACTACTGTCTTTCTTACCAACAACAACTACTTCCAATGGAAATCTCATATGGAAGATTTATTAAGAAGTAAATGCTTGTACCAGATTACCTTGGGAAAGGAAAAAGCACTCACTGATGCTGATAAGAAATCCAAGTGGGATAATAGGAATGACGAAGCACGTGGACTAATCAAAATTTTCATATCTCTTAATTTAAGGTACCACATTCAAGATATTGATGTCCCCAAAGAATCTTGGGACATGATTGAATATGTGTTTGGTAAACTCAATATTATTTGAGCACAACAGTTAGAAAAACAAATATTAACCTTGAGTCCAAATGATTTTTCTTGCCTTGGAGACTATCTATCTAGGTTTAAAAGACTCATAATTTTATGTGAAGAATATAAGATAAAGATGGAGGAAGAGCGTTGCATCTATATTATTCTTTCTAAGCTAGGAAGTGCATATTTTGTGTTTGTATCTACCTTTTATGCCATGAGAGAGGCTCTAGGGGAAGAATCTTATGAAAAACCTAGTCTTGAGTCCTTTTGTGCTTCTTTGATTCGAGAGGAAGATAAGATTGTACAATTTGGAGTGATCAACACTGCAGATCCCTCCAATAAAGCCTTAGTTGCCCAGTAGAAAGATAAACCCAAGTATCCCAAGAAGCAACATCCTCGTTACAACAACAAACAACATAAGGGTCCCAAACCTGCTCAGACAACTACAGCTCCTATTGGTGACAAAGGAGCAAAATATAAAGTAAGAATACTAACAGACATTGGAACTTTTGTGATAAAGATGGTCATGATGAGTCCAAATGTTTCAAGAAGATGGCAGCTTTATAAGCAGCGATGAAGAAGCACAACGTCAATATTGATTTTACTTCTTATTCTCACGGACATGCACTTTTTGCTTCTGGTTTCTCCTTCAATTCAACTTCTACTACTACTTCTTCTTCTTATGAGTGGCTTATTGATTCAGCAACATCTTATCATATGGCTAAGGATAAAGCCATATTTTCTGCTCTAAATGAATGTAACACCAAGAAAATATTTGTTGGTGATGATAAATCTCTTAGTGTTGTAGGATCTGGAAAAGTTCAAGTAGATAAGGGTCATTTCAATGATGTATTATGTGTTCCAAGTCTTTCTTGTAACCTTCTATCAGTATATCAAATCACTCATTCAGGTGA
>SNQJ01S0005884.1:44018-64616 GCA_010110895.2 Picea sitchensis | reverse complement strand
TGGTCTTGTTGCCCGATATATGAAAACACCCCATGAAAGCCATTGGAAAGAAGCTAAAAGGATACTTCGTTATGTTTGTGGTACAGTTCAGTTCGGGATACATTACAATTTAGGGGGGGACTCTTTTATTGGTTGGTTTCACCGATTCAGATTTGGCCGGTGACCCTGATGATCAGAAATCTACTGTAGGTTATGTTTTCAGCCTTCATTCAGGACCTGTCACTTGCGCCTGTAAGAAACAATAGGCTATTTCACTTTCTTCAGTAGAAGAAGACTACCGAGCAGCGATAAATGCAAGTCAGGAAGTCCTGTGGCTTCGACAGATCCTTTCAGAGTTTGGATTCCAGTACCAGCATCCGAACAACCTTTGGTGTGACAATAAGAGTTCCATCAAGCTCGCCAAAGACCCAGTTGAACATCAGCGTAGAAAACACATCGAGCTACACATGCACTTCATTAGAAAGCTAATTCATGATCAAGTTATTGAAGTGCTCTTTTTCCCTACAGAACATCAAGTTGCAGACATTTTCACAAAGTCTCTTACAGAAGCGAATTTTTCCAAACTTCGATCTATGTTAGGAGTTCAGGAAGTTGTCATTAAAGGGGGATAGTCTCTAATGCCTCCTTCCTTCTCNCGTTAGGTAAAAGTTTGTTTCTGAGTGTGTTTCATTAGTATGCATTTGTAGTTAGGAAATCTGATGGTCATGATATGTTTCAGACATAGAGTGATTCGACGGTTCATACTCATGGCTTAACACCCGATTGGTCCATGATCTCTATTTAAAGAGCATGGAGGGTCATTTGCCAATGATCGATTGTGAGAAACTCTCTTGTAAATTCTGTCTGTAATATTTTTCTTTGCATTAATAAACTGCTCCAAGTGGCCGCATTGGTTGGGGCCATGGATGTTTCCCCGTAGGGGTTTTACCACGTGAAAACATCGGCGTGTTGATCTTTGATCTGGTTATGTGAGTGGTTACTGAAGTTGTTCATCCTCTGTTGGAATACTTGTGTCTTCGAACACGTTCATGGACCAAGTTTCAGCTTATTCGGAAATTTTTTTCTATGGGTTTGTCCACCCTGAGTGTCAGTCAGTCCAAAACAACAATTTTAATTGCTAAAGTCCAAACATGGAAAAATTGTAAATTTGTAATAATGATTTAAGGTGATGTTAAATGATGGATATAGATTAGAGAGAGACTCCATAAGCCCAAACTAACAACCCAACCTTGATCTAACCCTTTTCTACCCCTTCACCCCCTCAACTCCCTCAAAAAGGTGACGCCCTAGAGGGAAAGTTACGCCCTCCTTGAGGAAGGGACGTGGCAGCCTTGGTTTTCCTTGGTTTTTGAGAATCCTCTTGGGTAGTGTGCTCTCCCTCACCCCTCATATCCCCCCTTAACTCACTCCACTCCCCTTTCCATCATTGATTACACTCCATCCTCTCCTCATCCCCAAAATGTTGCGCCCTCCTAGGAGAGTTGCGCCCCCCTCCATCTAGAAAATTCCAAAATAATTTTTAAAAATTTATTTGAACCCTTTCAACTTACTTGGAACTTATCCCAAGGCCTCCCACACCCCTTTTTCTTGATCCCAACATTTTCCACACCTTCTACACCCTAGATCTAAGATCTAAACCCTAAGAGGTGTGCCCTAGCCTTGGGATCTACTCTTATGCTTGGTGGTGGACACTTGGCATTGATCCAAGAGGGATGAGTTTGCCTCTCCAAGTATAAATATATCCCTTTACTCACTCCCAACTCACTATATCTTGAGCTAATGTTATGCTACTTGATTTCTCACTCTCTCTCTCTCTCTCTCTCTCTCTTTCTTTCCACATTTTCCATTCTCTAGCTCTTAGGGTTTTGGAGATAGTTTTCTCCAAGATCCATTTTCTTGAGTAATAATAAAGAGATGATTTGGAGGACTATTTGAAGAGTTATGCACATGCTTTTTCTTGCCATACACATGAGGTAAAATTGTTCAAATTTGTTTGGCGATTGCACACATTGGATCTTAGGTAAAATGTTACATGGGTAGATCTAGTAATGCACATGCTTGTAGATCTAAATATCTTGTTTTGCTAGATAGGATTGAAATGTCATCTTATTAGTATATGCAACATATTATCTCTTGTATGCGCATATCCTTTCAAGTTTTCCAGGTTTAGCTTCAAGGGTTTCATTGGGAATGCACCAAGGAAGATTCTTCCATTGAAACACATACAAACTTCAAGCTTTCTCACCCTTTACTCTTATTCTATTTGTTGTTCACTTTCACATATATTTCAGCTAGTTTAACTTAGCAAGATAGGTCATTTATATCAAAATTTATCAACTTTTCTTAAGAAGAATTTTTTCCCTAAAAAGACAAAAGTTTGTCTTCACCTTTTTGGTTGTGTGTAGCATTTATAGCAAGGATACCTTGCTGGTTTTTGCATGTTCAGATCTGTTTGAGAGGGATTTTTTCTACCCAAAGGCATCCACACAACACTCAAGGACCCCCCAAAGCAATTGGTAGCTATTTCTCAACCTCCTTCATTTTTAGAGTTTTCTTGAGCATTCTTCTTCCTTTTATTGCTGATTTTAGTGGCTCATAGTTGTGGGAGAAGAAGTGGTATGGCCTCCTCCCACGTGTGAGCCTTGGGGAAGCTAAGGTTTAAAATAGATCTTCCCCTTTTTGCATTTTTTTTCCTTTTTGAGCTAGGACGTGGAGCTTGGTAGATGAAGGGAATCTCCCAAAGACTAGGACGTGGAGATTAGGGTTTGCCTCTTGTTTGCTTGTTTCCTTCTTGCTTCATTCTCTTGCTTCCTTGCTTCTCTCTTTTCTCAATATTTTCTAAAGACTAAGCAAGCTAAATAATTGCCTACCTATTGGGAGAGGAATACCCCAAGTGGTAAGGCTAGGGTTTAATGTGTGATTTACGATCTCTAAATGCTTAATGTCTAAAATATTCTAGACCTATATCTCATACACAATAGTTATTTAGCTTAAGCCTATTGGGCATAATAACTTAACTAGATCTCTTTGCATGCTTAAAGCTCTTCAAAGTTCAATCTTTATCTTAGATGCTTAGATTTAAAACTCTAAATGTTTAAATGCTTCAATAAGTGAATGATGTTTTTCTTTCATGCTATGATCTATTAAGGCCACTTGCCACATATTGGAAGCAACTTCATGGTTAAGTTAATAGTGTAGGCTCACACATAAATTTTATTTCTCACACTTAACATTCACATCTAAATTCTCCTAATCATAAGATAAGTGTGATTGCCTTTCATTTCTTGGGTGACAAGTTGTTCTTGCCCTTGTAATTTGCTTATTTACTTTGCAAGCTATTTATTTGTGAATTTAGTGCTTTGCTCTCACATAGCATATATGTGTTAATGTTGTTTCATTTGTAAACTTAATCAACACATTTTAATTTGAAGTGAGTTTCGGCCAAGTCACTAAATCACATTTTAAAAGTGTCATAAAATCATTAAAACACTCTAAAATACACCTAAAATTCTACCTAATTCATATATTAACTTAATAGACTTAATAGGGTACCTTGGACCACCATCTTCACCATCTAAAATGGGCATTGAGGAGGGAAACAGACGGTGATAGGCCGGGGATGGTCTCGTGGCACGAAGGAGTGTCCTTTCTGTAAAAACTCAATGCTTTGGGTTGACTGTGACAACTAGGGTTAGCCTCGTTGCTACACTATTTTGAGCATCCATTAACCATTTGTAAATAGGAGGAGGAGGCTTTGGTGAAAACTTAATAAGGTAACTAAAATCGAAATATCTTAAGAAACCTTTAAGGATCTAACCTTGGGCTTAATCATATAAAACATTTTGTGGGTTGAATAACTAAAAGTGGGTCATCTTCGTAATACTTGTGCTTAAAATCTCTAAGTCTTCTTTGTAGATGTGTTGATGATAATCTCATAAATGTGATGATGCTTTGATATTCGTGTATCCTACACACAAATAATTAAAGTGGTTAGATTCCTTATTGTATCTTAGTATTCTTTACTTGTAAATCTTGTACTCAATATTTTATTCAATTATTCTTTTGTAATCATATTTGTAACGAATCATCCTTTAACTTTAGTTGACCCCTTTCCCAATCTTAGGCACTAATCTTAGTTTCCCTAGGAAAAAGGCTTGCTTAACATACTAGCCTTGCATCTTGCATTGCTTCCTTAGCATCTTAGGTTAGAATCCCCCCCAAACCTTAAAAAACTAAAATCAACTCCTAGAACTTAACTAGAAACTAGGGACTACCCCCCTTGGCTTCCCTAGGAGTGAGCCTAGACGAAAGAGGTTCGTGTCAAAGTGACAACGTGGGCTATGAACCTAGGCATTGTGCCTCCAAGGACACACTAAGTGAGACGGAATTAACTCATGTTTGAAAGTGTGTATAAGGACGACAACATCTTTGGCGCTGCTGCCGGGGACAAGTCATTTATCCTTGATCAAAACGACTTAACTTGATTCTTTAAGAACTAAATAATAAAACATTTAGGCATTAAAATTCTTTGAACTTGTGATTGGTTAGCCTTGTGTGATTCCTTCTCAAGTGGAGACTCCATTGAAAAAATATAGAAAGTATACTACTAGGAGCACCTCACAAGGAGTGGTTTATGCTTTTCCCGACCCTGAAAAGGTTTATAGGAGGAGACTAAACCGCCTTGATCCTAGGAGACTATTTGACAGTCTTGGGGAAGAAGCACTCACTGATATCCAATTCTTGTTCCAAACTAATAATCAACCAATTGTTAATAATCCCACTAATAATCCTAACATGACGATGACTTCTTGTTTGAGTCCTTTGAACCTTGCAACAATTCAGGGTTCCCCTCACGATGTTCCTGAGAAAGCCACTGATAAGTTGCCTATTTTTCATGGGTACAATTCTATAAGTGCCAGGTCCCACATCGCAAGTTTTGACAAGTGTTTATTGAAGTATTGTAAAGTTCATAATGAAGAAGACGCGAATATGACATTGTTTGTATTTTCTTTAGAAGGAGATGTTGGCGAGAGGTTTTCAGATTTTCCTGCAAACGAATTTAAGACCCTTAATTCAATATTGGATGAATTTAGGAAGAGATGGGGTGATTCAAAGGAAAATAGATTTCAGCTAGGATATCTTACCACTTGTCATAAGAAAGAAAATGAAACAGTGTTAGAATTTAACACTAAGTTTAATAGCGTGGTAAAGGTCCTTCATCAAGATGTTAAGCCTCCGGATGCTGCAATTTTGATTTATTATATCGAGGATTTTGAGGGTGAAATGAGGTATGCCTTAAGGGATAAGGATCCTCAAACTTTACCCACAGCACAAGAAACAACTGTAAGGATTGAGAAAAATATGATTGAGGCTAGGAAATCCAACATTCTTAGTTTCAATAGAGGTTCTTCTTCAAAGGTTAATGATAAAAAGAAAAAGAAGGACGAGGGTTAAGGATCATCAAGTGATGGGATCAAGTAAATTAAACAATTGATTCAATTAATTAAGCAAATGGAAATAAATCATGCCAATCAAATCAATGCTTTGCAAAATAAGGTGATCATTATGGAGAGGTCCCAAGGTAATAAACAACAACACAAGACAAACGATAGGTGGGCAAGAAGACCTCCCCAAAATGATCAAAGGCCACCTAATCCTTTTGAATCCACCAACTTGGTAGATCATCGCTCCATACCTTATTGTAGGCCTTGTGGTGAGTTTCATGAGGAATCGACTTGTCTAGTTTTCCTTGAAGAGTGTAATAATGATTATGGAGACCAAGGAAACGAACAAGTAAATATGTGTGATGAAAGATTACATGGTGGCATGTGTGATTGGATGGATTTCAATGATTATGGAAATTGTGGAAACTTTATGAATGTTAATATTAATAAAGCTACAGAAAATTATGGGCCCAAGCCCACTCCCCAACTCGTTGCAGAAATGGCTAAGTTTAGAGGAATTACATACCAAAGGAGTGGAAATAAAAGTCAAGATAAGAGTCAAACTAGTTCTCCCAAGGTATCTCCTTCTAAGTTTAATGTGCCTATTAATGTAGATTTGAATTTTGACTTAGGTGGTTGGTTGAGTAATGCAAAGGTGTTAGTGCCAGTGTCAGAAATTATGAAGATTCCTTCACAGAAGGAAAAGCTTCTTAAAGCCATTGAAAAACCTCCTAAAATTGTTGTAGAGAAACAACCAGTCGTGGCTTACCATATTGCACCAGTGATATTACAGAATTGGGATAGGAAGAATGAGAAGAATTTTCCTTTCTACCGTTCTTTACTTGTAAACGACAAAGTGTTACACAATTGAATGCTAGATTCAGGAGCAAGATCAAATGTTATTACTAAGAAGGTAATGGAACAGTTAAAATTAATAATATCAAGACCTTACCACAACATATGTGCCTTGGATAGTCAAACGATTGAAGTGCATGGATTGATTAAAGGTTTACAAGTACACTTAGCAGTATTTCCAGATATCATGTTTGAAATGGATATTGTGGTAATTGATGTTACGAATGTTTGGGGAATGTTATTGAATAGAAAAGCAGCTGCAGATTTGGGTGGTAGTTTACAAATGAATTTATATTATGCTACTCTCCCTACCCTAGATGTAAAAACTTTTAAGTTAAATAGGGAAGTGTATAGAAAATATCATGTTGAAGATCCCAAAAATCCCAAAAATGAGTTAAAGTGGACTGATGAAGGTCTTGGTAACTATGCCATCTTGTCTAATTCTATTGTGCCCTTTGAAGAAACAGTTCAAGATAATGAATTAGACAAGGTTTGGTACATGAATTATGATGGTTGGTTTTCTAGAGAAGGAAAAGGTGCAGGATTGTTCTTCAAGATCCAAGTGGTGAAGTGTTGAAATTTGCTTATAGATTAGAGTTTGATGCAACAAATAATGTGGTTGAGTATGAGGCCTTACTCCTTAGTTTAGAAATTTGCAGAGATAGGGGAATAAAATGTCTAAATATCAAAGGGGATTCAGACTTGGTCATACAACAGTTAAAGAACAAGCTTGTTTGCAGGTCAGAAAGATTGAAAGGATATAGGAATGCAATTCGGGACTTAATAAATGACTTTGATACTATAGACTTGATTGCAATTCCTAGAGAACAGAATTCAAAAGTCGATGAACTTACAATAGCAGCTTCCACACTACAACTTCCTGACAGTTTGATTGATGAGAATATTTCATTTGAAGTCATTTTTAGACCCTCAGTCCTGGATAACATGAATCATTGACAGGTTTTTGATGATGACAAACAAAAGGTCAAGTTTTTACTTCACATCCAGAAATTTTCAGACTTAGGCATAAGTTTGAAAGAAGAAGGTTGTAATTACACTGAGAATGATGATGAGATGAAAAAAATACCTAAGAGAGTGGTCTCTTCAGAAAGGAATTTTGATAGACAGGATGGTCATAAGAAAAAAGATGAAACAAAGAAAAAACTATGTGATTACCTTGAAGTCAGCATTGGAACAATGAAGAGCTTAGGTTGATAAAAGTAGGAAAGACTACCCATATAGATGAAAGAAATGAAATTGTTAAGTTATTAAAAGAATACAGGGATGTCTTGGCCTTCAGTTATGATGAGCTCAAAGTCTATAGGGAGGATGTAATTCAACATTTGATTCTTCTCAAGGAAGATACCAAACCCTTTAGAAAAAAGTTGAGGCATTTAAACCCCAAGTTATCTCCTTTGGTTCAAAAGGAGTTACAAAAAATGTTAGAAGCAGACATCATTGCACAGACCAAACATTCTTCATGGTGCTCAAACTTGGTTGTTGCTAGGAAGAAGACTGGACAGATTCAGATATGCATTGACTTCAAAAATTTGAACATTGATTGCACAAAATACCACTATCCCCTACCCAAGATGGAAACTTTACTTCAACAAGTTACAGGTTCAGGAATGATTTCCATTCTTGATGGTTTCTCAGGTTATAATCAGATAAGACTTAAAGAAAAGGATAGGCATAAGACAACTTTTACAACTCCATGGGGAACTTTTGAATATCTCAGGATGCCATTTTGTTTATCAAATGTCGTAGCTACTTTTCAGAGAGCTATGGATTATGCCTTCAGGGGGTTGATTTGTAAATTGATTGAAATATATCAAGATGATTTAACAGTTTTTTCTAAGGATGGTAAAACTCACACTAACCACCTTAGGCAAGTTTTGGATAGATGTATAGAATTTGGAATTTCTATAAATCTTGCTAAGTCAGTCTTTGGGGTGACTAAAGGTAAGTTATTGGGCCACATCATCACTAAATATGCGGTTAAGTTAGACCCAGAAAGAGGTGAGGCCATTGGTAAACTGCCTTTGCCTACAACGAAGAAATTTCTTCAATCCTTCTTAGGAAAAACTAATTTTGTCCATAGGTTCATTCCTAACTATGCTGAAATCGTGAAACCTATATATAAGTTACGTAAGAAGGATGTGAAATTCGAATGGAATGATGAAAGTAAACGAACTTTTGAAAGTATAAAGACTGCCATATGTGAAGCTCCGGTCCTTATTATTCCAGACTATGAGAAATACTTTTAGATTGTCTCGTTTTCTTCTGAAGACACTATTGTTGGTGTGTTGCTTTAGAAAAATGACCAAGGCCATGATCAACCTATTGCATAAATGAGTAGGGCCTTACAAAATTCATAATTAAATTATCCCATGTTTGAGAAAAAGGCTTATGCCTTAGTCAAATCACTCAAACATTTCAGAGTCTTCATTGGATATCCAAGGTTATTGGTTATGTTCCTAGTTCTGCGGTTAAAGATGTTTTATCTATAGTAGAAGGATTAGGCTCAAGGGGTATATGGATTGCTAAAACCCAAGAGTATGATTTGGAAATTAGACCAAAAAAGTTGATTAAGGGTCAAGGCTTGGCTAAAATGTTGACAGAAAGTAATGAGAAGGCCTTGGATATGGTTAACCAAATCAATAATGAAGAATTTCATCCTAACTTATTGAAACTTGAACAAGTAGATTGGTATACAGACATCATCTTCTATCTTAATAATCTAACTTGTCCAAACCATTTAGTAGGACACAAGAAAAGGGCTTTGAGATTAAAATATTCTAAGTATGTCCTTACTAGAGATGGTTTAGGATGGAAAAATCATGATGGGGTTATCCTTAGATGGGTGGATGACATTGAGTCAAAGAAACTAATGGATGAATTCCATGGAGGGCTTTGTTGTGGACATTTTGTTGCTAAAACTACTACCCACAAAATCCTTAGAGCAGGATATTATTGGACTACTATATTTTCAGATGTACATCAATTTGTTTGAAAATGTGAGCCGTGTCATCTTTTCACAGGAAAACAGTAATTATCAACACTCCCTTTGCAAACAGTTATGGTTGATGCACCTTTTCAACAATGGGGTTTGGACTTCATCGGAAAGTTTAGTGATAATTCAAGTAATGGTTATTCATGGGTTCTCATAGCTATAGATTACTTTACAAAATGGGTTGAATCCATTCCTACAAAGTCATCAACTGAAAAGGTAGTGATGGATTTCCTTGAAGACAAAATAATAACCAGTTTTGGGGTTCCATCAAAGATAGTGACAGATAATTCCAAGGCCTTTTGTTCAGCATAGATGTCATCCTTTTGTTTCAAGTATGGTATTATATTGTCACATTCATTAGATTACTATCCCTAAGGAAATGGTCAGGTAGAGTCAAGTAACAAAAACTTAATGACCATTGTTAAGAAAATAATCGGTGAAAACAAGAAGTCTTGGGATAGTAAAATCAAACATGCATTATGGGCCAACAGAATAATAAAGAAAGCATCTATTGGAAAGAGTTTGTTTGAGCTATTGTATGGATTGGAGGTTAGATTGTTAGTGCACCTTAGACTTCCTACTTATGGGTTAGTTGAGGATGTTTCTACAGAGAAAAATGCGGTTCAGAATAGGATTAATCAGATCATTGAGTTAGATGAAATCAGACGAAAGTCTTATGATCAGAATTGCATAAATCAAAGAAAGGTTAAGAAATATTTCGACAGGTCAGTCAGAAAGAGGGACTTCATGGTTGATGATACAGTTTGTTATGGGATAAAGGAAGAGAGAAACCTGGAAAACACGGTAAATTTGATAGCTTATGGTTAGGGCCATATTTGATCAAAGAAATAGCAGGGCCGAATTATTTTCATCTCAGCCATTTGGATGGTGAGCCCATTAAAATTCCACGGAATGGGCAGCAGCTCAAGATCTTCTACATATGAGGGGAAACTTGGTGTCCAAAGGGATACCCTCTGTAATGTATCTCTAACTCTTTTCCTTGTATTTCAGTTTTGTATTATTTCATTCATTATGAAAATGTGTACTTAGAAAATTATATGTACTATAGATTTCATTTGCTGTAAAATATTGATATTGTATGTTAGTCATTTCATTATGTAGATGTTGTATATATAATTCATTTATTTAATCATGTATATATGTATTCTTATGTTGGTTATTGGTGAGCACTCTATTGTAGGTGTTGCATTCTCGTATGCTCTCTGTCTCGAGTGAGAATATCGAACAGACGTCCCCACGTAGAGATAGATGTTGACCACCTCTCAAACATAGGTGGTCAAATCCATGTGCCATGAAGATATGCATCATCATATGCAAATGTTTTGAAGACTTTTGGTTCTATAGGGCATTGTTTAGCCCCAACACTTCTTTTTGTAACAAGAATTTATGCACCCTTGCGTGGGTTAATAATGTAATAGGTCTGCATGGATCATGTCTAGGTCAGTTAAATTAGGATCGGTTTACTGGGAGAGTTCCTTTCACTGAGGGTTTTTTATCCTCAGGTTATCAATTGGGATTTTTAGCCTTATTGATTTCCCTTGAGTTTTTCCCTCACACTTGCAATAATTCCTCCAAAGTGGTGAACGATGTTCTAGTGGGCTTATATTTTGGTAACTATTGTAGGGAATCATTGTAAATGACCATGAAAGACATATTATAAAGTTTCGTGGAATTCCGTCGAGTCTAGAATAATTTTTTTTAATTAATAATTTTTAATTAAATTTCCCTAAGTTTGGAGGTTTAATTATTTAAATAATTAATTATTTTTTAGTAAAAATTGTACAAAATAGGTCCTTGGACTTTTGATAGGGGTATTTTTGCTCAAAATAAATGGAATAGAACCCCCCACATCCATGGACCAAGTTTCATCTCAGTCAAACAATTTTTTCTATGGATTTGTCCACCCGGAGTGTCAGACAGTCCAAAACAACAATTTTAATTGCTAAAGTCCAAACATGGCAAAATTGTAAATTTGTAATAATGAGTTAAGGTGATGTTAAATGATGGATATAGGTTAGAGAGAGAATCCCTAAGCCCAAACTAACCACCCAACCTTGATCTAACCCTTTTCTACCCCTTCGCCCCCTCAACTCCCTCAAAAAGGTGACGCCTTAGGGGGGAATTTATGCCCTCCTTGAGGAAGGAGCGTGGCAACTTTGGTTTTCCTTGGTTTTTGAGAATCCCCTTGGGTATTGTGCTCTACCTCACCCCTCATATCCCCCCTTAACTCACTCCACTCCCCTTTTCCTCATTGATTACACTCCATCCTCTCCTCATCCCCAAAAAGTTGCGCCCTCCTAAGAGAGTTGTGCCCCCCTCCATCTAGAAAATTCCAAAATAATTTTTAAAACATTATTTGAACCCTTTAAACTTACTTGGAACTTATCCCAAGGCCTCCCACACCCATTTTTCTTGATCCCAACATTATCCACACCTTCTACACCTTAGATCTAAGATCTAAACCCTAGGAGGTGCGCCCTAGCCTTGGGATCTACTCTTATGATTGGTGGTGGACACTTGGCATTGATACAAGAGGGGTGAGTTTTCCTCTCCAAGTATAAATAGATCCCTTTCCTCACTCCCAACTCACCATATATTGAGCTAATGTTATGCTGCTTGATTTCTCACTCTCTCTCTCTCTCTCTTTCTTTCCACATTTTCCATTCTCTAGCTCTTAAGGTTTTGGACATAGTTTTCTCCAAGATCCATTTTCTTGAGTAATAATAAAGAAAAGATTTGGAGGACTATTGGAAGATTTATGCTCATGATTTTTCTTGCCATACACATGAGGTAAAGTTGTTCAAATTTGTTTGGTGATTGCACACATTGGGTCTTAGGTAAAATGTTACTTGGGTAGATCTAGTAATGCACATGCTTGTAGATCTATATATATTGTTTTTCTAGATAGGATTGAAATTTCATCTTATTAGTATATGCAACATATTATCTCTTGTATGCACATCACCTTTCAAGTTTTGCAGGTTTAGCTTCAAGGGTTTCATTAGGAATGCACCAAGGAAGATTCTTCCCTTGAAACCCATACACACTTCAAGCTTTCTCACCCTTTACTCTTCTTCTATTTGTTGTTCACTTTCACATATATTTCAGCTAGTTTAACTTAGCAAGATAGGTCATTTATATCAAAATTTATCAACTTGTCTTAAGAAGAATTTTTTCCCTAAAAAGGCAAAAGTTTTTCTTCACCATTTTGGTTGTGTGTAGCATTTCCAGCAAGGATACCTTATTGTTTTTTTCAGGTTCAGATCTAGTTGAGAGGGGTTTTGTCTACTCAAAGGCATCCACACAACACTCAAAGACCCCCCAAAGGGATTGGTAGCTATTTCTCAACCTCCTTATTCATTTTTAGAGTTTTCTTGAGCATTATTCTCCCTTTTGTTGTTGATTTTAGTGCCTCACAGTTGTGGGAGAAGGAGTGGTATGGCCTCCTCTCACGTGTGAGCCTTCGGGCAGCTAGGGTTTAGCATAGATCTTCCCCCTTTTGCATTTTTTTGTGTTTTTTAGCTAGGACATGGGGCTTGGTAGATGAAGGGCATATCCCAAACCCTAGGACGTGGGGATTAAGGTTTTCAGCTTGTTTTCTTGTTTCCTTCTTGCTTCATTCTCTTGCTTGCCTGCTTCTCTCTTTTCTCAATATTTTCTAAAGACTAAGCAAGCTAAATAATTTCATACCTATTGGGAGAGGAATACGCCAAGTGGTAAGGCTAGGGTTTAATGTGTGATTGATGATCTCTAAATTCTTAATGTCTAAAATATTCTAGATCTAGATCTCATACACAATAGTTATTTAGCTTAAGCCAATTGGGCATAACAACTTAACTAGATCTATTTGCATGCTTAAATCTCTTCAAAGTTAAATCTTTATCTTAGATGCTTAGATCTAAAACTCTAAATGTTTAAATGCTTCAATAAGTGAATGGCGTTTTTCTTTCATGCTATGATCTATTAAGGCCACTTGCCACATATTGGAAGCAACTTCATGGTTAAGTTAATAGTGTAGGCTCACACATAAATTTTCTTTCTCACACTTAACGTTCACATCTAMATGCTCTTAATCATAAGATAAGTGTGATTGTCTTTCATTTCTTGGGTGACAAGTTGTTCTTTCCCTTGTAATTTGCTTCTTTACTTTGCAATCTATTTATTTGTGCATTTAGTGMTTTGCTCTCACATAGCATATATGTGTTAATKCCTTTTCATTTGTAAACTTAATCAACACATTTTAGGCTGAAGTGAGTTTCGGCCAAGTCACTAAATCACATTTTAAAAGTGTCATAAAATCATTAAAACACTCTAAAATACATCTAAAAGTCTACCTAATTCATATATTAACTTAATAGACTTAATAGGGTACCTTGGACCACCATATTCATCATCTAAAATAGGTATTGACGAGGGAAATGGACGGTGATAGGATGGGGACGGTCTCGTGGAACGAAGGAGTGTTCTTTTCGTAGAAACTCAATGCTTTGGGTTGACTGTGACAGCTAGGGTTAGCCTCGTTGCTACACTATCTTGAGCATCTAGCATCCATTTGGCAATAGGAGGAGGAGTCTTTGGTGAAAACTTAATAAAGGTAACTAAAATCGAAAGATCTTAAGAAACCTTTAATGATCTAACCTTAGGCTTAATCATATAAAACATTTTGTGGGTTGAATAACTAAGAGTGGGTCATCTTCATAATACTTGTGCTTAAAATCTCTAAGTCTTCTTTGTAGATGTGTTGATGATAATATCATAAATGTGATGATGCTTTGATATTCTTGTATTGTGCACAAAAATAATTAAAGTGGTTATCTTTCTTATTGTATCTTAGTATTCTTTACCTATAAATCTTGTACTCAATATTTGATTCAATTATTCTTTTGTAATCATATTTGTAATGAATCATCCTTTAAATTTAGTTGACCCCTTGCCCAATCTTAGGCACTAGTCTTAGTTTCCCTAGGAAAAGCCTTACTTAACATAATAACCTTGCATCTTGGATTGTTTCCTTAGCATCTTAGGTTATAATCCCCCCCAAACCTTAACAAACTAAAATCAACTCCTAGAACTTAACTAGAAACTAGGGACTACCCCCCTTGGATTCCCTAGGAGTGAGCCTAGACGAAAGAGGTTCCGGTCAAAGTGACAGCGTGGGATGTGAACCTAGGAATTGTACCTCCAAGGACACACTAAGTGAATCAGACTTAGCTCACATTTGCAAGTGTGTATAAGGACACAAACACCCTGATCTCAAGTCGATCTTTTAAAACACAATCGCACCTTTCATCTGATCAAACAGATCATCAATCCTTGGCAACAAATATTGATTCTTGATCGTGGCCTTGTTCAATTGACGATAGTCAATGCAGAGTCTCCACGACCCATCTTTCTTCCATAGGAAGATAACAGACACACTTAGACGTATAAGTCCTAGGTCCAACAACTACTTCAATTGCATTTTCAACTCCTATATCTCCAGGGTCAACATTCGATAAGCAATTCTTTCTATCGGTTCAGTTCCTAGTTTTAGGTTGATGCTAAATTCTAGTTACCTCTCTAGTGACATCCCAGGTAACTCTTCAGGGAAGACATCCACAAACTCTCGCACCACTGGAAGGTTTTCTAGACCTTCCGCTACTCCCTTCTCGTTTAACGCAAGGATTGCATAAATATTACATCCCTTGTTCATTCTCTTTCGTAGTTGCAAGAAAGAGATGAACCTCAGGGAGAATCCCTGGTTCCTACCTGCAATCACGCGTCTTTGTCCCTCATCATTGACCAATCTCAATCGTTTTGTCTTACAAACGAGTATCACATCATTCGATTCCAACCAATCCATACTGATCATGATGTCATAACACCCTAAGGTTGTGACGTACAGGTTGTCCCTAGTGGAAAACTCTCCCAGGTTAAGGCTACAGCCCGTAACCTTCCCACCAACCTTTTGTTTGGCTCCCGAAGCCATTTGTACAAAGATAAACTCCTCTTGTTCAAATGACTTTACCTTAATTATTTTTAGCACTACATCAAAAATAAAAATCTCAGTAGCACATGGATCTATGAAAATACTAAGGGTTTGGTCAGTGACGGTACCTGATGTCTCAAGAATAGTGGACTCGTGCTCTTCTTGGAAGTTATTCATCGTTGCATGAATCGGATGGGCCTTGCCCAAATCTCCCACGGTAGTGGGTTCGACTGATCCAAATGCTCTGGTCCTCTCTACTGAGAAGTCACGCTGGTAATGTGGCTCTCCACATGTCCAACACCCTTTCTTTGGTCTATTACTCCTAGTACCTAAAGTAGAATATGACGACCCATCGTCCTGGAACCCTATTTTGTTCAGTTGAACAGGCCTAAACTGTTGTTGTTGTGGTCAACGTTGTTGGTGGTGTTGTGGTCCTCTGTAAGGAGTCTGTTGTTGAGGCATCAGTTGCCGAGGTGTAGTGAAATTTCATCTTCTCTGGAAGCCACGATATCCTAGTGAATGTCTAGCTGGTGTCTAATGTTGTTGCGCATCAAATGACACCTGCCCCGCTGGTCTCGCTGGAGTCCTACTCTCAGTCCCGCTGATAAGATCCTCCTACATTATGAGAGTCTTATGGAAAAAATCATGCAAGGTTTGAGGCATCAAAATCAAAACATGTTGACCTTAAGTTTCTCGGTATTCAGGTGTGGAGCATACCAAGGCATCTCCATAAAACAGGCCTCGTACTCAGGCACCGTATGACCACCCTATTGCAAGGCATTGAACTCATTGATATTATGCTCAATGAATTCCTCATATAGATACATCTCTCGGAATCGTTCCTTGAACAATTCCCATGACAAGTCTTCAACGACCATGTTCAATTACAGCAGGAGTGTCTTCAACCGTAGAAGAGCACTCCCCTTCAATTGAAAGACCGCCATGAGGAACTTCATGTTGGAGGTATAGTCGCAAATTGAAAATAACATCGCCATATTCTCCAACCATGCCTCAGTGACTGCGTCGTCCAGGGAACCAAATAACTCAATAAACTTGACCTTCTCAAGTTCTTGGTGAATGAAACCAGTACCGACCGGAGAGCACGGTGGACCCTCGGGATTTTTTGGTGCCCTGGCCTCATCTCTATCCAAACGACTAATCAGTGCTTCAAACATCCTATGAAAGGACCTCATCAGCCCAAACACATTACCCACAACTACTTGTTCCTGCCTGACAACTTGTTCATCTCCCTGGGGGTTAGACCCCTCGAAAATGGATGCTACTAGAGGCATCACGCCTCCTCCCCTAGCACCCAGTCGATTGCCTCCGTGACGTCCTCTTACCATGATTACCTACATGAATACAAATTAGTATAATTAGCAACATTACAATCAAATATCTAATCAACGAAATTCGTAGTGATCCCAAGTTGCGGGTCGAACCCACTCCGATACCATATGTAACGACCCCTCAGTAGTTACGACTACATGTGACACAAAGCATGTGTAAATATTGTTTTTTTAAGAAGGCAAGTAACAACAAAAATAATTAATAAACACAACTTGACAGCAAACACAACACACACAATTCAGGCAACAGACAATAATGACCCAACATACTAGCACATCATGCGATAATCAACAGACGCAAAATAAAAAAAACTGCTCGCCTGTCCTACTCTGCTAGGTTAGGACGTCCAGGACACCAGTACCAACATCATTTACAATGAACAATATGCCCACATAAGGAATCACAAGACTCTAGCAAGGTTATCATTCACATCTATCGATCAGTGCGCGCAATGATTGCCTCATGACGAATCATGTTGTCATATGGAAATAGGTGTGACAGTAACCATGGAATAACATAACATACCTAGACCTTTAACCCAAGAAAAATCCCATGCACTAGGAGACCGAATTAATTTTCAATACAAACACGAAGACTATACCCAAGCAGCCAATCACAAGTCAAAAAGACACAAGGTGACATCATTCAAATCTAAATTGCGCAACTAACCGTAGGATTTCTTGTTTTCCGACAAGGAAATCATATGTGGTGTAATAACTATGAAAAACCACCGTTTACAATTCAATTTAAGGAACAAGGTACATAGTAACCAATTAACTATTAAACTATTAATCAATTTATCTAAAAAAATTATTAAACCCTCAACCATTAATCTTGTGAAATCCATTAAACTATTACACAATAACCATAAACCATTAGTTGTTAAACCATTATGACTAAGTAAAAATGAGTGATCTATCCCTACGATGACACATTAATAAAAGTAAATATGCCTAACACATTAAAAAAAGTAATATGCGGTAAAAAAATGTTCATAAAATACCTTAACTGTAAAACAAACAACTGATCTAAACGGTTTAACCACAATAGTTGGTCCCTTGCCTTAATTTCAGTTGCCCAAACCATTACATAAAACATTCCTAATTTACAAATTGCCAGCGCTAACCCCTAATAGTAGAAATATTTGTCTAATTCGTTAAGTCTCGGTGTAGTCAATTAAATTGTAGTGCAATGCATTACAATATTTGGTAATTATTACAGGGTATAAAATTATGGGCGCAATCAACCAAGATTCTAGGATAGAAAATTACCTTATTGGGGGTCAGTGAGGGAGAATCTCAACAAGGAAATAACTAATATTAAATGCATATTATAAAGCCAGAATATGTAGTTTGACAGGTTGAATCTCACCAGAGAGACCCGAGTTCAAGTCCCCACAATGGAATCTGTTTATACCTAAAACCTTTTTGCAATAAACGAAACGATTTTATAGTATGGAAAACGTTCTCATTGTTTTATTCTTGTAGTAAACGATTGGATATTCTAGGTGAGTTTATGTACCCTTTTCAAGAAATTTTGTAAATTATTGTTTAAAATAGAAAATTGAATATACAGCAAGGAGGGCAAGCATTCAGAACCCGTTCTCTATCAATATCAACCTTTCAAAAAAAACCATAATGCCATTGTTCTTCGTTCAGAAGCCCAATTACTACGCATATCAAAACAATTTGTCATAGAGGCCTTTTAACATAAATTTGCATCCATATCTTCTCAGTGGAGAAACAAATAATGGAACAACACATAATAATGAGCATCTTCCCTGCAATGTTTAGCCAATTGTCATGGCTAGTATCCTCAATGGGTGTTAATCATATGAGCTACTTGATAGTGGCTGGGAGATGGGTGTTAATCATATGAGCTATCAAATAGTGGCTGGGAGATGGATGTTAATCATATGAGCTATCGAATAGTGGCTAGGAGATGGGTGTTAATCATATGAGTTATTCTTCTTAGGAATTAAAACCCAGAAATCAACATTAAATGATCCTAGAGCTTTACTTAAGCTCTTTAGCTCCATTGTCACATGTTAGGAAGTCATCTTCTAGCATCTCTTAAAAACTATATACAATTCCATAGGAAAACCATCCATCCCTATATTTTTATCTCATTTAAAATATGATAGGAATTCCTTTAACTATTTTTTATAACTCTTCCATTAATATTTAATTGCGTTGCTAATTTACAAGCCTTGGGAAATAAGAGTAATGTTTTTACTATCTTTGCAATATTAATTCCATTTGGGTGTGTATAGATGAGACTCTTCGATTGCAATTCTTAGAAACATTTCCATTAAAAGTTGAACGTTGATCCCACACAGTAAATAAAAAAAACGTTGAACCCTCATAGTAAATAAAATAAACGTAGTAATTCACACAGTAATAAAAACACAGTAGAAAAGAAAAATGCAGAATAAGGAAAAATACAGCAATAAAAACGCAGTTGTTAGTCGTAGAGGAGATAAATGTTGGTGAACTGGAGAGACATCCCCTAATCATTGTATGGAAGCATGAGTTGTAGTGAATAAATCACAATAATCGCAGAGGCTAAGGAGGGAATAAACGCCCAAGAGAGAATTCCTTTCTTGGTGGAGAAAAGATCCTACAGTTATTATCCATGCATAAGAAAGTATGGAATTTGAAGGAATGAAAGACAGTTGATTCAGATCCTGGCTAACTGCTCAGGAACAAACTAATAACTTAAAGGATAAAGGAACAAAAGATTAAAATACAAATTTTCTTTGTATTAAAAACAGTAAAAAAAAAATGCACAGAAGTCATTTACATTCAGAGTTTGGGTTCGTCATTGGAAATCAATCAAAAGTACAGTGAGCATAAGGCTGAGATAAATTTGAATTCTCTGATCATAAAACATTGGGATCTTAAAGACAAATTCGCTGCAAAAAAAATGAAATCTTTGGATAGTATTATATTGAATAAAACATAAATTTTAACACAATAGAAGTACCTTAACCGGAGCGCAGGAACAAAATTTAACTACCCTTCAACTAAATTTCACAAGCATAAATTGCCAGGACATAAATTAACTAAATTTTTAACACAGTGACGCACGCGTGCTTTTGTCGTTAGAGAGATGCATATATAGGGAATTTAACTGAATACAAATATATACATCCGTACCATAGCCAAATGTGAATGCTCCGAAGTCGTTGTCTTGCGCACGCACTCCATCCAGCTCCCGCTTGCCAACCGATGTGACCTCACTGGTACCTCCCAGCCAATGATAGGGGTACTCTTCTTCCCCTTGATCCCCACGAGACGCAAAGGGGCTACACACACAATACCAGAGAATTCTAGCACCCAACTCTGCTTGCAAGGTCGAGCTACCACTTGTTACCCGAGTTGGGTCTCCCAACTCCCACAAGAGAAAGTTCAGCTAAGATAAAATTTCAGGAGCATAGCGTTACAAAATCCATATATGATCCATAGTCCTCCTCCGCCATCCTTTTTATAGAGTTTCTTAGTCATTAGTTTCCCAAACCCTCATTAGATTTCTTTTTCATTTATTTTATTAGGAAAAACCTCCCCTGTACACTTGTCCTCTGATTCCCTAGTTGCACCGAAAATCAATTTATTAATTAATTAAATATTCCTATTTCCCTCACCCACTCAAAAACATTCCTAAAAATGCTCATAAGGGTCCCATTATTCCCTTACAATTCTTAAATGACTTACGCCTTACTTAATTCCTAATTGAGTTCATAAATAGAAAGTTTCAAAGGCTAGATTCCTTACTAAGTTAGACATTCCCCTTTTTCCTTAAGTTTCCCCTTTCCTTTAAGTTTCCCATTTTTCTTAGGTTTCCCCCTTTTCTTTAAGTTTCCCTTTTTCTTAAAGTTTCCCCTTTTTATAACTAAGTTCAGAATTAACAAGTTTAGGAAAAAACAACCAAATACTCCTTTTATTAAT
>SNQJ01S0005884.1:25613-40851 GCA_010110895.2 Picea sitchensis | reverse complement strand
GGAGTCAATACTCTATCAGGTTATCTTGTGGGAGACTAAGGGCCTCTGAGGAATAAGGACCCTACCTTATTGCGCCCCTCAGAATCATCATGAGAGACTATCATAGTCTACCCTCACGACATCGTGGATATTCTCGAACTAGGTAATCGTTAACCTACAGTTCGAGCCATGACAAGAGTGCTAGTAGGGTGTGGCAGGGCTGCTACCACACCTCTCCCTCAATGTCTCTGGTTTTCATGCATGCCCCCTCTACTCCAAATTTGAGTCTGGTCGGAAAGCTATCGTCATCCTGCATCCATCAATGAATCATGTCAGCAATAATAATCAACATCATAACATATAATTGTATGTACATATGTCACATCAACACATTCAAACCCTAACAGTCAACTCCCCGACTTGATCTGGAGTCCACAAAGTTTCATCGATGCCTTAGCATCCTCAACATCCAGAGTCCTGCACAATCAGGAGAACCTAGTCAATAACACCTATCGATGTAAAAACAACAAAAATAACATAACATCAAATCCACCATGTCTCATAATCATAATCAAACAACCAATAGTATAATGACCTAGATCACTTGCACAGAAGTGTCCCCAAAGAATAATTATGCATAGTGCGCGCAAGAGCAGGATGTTACATACACCCCCTCTTGTTTTAAGCTTCGTCCTAAAGTTTTACAGTATGTAAGTGTTTAAAACAAGTGTATCATAGTATCATATGTCTGGCTATCAAACAAAAATGGGAATTGTTGAAGCATATCATATGCATCCTCCCAGGTCGTCGAGTGTGGACTATAGTTGTCCCACTCAAGCTTGACCTGATTTATTGTTCGTCGTTGTAGTTGTCGAATGTGATGGTCCAGGATGCGGACTGGATCCTCCGTAAGAGTACCCTCGTCTGATACCTACAAGGAACTCATGTCAATAACATGTGTAGGATCACTAACATAAAGTCTCAAAACAGATACATGAAAAACATCATGCATATGCCTCAAAGAATCATGCAAAGCTAGTTGATAGGCCACGGGGCCCTTCTTTTCCACAATATCGAAAGGTCCCAGAAACCTAGGAGAGATTTTATAACCATTTCCAAACTTGATCGAAATCTTATGTGGTTTCACCCGCAAGAAGACTCGATCGCCAACTTCGTAACTATGGTCGACACGATGTGCATCGACATAACTCTTCTAACGATCTTGTGCTTCTTTGATCCCTTGTATTATTGTTTGCATTTGATCTTCCATTTCTTGGATCGTTTTTGGTCCCACCAGGACCCTATCCTCAAGCCGATCCCAACTCAAAGGCGTCTGACATGGTTGCCCATAAATAAAATCGAAAGGGTCCATCTTAATGGTGCTTTGATAAATTTTGTTATATGTGAATTCTACAAGTGGAAATAATTCTTCCCAACGCTTATGTTGGCCCATCACGTACATGCACAACATATCGTCCAAGATTTGGTTTGTTCACTCGGTCTACCCGTCTGTCTCCGGGTGATATGTGGTACTAAAGTTAAGTTGGGTTCCCAAGGCCTCTTGGAAAATCGAAAGGCGTCATCTTAATGGTGATTTGATAATTGTTGTTGTATGATAATTCTACGAGTGGCAAGAATTCAGCCAACGCTTATGTTGGTCCATCACGTACATGCGCAACATATCCTCCAATATTTGGTTTGTTTGCTCGGTTTGCCCATCTGTCTCCAGGTGATATGATGTACTAAAGTTAAGTTGGGTTCCCAAGGTGTAATGTCCCCAACCACCCATGACCGATCCACGCTACGCCAGATAACTCTTACGTTCTCTCTACAGAACATATTGTAGCATGCCCATCTTCTATTCTGAGCTATGCCACATAAAATTTTCTAACTGCATGCAATTAAAAATATATACACACAGAACTCTTGCGGAATCCTTATATATAAAACATAAACATACAAACACATCTGTAAATGCATGAATCCATACTGAAATAATAGTAAACGTATACATGCAGCATATACAGGAAATACCCATAAAAATAAACACGTAAATAACAATGCAGCATGTAAATTTATCACACAATTGGCACTTATCTTGGTAATAATGTCACCAACTGCGTGCAAAACTTCCATGAACCTCCCATACTTATACCACACTGTTGATCACACTCAACAGTGAGTCACCCTAGAGGTGGGACTAAACTCCACCCGAGGTAAAGGGATTCCTAACCAGGCTAAAGGCTCATAGACAACAAGAAAGACTTTGTCACGGTTCTCACTCAACTAACATCATACAGTCCCTCATTCCCCACATGCAAGTCCCACCCAGGAATTGTGCCCCTTCTTTTCTCAACAATCCTTTGGTTTCCCCACTTCCTTTCTAGGCTTCAACAACAAGCCAGACAGGAAGTCTCAGAGCACTGTAGCTGCATTTTAGCACCTTCAGGAAATCAATTCCCAACAATTCTCTCACCTAGATAATTTATCACCGGCCTAACAACCCGCCTCTTCAATAACCCACGGGCCTGACAACCCACTTCTTTAGTCCCACTCCCTAGCTAACCAGCTACACAAACACAAAATGGCTATGGATACAGGTTCAGATACTGTGAAATGAATGTCTGAGGATAACTGACTGCGTGAGTGAAAATGGTCATCAAATCATGGTTGAATGATGGGAAATATGATGGTAAGAATGATGGGGAGGTGTGAAAATGAACTAAGTCCCAACAATATGTATGCATGTCCCCAACTTGACACTTGTCATGTTGGGAGATACTTTGGCCCACTTGTCCCCAACTTTAGAACTTAGGATAAAATAATTATCCATACTTTATGTTTTAAGAAATATTAATATAATATTCCTTTTGGCTCAAGCTCCCTAGCTTAGCCCCTTTCCTTAACTTAGCCCCTCCCTTTCCCTAACTAGTGGATTTTAGTCCCCCATCTCTTTTATCGTGGTCGGTCTGCACGCAGCGATGTATTTTATATTAAATATGAGACATGTACAAAAACAGGCGCACTGGCCTTTAACATCTAGGCTCTCTGGCCTAATCAAAACATAAGCATCCTAGCTTATAATAAGTGGCTCACCAGCCTATAAAACATATCATATACACAAAGGCTCCCTGGCCTCAACATCGCACTCACTTAAAATATTGCGCACGGTATCCTGGAATGTGCACACTTCCTCATTTTACTGCGCAGTACATGTGCACACTATGCCATGAAATGTGGATACAAAAATAATATCAAAACAACTCACCAGCTTAAGTACATTATTACATTTACAATTGGTTCAGCCTGGGGATATTACAATCCCCTCCCCTTATTTTTTCACTATCCTAAGTGCATTATATAACATGTACCATTCCAATTCTCTAAAATTTCCAATCTTTAGCTATTGAAAGATTTTTATCCATCTATTGCTCTTCTTTCCAGCATCAATTCTCATACTCATACTGCAACTGGAAGTCAATTGCTCTATTCCATAAAGTTGCTTCAGGAAATAATTCAGCTAAGTGTTCCTTATTACATGCTTCAATTAAAATTCACTGAAGCAACAACTAGTTGTAGATCCATGACGTTCCACCCAACCTTATATCTCACTGCTGATAAACTCTCAGTAGCATATCATCCCCAAGAATGGGATATGACTCCATCAAGATAATGGCTTCCCAAGATAACCACAGACCACAATCAATATCAACATAGTCTAGGCCAAGGTACCAAACCTCAGCAGCACTCCAACCAATGGTCTCTCTTCCCCACATGCATGTACAACCCAAGGTAGTATGCACCTTCATTTTCCAACAGTTCATCGACTGGTCAAACTCCTTTCCAGGGCTCCAGTACAGGCCAAACAGGAAGTCTCAGATCATCGTGCCTCCAGGAGTTTCAATTTTAATCATTATCATATCATATGCATCATAAACATGCATTTATCATGAGAGAGGCTTATAAAAATTCCATTTTAGAAATCAAATTAATTTCATAATGAATTTGACTTTTCCCAAAATATGAAATTCTATTTCATAATTTTTCATTATTGTTGCAATAATAGGATGTAGTTTTCCTTATGTATTTAAGAAAGCACCATGCTAAATACCATTTTTTCCTACAATGATTATATATTGCATACAACCAACAAATTGTCAATATTTTATGTACATCATAATTCAACATGTACAACACCTTATGCCATGATCATAGAATTGCCTGCACCTAGCAATTCAATCACTATTACCAAACAATTCAACCAAATAGAATGACTCATCATTCTATTCATAATTAACAATAGTAAGTTCACTTCTTCAGTTTTTTGAACAAGAAAATTTCCGTAGTCACTATTCCTATGACTACCTCACTTGCAACTTTCCTGTTGCAATGTTTAACAGTTCCTGAAATGTTCTCAACTTCTCGAGTTAGCAACATTTCAACCATTAGTATAATTATTTCCATGCAAAAACATATATACATGCACTCACATAATGCATTCAACAAAATGCATTTAAGTATACAATTCCATCATGCATGAGTGAAACTATGCCACTTACTAGGCATGAGTGCAACTCTCAATGCATATTTATTCAATGCACCTTTGCATTGATTTTTAGGATGAGCTTTATCTAATTCATGCATCTCACCATCCATAAATTGGAAATCTAGCCAATGTCTTGACCCATATTCACACACACTTCGCATTGTCTTCCCATTTACTTGGATGCCTTCCCTTTTGACCTGATCACTACACCAAGAATACAATTTTGTAGTGTTTATTAGTGTTAGCAAAAAGGTTGCAGTCCAAGTTTTATTTAAAGTAGGAAGCTCATTGGGTATTTGTGTGGCACATAACCTTTCTATAACCATACCTTTCCACATCCAACCTGTTCCTGGTCTCATACATGACTAGATTTCTTAGCATCATTCCTATAACAGGTTCTTATCTTTTATTTTCTTTGGTTATTGCCTCATAACCAAATTAACATGACATGCTACTATGTCAGTGTGTGCATTCAAAAGATAAAAGATTTGATAAATATAACATGCCTCTATCCTTTACCACACCTAGTGGTAACTTAATCCTGTCAATGCACTTAAACAATACCAGACAACGTATTATCAAATTCAATTTGGGGAAATTCTTACCTGGATTTCCCTTTGGCAATTATACAACATAATTTTCAAAAGAAAGATACTTACCTACATGGATGCCATTAAACGAGTTTAATGCTACTTGATTAGCTGATGACTATAGAATTTATCATGCATCCTTATCATCCTTATAATTCGATATTCTAGCCTTATGTTGTTTCCATCCATTGTGTAACAACATTATTAACAACACTTGCAAACATGTAAGCATTATCACCCTACGGTTGTCCCAACAAGCCATAAAATACTTGTTGCTACAGTAATTGCAACAACTTATTTCTTCTTGTATCATGTTTCCTTGTTTATCCCATAAGTCTTCCATTCTTCTGGATTCTTGAAACTTCAAGTGCTCTTCATTGTAATTATTGTGCATGAATATTTATGATCTGATCACTTTCTAGCCAAAACACTCTTCGTTGCCTTTTCTTTACCATCCAAATACTAAAATGATGTTAACCTTAAAATTTTATTTATTTCCTGGATCCATCTATCCCAACTCATACTTGGATGAATTATGATTCCAATCTTGTTGTCTTATAGACTTTGGATCTTCAACATGCATTTATTTTTCGGATCCCTCTGATCCAACTCCTACATGACCCAATTCTATTTCTAGTCATGTTTTCTGAGTAACCTTGGACAATTAACACCAACTTCCTTCTTGAGGTACTTGATTTATCCTTTCCTTAACTGATCATATCAGTACTTGGATTTGCTTGTTGTCTATTAATTTCCCTTGTCTTGACCAATCTGATTTCAACCTGCCTTTCAAAATCCAATTATATCATATTATAAATAATTCCCTTTATACCATGCTTCCATTGCGCACTCTGATAACCATAAGGGAATCATTACTCTAATTTCATAGCTAATCCATGGATATGATTCACTCCTTATCCAATATGCAATAAGCCTCTTTCTTTATCTGATTAATGTCATTCAGGTAATCAATTTCTTTTATAATAGATTTGACTCCAATGTATTACTTAATCTTTATATTGGTTTCTTTGGGAGTGAATGCACTTTCACTAATTCATTCATTACATGATCTATTCCTCTGTCTGGATTCCATTGAATACTTGAATAACATGAGAGGACTTCCAGTAGTGGCCTCCCAAGATTTTATGGCTGCACTAAAATTCATACCTTGACATTTTGTGGTCTTGGCTTTTGATCATCTTATTAAATATTTGGCATAGCACTCTTTCCCTCAGTACCTCTGCTTATTTTTAATTAAACTTCAACCTTCTCCTCTATTAATAACTCAAAGTTTTTAAATCTGCAAAATCTTGGTAAGAATGTCAAATCCACCACTCTTGGGACGAACGACGGCTAGTCAGATCACCCCGTTTCACTCGTTCGATACTTCACAACCGTATTATGTCAGGTGAACGCTGCCATGTAACGAAATCAAAATCTAATTATTTGAAATGAATTATTTGAGCATGGAAAACCAACGTACTTATATGTAAGTATGTCTTTGATTCATGATTGAGACTCTATAACTACCAATTCTCAAGTATGGAGGCATCATCTTATCCATAAATGGAGTAATATCCAAATTTGCTCGAACTTCTGATCTATGTAAAAGCATTTTCGTGTCCACAAAATTGAGGTACATGGACAAAGATATATATAGTGAGACTGGTTATTCAGGAAACATGGTAGATTTACCTACGAGTAAGGAGGAAAGGGTAATTGCGCATATAATAGCGGCTAAATTCCACACAGAATCTGCTACAGACTTGAAATTGGAAGTCGGGCTAAATCCCATTATGAGGGATCTAGTCATGAACAGGCGAGTTGTTAAGAATAAACGAAGCAAGCGACAGAATAAAGAAACCATAGCTGAAACGAATGAAAGTGTTGGAGAGGATCAACCAGTCTAGTTAGATACTCTAAAGGAGGAGATCGTTAAGATGAAATGAGTCCTCAAATAAAATTACGTACATTTCAACAAATTTTACACATATGGTAGTAGAGGAAAGGGGCCCTAGAGATGATAGACCTATTCTTAAACGGTCTCTTTAAAATGGGTAACTATTATTTTAAATCATTCCCTTTTTGTAACTTATCTCTATTTTTAGAAATATGCGGAAGTCCGAGCATTTCGAATTCTACAAATAATTCCTCTATATATATGTATGTGTTTCTTGTAAGCTTATATTTCACTTTCATCTGTCTGAATCAGAGGAATATAAAACCCATAATTCATCTCTGAGATGCTATCGACTTAGCAATTTAGACTATATTTATTTCTTCAAAAAACCAACTCTGAATTCACTTTAAATAATGCTCTGATGCAGTTGTGTGTTTCTTTTTCCTCTAATACCATGAAAATTTTCTATTAAACTCAAACTCATTGCCTTAATTAGCCTTATCCTCTTGATAGTTCAATGTTCCGACAATGCATGGTTCATTCCAGACTCCATAGCCCAAATGTCATCTCCGTTCCTCCAATCATTCAACAAAAAACCCCAAAACAAACCAAATCTAGCCAATGTTTTCTATAGATATACCTAGTGACACGAGAGAGCCCTAAAAAATGTGATGCAAAAATATGACGTTCAAACAATATAAAATGTCGTGGAAATCCGTTGCTTTCTGTTGTTGTTCGCCTTCCAAATTTCAATCTGTGCACCCGTATTTACCATGTGTTGCAACATCACAAGGTAAATCATGCTTCACGCACTTTAAAACTATTGTGTGTCCCTTCTTTGTCGTGCCAATAACTTGCACGCACTTTTGTGTTGCGCGCCAAAATCTATTGCACGCAATTTTGGTTCTTGCACTATTACCCGTTGCGCGTGTTTTTTGTTTTTGTTTTTAGTATTGCGCGCAGTATTCCGCGTGAAATTCACTCTATGCGCTGCACCATGCCAAGTTTAGTATGCCTCCATCGCACATCAATACTCTTCGCACACTATACTAAACTGTCGTGCGACAACATATACCCATATTGTCTACGCGCAAACCAAACTCCTCTACGCTCTACCAATAATGCATACACCCTGCACGCCATTATTATGTGTGTGTACACCGTGTGCACCTTCTTATGTGTGTGCACTCTGCACAATGCTAAATTTAGTGCGCGCACCCGCACACTAAAAATTTTCCGTGCGGCGCCAAAATATTCCACGCACACCCTGACACCATATTTTCCGTGTGGTACTAAATTTTTATCGCGCGCACCTGCACACTATCATTTTTCCACACAACACCAAAATTTAACGTGTGCATCAACATGCCAATACCTTGTCGCACAGTGTCGAATTTTACCTATCCTGAGCTTTTCACTGCGCCACATGAATTTTGGGTGTGCCCAACTGCGCACATTCACCTTTATGTGCATCGATTCCTCGTGAATTTCGCTCCAAAAATTGAGGCCTTTTCCCAATTTACCATAGACATTCTGCAACTATGAAATTCATTCAATTTTAGCCCAATAACACCAGTTCAACTTATGCTACAACAAATCACTTTGGGTTGACATTTATGGAACAAATTTTTCCCAAACTCAATTCACGAATTGAGAATTTTAATTATAAAACTCGCTCCAACTATCATGGATTCACTGTAACTTCAAATTCGACCAATTCCAGGTCCGCATTTGCTAGAACAGATGTTAAATCAGTAATATCTCATCACTTGGATGAATTTCTTCATTTTCTCATGAATTCAACCACATAAATTGGGGCTTCTCCCCATTTCTGCCCAGTTGTTGTTACTTTTTACCATGGATGTTCTACAAACTGAAATTTGGCCACTTCGAAATAAATCCTCTGTGACATTTTGCTTCAAATCAACTTTCTCGGCCCATCTAGGCTCAGTGTTGAAAACTAAATCTCTGATACCATATTGTAACATCCCCGAACACCCATGGTTGGGCCATGCTACACCAGAGAACTCTTACATTCTCTCTGCGGAACATACTATAGCATACCCAGCTTCTATTCTGAGCTATGCCACATAAAATTTTCTAACTGCATGCAATTAAAAATATATACGTGCAAAACTCTTACGAAAGCCTTATATATAAAACGTAAACATACAAATACATATGTAAACGCACGAATCCATACTGAAATAACAATAAACGCATACATGCAACATATACAGGAAATACCCATAAAAATAAACACGTAAATAACAATGCAACATGTAAATTTATCACACAATTGGCACTTATCTTGGTAAGAATGTCACCAACTGCATGCATACCTTCCACAAACCTCCCAACCTTAGACCACACTATTCATCACACTCAATAGTGAGTCACCCCCGAGTTGGGACTAAACTCCACCCGGGGTAAAGGGATTCCTAACCAGGCTAAAGACTCATAGACAACAAGAAAGACTTTGTCACGGTTCTCACTCAACTAACATGTCAGTGCATACCAATAATTTTTCATCCATGTTAGGGACCTTTAGTATCGGGGATGTTGTCAACAACCCCTTGAGCCTCTGAAATGCCTCCACGCATTTCTCGGTCCAAAAAAAATTCTTGTTCTTATTCTGCAATTTCGTGATAGGATTTGCTATCTTTGAAAAACCCTAGACAAACCGTCTATAGTATCCCTTGAAACCCATGAAGCTACGCACTTCAAGGACATTCATCAGCATAGGCCATTCCATAATAGCTTCGACCTTTGTTGGATCCACAACGATACCTTCACCGGAGATAACATGCCTTGAGTAGTGAATCTTCTATTGATAAAACGAGCATTTAGAGAATTTCCCATACAATTTGTTCTCTCGTAGACATTGTACTACCATGTGGAAGTGCTCGTCATGATCATCCATCATCCGAGAGTAAATCAAAATATCGTCAATGAATACTTGAATAAACTTGTCCAAGTATTCACGGAACACCCTGTTCATCAAACTCATAAATACCCCTGGGGCGTTCGTCATTCCAAATGGTAAAACAATAAACTCATAATGTCCAAACCTCGTCTTAAAGATGGTCTTAGGGATGACGTTCTCTTTGATCCATAACTAGTGATACCCTGATCTCAAGACGATCTTTCAAAACACCGTCGCACCTTTCATCTGATCAAACCGATCATCAATCCTTGGCAATGGATATTGATTCTTGATCATGGCCTTGATCAATTAACGATAGTCAATGCAAACTCTCCACGAACCATATTTATTTCATATGAAAATAACAGGTGCACCCCATGGTGACACACTTAGACGTATAAGTCCTAGATCCAACAACTCCTTCAGCTGCATTTTCAGCTCCTATGACTCTAGGGTCAACATTTGATAAGGCGTTATTTCTATCCGTTCAGATCCTAGTTTTAGGTCGATGGTAAATTCCAGTTCCCTCTCTAGCGACATCCCAGGTAACTCATCAAGGAAGACGTCCGCAAACTCTCGCACCACCAGGAGGTTTTATAGAACTTCCGCTACTCCCTTCTCGTTTAACGCAAGGATCGCATAAATATTACATACCTTGTTCATGCTCTTCCATAGCTGCAAGGAAGAGATGAACCTCAGGGAGAATTCTTGGTTCCTACCTACAATCACACGTCTTTGTCCCTCGTCATCAACCAAGTTCAATCATTTCGTCTTACAGACGAGTATCACATCATTTAATTCTAACCAGTCCATACCGATCACAATGTCATAAGACCCTAAGGCTGTGACGTACAGGTTGGCCCTAGTGACAAACTCTCCCAGGTTAAGGCTACAGCATTTAACCTTCCCACCAACCTTCTGTTTGGTTCCCGAAGCCATTTGTACAAAGATAAACTCATCTTGTTCAACCGCCTTTACCTTAATCCTTTTTAGCACTGCACCAGAAATAAAACTCTTGGTAGCACCTGGATCTATGAAAATACTAAGGGTATGGTCAGCGAAAGTACCTGATGTCTCAAGCACAGTCGACTGGTGCTCTTCCTAGCAGTTATTCACCACTGCATGAATCTGATGGGTGTTGTGAGGGAAATCTCCCTACGGACTAGCAAATAGGGTTTAGACTTTGCATGAAGATATGACCGAAGAGAAACTAATTTCTACTTTCATCCCTAGATTTAAATCCCCTTTTCTTAGTAAATGCATGGAAAGATCAACCTACCTCGTTTCCGACGTTTGATGTCGATCCTCCGTTGTACTTGATTACTTGTTCGCAATACTCCTTCCAAAGATGACTTGCATACAAGACAAGCAACAACTACACATGCATACTACTTATATACTAACGGGTTAGAAATCCAAACATATACTAATCAAACTATGAAAAGTTCATGAATTGGGACGGGAAAATCATTTTCTTTACTTCTTTAAATGAGTCAACTTACAAAAACTTGAGACCGGCCACCGCTCCACGAACCTGGTCCTGGGCTCCTCTTCTACTGTCCTCCAACTGCTTTGCTTTGTATCTCTTTTGGCATAAGGAAAGCTAAAGGGTTGGGACAATGGGAATAATCAAATGGGCAAAGTTTCTTTGCTATATTTTCCTCTTTCCAAAATGGGACCCCTACCCTTTCTTTTATAGGCTAGAAGGAGCTAGGTATTTGGATGAACCCTCAGCCATGCATGGCTGGGAGTTTCAGTTAATTCACCCATAGATTTTGTGTTTTGTCGGCAACTTTCCTTTTTTTGTGCTTTTGTCGGTCCATGCGGGTTGTTTTAGGTCAGCCAGCGTGTACATGCGTGCAATAATGAATTAGGGCACATGGGCCCTTATGAAAGAGGGTTTTCAAAGAGTTTGTTCAATTATGGCTTGGAAAAGAAGAGTTATTATATGGCCAGATGTCATGTAAGCATGTATGGTGAAATTTAGGTTTATAATATATGCCCCCTAATGTATGAGGTCAGAAGAGCATCTGATGGCCGAAATACATTACCAATCTTTTACTGATGTGTCGAACAAGTGAACCTAGGGACCAGGAATCGGGAGGCGTCGTCTGCAAAATAACAAATGTCTCACCGAGGCAGGCATACCCATTCTCGAGATAAAATAAACGTATGGATACCAATCAAATACACTGTAGATCCATGTCATATAACTATATAAAGTGTAGCCACGAACAGTACACAGTGGAGATACATCTCGAAATCAAAAAGATATACATGCAAAGTATCCATCTTCATAGAAACTGATAAGGTCTGATGGCTAGAGATGAGGGATTCAGATCTCGAGCAACGACTTCAAAATCTTCAAAACTCGAGTAAGAGTGTAATATGAGTGTACAACTTCACTACCTAGAGGTCTTCGATGGCTCGTCGGTCATGGACTAGAGTATCTTGATGATCAAACCGAAAGCTTCATTGATTTCGAACAAGGACTCTATTGGACGTTTAGGATGGTCGGGTATGAGGTCAAAAGGCAAAATGCAGAGGGGCCGACTCAAGCTTGGTAAAAAACTTCCCTTGGACAACAGCATGACGAATGATGAGACTTAGGCATCATGGCATTAACATAAGTTTACGAGGCAGGAGGCAACGCAAACTCTCCATATGTCTGGAAGAATAAACAAACGGAAGAGGACACAACTCTATGTAGCGGGAACAACTTCCTAACATCATATTAAATCCCAGGGTTTGATGAACCAACAGACAGATGTGCTTTATCCAAGGGTGACTCATTATGCTGCCAATAAAGAAAATACTTTTCCCTTCCTCTTTTTGGGATATATTTGATTTGTTTGTCTTTTTCAATAATTTTGGATGAAAGAATAAGGGAATGATACGTTACAATGGAGGAATGAGTGTTACAACATACAAGTTCAAGGCGCAAGGACAAGACTGATGTTCAGAATGATAATACTAGGGAAAAATCCTCCAGGGGCCAAAGGTGTCAAGACGCAGAGGCAGAGTGCTACAGGGCTTGCGTATAAGGCATGCTTCAAATGGTTCAGTTGAGAGCAACATGGAGGCAACATTAGGCCAAAGACGCAGGTATGAAAATGTGATTTAAAAAAACATACAATCGTAACGTCCTTCGATGTAAGTTTAACGAGCCCAGAGAAGGTAAGCTCGACGGTTTTTCATATTTAGAGAGTCTAAAAAAGCGTAAAAGAAGACTCCATTGGGGTACCTTTTTCAAAGATAGTCTAGCCTATTCGAAAAAGAGGTAAACTAGCACCGACAAAATGTCTTATTCAAAACCAATTTAACGAGTGTGATAAGGACAAGATCACTCGGCCATTTTTTCACTTTGAAGGAGTCTGAAAAAATCTTAACTATGGACTCCGTTAGGAATGTTCTTCTGGGCCATTTTAACGAGTGTGAAGGAATAATGTCACTCGACGATCTTTTCAATTTTATGGAGTCTGAAAAGAGCTTAACTATGGACTCTGTGGGGGTTCCTTTTTTGTAAGTTTAGTCCCTCAGGCCCGAAAAAGGGGTAAAATTATACCTGAGGGTACTCTTCTAAAGAGCGAAAGTTATATAGAGTATACCTTTGTTCGTACAGTTGACCTTTCGGACCGAAAAAGGGGTAAACTACCGCCGGAAAGACGTGACTTCAAATTTCAGTTTAACGAGCTTGAAAGGCCATAAGATCGCTCGACAATATTTTCATGTTTAGAGGGTCTGAAAAGGGTTTAAAATAAGACCCATTGTGTTTTTTTGGAGTCCCGAGGGTGAGTTCAAAAGTGAAGAAGAATCATGCAAATGAGGCTCAAACTCGTTAATCAGGGAAAATACAAAGGACTCCCTGGTCGACAATGATGAGAGATGGCATGGATGCCTTAATGCAACCAGGACCTACCTAGGGAATCCATGTTTAGGTAAGTTCTACCACCAAATCATGACACTTCTATAGTAATGACGGTTTTATATCGCAAATCGATGGGATCGATCCTATGGCATAGGAATAAAGACAACGAGATACAAAAGTCATGGTAGAAACCTAACCTATGTGCTCAAGTTGGTCATTTGAGATTTTTTTCCATAAATCGTAAAAAGTGTCCCAAAACTCCTAAAATGGTTCTAATACCTTATCAAAACTCTCCCCTACAACTCTTGAATCACTCTAAATGGCTTTTGGTATAAAGAAACTGATAAGGGAGGCCCAAAAATTGACAAAAAGAGGCCAAAAAGTCTATAAATAGAAGCTGGCAGCTCATTATCACCATTGTTGATTTGGAAATTGACTTTGGAGCCAAAAGAACCCCTTTGATAAAAGTAGTGATTCCGGGAGCTACAGTGGATGAAACGAACTTCCGTCTGGACCAAGTAAGTACAAACTCCCTTGACTAGACATTTAATGCTTTAATTTTTGTTTTTCATTTTATTTTGGGTGGGCGTCGACCTTTAAAAGGTCGGCCCTAGGTCCACGCGGGCTATCTCTGGATAGGCCGTGTGTACACTCGGGCAGGATAAAACCTTCCCGCGTGTACACACGACTATCACCTAGACATCACACGTGGACCCCCTATTATAGATAAAGCACTTACTCACCCTCCTGAACTTTGTTGTTTTGGCAGGATGTATGTTCACTGGAGGGAGAGGGAGGATGAGGAAGTTGGTGAGTTGGTCGCAGGAGATCCGAATGCTATGGCCGCGTTAATGAAATGCATTTTACTGAAGTTTTTCCTATGTCCATTTATGCGGGTGCAACCTGTTAGAATATATAATATGGTGTGCTCATTTTACCATTGACGATACCTTCGTCACCCAACCATAGGCCGAAGCCTCCCTCCGAGCACCTTAACCTTGACTGAGAATTCCTCCGAAAGAAAACCCTAGGCTAGATAGCCAAACAAAGGGAAACACATCTCTCCCCAAGGATAGCGCAACACAAAATATTGATCAGATAGTCCCAAACCCTAGCCAAGAGATATTCAAGACAATACTGAGAACTAGTTGCTGCTACAGTTGCACCTGCAACCCTCCTCCAAACCTGCGCACCAGACTGCAACTGCAGTGCGCACCAACTGGGAAACTGCAATTTTGAGATGTTACAAATGAGAACTGGCGCCCTGTATTTATAGTAATCCTACTAGTTTTGTTGGGGCCGACTTCTCCTTTTGGGTATGTGTCTGTTCAGTATATTATTATTATTTCTGGCCGACTTCTTCTCTTGGAGGATAATAACCTAATATAAATTATCTTCTTGAGCCGACAAGGCTTCTAGGGTTAATAGC
>SNQJ01S0005884.1:13997-25603 GCA_010110895.2 Picea sitchensis | reverse complement strand
ATGTTCACCAATTCCTTTTCTGAAGTGATCTCTTCAATAGCTTGTAGTTGATCTCTTAGCTGGGAGATCCTTACAAAGTATGATGTTATGCTATCGTCATCATTCATCTTCATGTTACGGAGCTCATTCTTCAGACTCATAACTTGTCCAATGTTTTTGACTGAGAAGAGATTTGTTAGGGTATCGTACATCTTCTTTGATGAGTCAAGATGGGTGATGTAGGGTATCAAGTGGTATTTTATGGAATCCACTATGATACTCATGTCATTGATTTCAATGTCCTTGAACTTCTCCATAGCTGCAACATTATGTGGTTCCTTCTCTTCTCCTTCTTTAAACTCTGGCTTCACGATCTTTCCTTTCACAATATCCAGCACTTTATTCTTAGCAAGGATGAGGTCAATACTTATCTTCCATGCTTTGAAGTTAGAGGCTCCATCTAAATTGTTCTCAGACTTCATAGAGTTCGTCATGGCTTGCTTGATTTGGTCAAACCCTAGATTTTGACCAGAAATCCAAACTTCACATCTCGGCCTTCTGAGAGTACCAAGAGATGCGCTGGGCTAGGGCGCATTGATATATCCAGAGAATAGGTCAATCCATTCACTTAAGGTGCCTCAACAAGAGGTTTAGGGTTTCTGCAACTGCTTCTGCTAGTAACCCTAGCTGCAGTGCTTTTGGAAGTTGCTCCTGCTAGTAACCCTAGCGACGGTTCCTCAATGAGCCCAATGTCTAGCAGCTATGTTTCCTTCCATTGTTTTAGGCTAACTGAAGGGGTGTGGGCCCATAAATTGTTATAATATAGAAGATGGTGTGCTCGTTTTACCATTGACGATACCTTCGTCACCCAACCATAGGCCAAAGCCTCCGTCCGAGCAACTTAACCTTGACTGAGAATTCCTTCGGAAGCAAACCCTAGGCTAGATAGCCAAACAAAGGTCAGCACATCTCTCCCCAAGGATAGTGCAACACAAAAGATTGATCATATAGTCCCAAACCCTAGCCAAGAGATATTCAAGCCAATACTGAGAACTAGCTGTTGTTGTAGCTACACTTGCAACCCTCCTCCAAACCTGCGCACCAGACTACAACTGCAGTGTCCACCAACTGGGAAACTACAATTCTGAGATGTTGCAAATGAGAACTGGTGCCCTATATTTATAGTAATCCTACCAGTTTTGTTGGGGCCGACTTCTCCTTCTGGGCATGTGTCTGTTCAATATATTATTATTATTTTTGGCCGACTTCTTCTCTTGGAGGCTAATAGCCTAATATAAATTATCTTCTTGAGTCGAGAAGGCTTCTAGGGTTATTAGCCAACTCATTAGGGTTTCTCTTGCTTCCCGGAGTCTTCTATTCTCATCAGGTTCACACGTGTGGGTAAATACCTCCCGCAGCTACCATAATATTAACACAACCGAGGCTACTGAATGCTTTGGTTAACTACTGGCATCCTGATGTAGAGGCATTTATGCTAGAGGGGAAATCATTGGTGCCCACCACTGAGGATATCTATTTTTTGACTGGCCTCTCAAGGAGAGGGGAACCAGTCAATTTCAAGACATTTCCATCGGGGCCGCATAACATAGCGGAACTGATAGCCGTGTATTGTGAGGTTGGGACAGACCATTTGAGCTCCCAGGTGCCTATAAGCAAGATCATTGACCTATCACTGCAAGTGATAGTATTTCTTATTGGGAGGATTACCAGTTCAGTGGCCTTGCACCAGGCATCCCACACACAAATGAACTGTGCTATCCAGTTCTTGAATGCACAAATTTTCTACTAGAGTACTACACTGCTGGAGTGCATGAAGAGGCAATTGACAGATTGTCGTCAGCAGACACAGAGGAACTTCGGATTTGGGACGATTTTGTGTTTGTTCTTTTTTGAGAGAGTTCTGAGTTTCAGTCCTCGGGTAGTGGTACGTGGACATCAGGCCTCGTTTCCTGCACTGTGTATATGCGTCGTACTGATTCCACGATAGGGTGGTGGAAGGACAAATGAGTCCTTCGACGATGAATTTTTTTCCTGGCTGTCGCGGTAGATCCCCATGATCGAGGATTACCCATACGCATGGATAGACTTTTTGAGGGATCCCGAGATACCCGTGCCTCTTGGTGAGGAGCGAGGAGAAATGGGTAAGTCTTCATCTTTGTAACTGTCTTTATTTTTTCGGGTTATATGTAATTTTTATGTCATTTTGTTTATATATCATTTTTATTGTATGTCAGAGTTTTTGACGGATATATGTTTGTTGTATGCAGATGTGGGACCAGTATGACCTATCGATTATGCCAGGAACAAGCGTCGTCCTCGGCCCGGGGCTGCAGCCGCCACTGCTGGGGGGCTAGCAGTAGCGGGAGACCTCCCAGCCGGGGAGGCTGAGAGAGTACTTAGACGAGTTGAGCAGAACTTTACTGCACTCACTCGTATAGTCCCGATGGCAGAGATTGAGGACCTACCTCCATCCATGCAGCCTCATGTAGTAGGGCCACCTTGGACATGTGTCTTATTGTTTAGGCGTTTAGCCCATGCTGTGGACCAGTATAACAGGGCCCACAGGCCCCGACTTCTCTTTAGACACTTTTCGTGCTATGAGCACTACTTGTACTTATTTTTTGAGGGCATAAGCCCCGTGACTTATATATTTTTGAGGTGTTTGCATCCATCTGTATGCTCTGGTTACTTTTATGATTATATATGGATTTTTATGTCTTTTTGTGTATTATGGATCATGTGTGTAAAATGTATTTACATATTTATGTGAATTTCATTTTATGTGTGTGCAAGATGCCAATCTAAAATGTGATTAGCTAGAGTATCTGTAACTTGGTTTAATCTCCTAGGAACATGAAAATATGTAATATAATCAAAATTTTGTTCTAAGATACGTACCCTAAGGAATCGTCGGTGTAAGTTCGGGTCATGTACCCGGTAGAATCTATTTAACTGAGACAGAACCAACTAAGCATCGAGATAAACCCGGAGATGAGAGATACCAAATGACAAAGCGTCACGTAGTAGCTCAATAACTGCATTATACTCGGCGACATTATTTGTGGTGTCACCTAAGCATACCCCTCTGGAAGACAACAACTGGCCTTGAGGTGTAAATATTACCCAAGCTGCGGAGGCAAGCCTCCATGTGTGTTAGATAGCATCGTCTGTGTACCCAATGAACACCTTGGATTCACTTGACATCTGCCACAGTGAAAAAAGAGAGTATCAATGACATGTCCGTAACACCAAAAGAGACTAGAAAATAATAGTACAAAAGACTATACATATGTTACAAAAAGTTACCCACAGTGACCTACCTATGAGTTATACTTCTTGAGGTAGAGCCCATTTCGAGGATCCGCCAAAGCATTCCCTTCAAAGTAAACTTGACGAAAAGCGCCCTTTTTTAACACCTCTTTTATGATGAAAGGTCTGAACCACATGGGTTTGAATTTTCCTGCCCCCAGGGGGTCCTTGTCTTGGTCATAGACCAAGACAAGTTCGCCTTTAGAAAAAATCTGAGGACAAACGGACCTATCATACTGACACTTAACCTTATGTTTGTGAGCCTCATTGGCTAGGGCCGCATCTCGACGCTTCTCATTGAGCTACTCAAGGTATACTAACCGTTCTTCATGTGGAGAAGTGTCTGGCAATAATTCTGCCAATTTTAGAGACAGGATCTGGCATTCGATGGGCAAGACTGCCTCCAACCCATAAACGAGTTTAAAAGGTGAGAAACTGGTTGCAGTCTTAACAGACGTTCGGTAAGCCCATAATACCAAGTATAACATCAAATGTCAATTTGACTTGGCTGAGTTGATAGTTCACTGTAAAATAATCTTAAGAGTTTTGTTTACAGCTTCCACCTGCCCATTAGCTTGGGGGTAATAGGGTGATGAATTTTCTTGCCGTAACCCAAGCTTTGATGTTAACTCGATCATCATTTGGTTCCGAAAGTGACTGCCATGGTTAGTGACAATCTCTCTTGGGATGCCGAACCTTGCTATTATCTGGTTGAAAAGAAAAAGAGTTGCAGTCTCTCCATCATCCTTAAACATTGGCATAGCTTCAACCCACTTTGTGAAGTAGTCGATAGCTATGATGATATAGCGGTGTCCTCTTGCTGAAGGAGGGTTGCATGTAGTGTAATCAATCCCCCACTTGGTGAAGGGACCAACTGTGATGACAGGAAACATAGGAGCGGGGTGTGCCCTCATCTTCCGTGAGAAGATTTGGCACAGATGGAACTTCTTGACCGATTCAATACAATCTTTGATTAGCGTTGGCCAGAAGTAACCTGCTCGTAGAATATTTTGGGCTATTGCCAACCCAGACAAATGACCGCCACATGCTCCAGTGTGGCAATCGTTAAGCACTATAACTGCCTCCTCATGAGTGCGACATCGACGCAAGATGCAATCTACACCTCTTCGATACAAAGTGTCATTGAGTATGAGATAATTTTTAGCCTGATGGCGTATGCGTCGACATTCATCACGAGAAGAAGAAGTGGGGCACTTCAAAGTCTGGAGATATATAAGTATATCTCCGTACCAGGGGTCCAAATATGTGATTAAAAACATATCTCCCCATATAGGCAATTCTTCAGGCACAACATCACCTGACTCAACCGGAAGTTCTGAAATAATTTCTGCGAAGACCAGTGACTTTTTGGACTTTGCTGAAATGAAGTCTAAGTCAAACTACTGGAGGATGACTATCCATATACTGATTTTTCCTCCTATTACTCGTCGTGTCAACATGTACTGGAATGGATTTACGATGGCAATGAGGGTGGTATTGTGAATCAAAACATAATGACGGAACCGTTGAACAACATGAACTGCTACCAACGCAAGTTTTTCGATATGGGAATAATTGAGTTCTGGTCCTGCGAGGCCTCGGCTCAGGTAATAGATCACGTATTCTGAGAACAAGTTGTCTTCCTGAACTAAAACCATGCTAATGGTTGACTCTGCAGTAGCCAGATATAATAATAAATTTTCATTATAGTTAGGTGCCCGGAGCAGAGGGGTAGTGGTGAGGGCATGTTTCAATGCGTCGTAAGAACATTGAGCAACCTCATCCCAGTAAAAGGGAACATATTTCTTTAGTAAGTGCATAAATCCCTTGGTGATCTCGACATAGTTGGCGATGAAGCGACGTAAAAAGTTCGCCTTGCCTTGTAGACTCTGAAGTTGAAGGATTGTGTGTGGGGGGGGAAACTGAATTATTGCCTCCACCTTGAGAGGATCGACCATGATCCCTATTGTTGATACAATGAAACCTAACAAACGTCCTGACGTTACGTAGAAGCTGCACTTGTTTAGATTCAAGCGAATCTGAAAGTAGCGACAACATTCGAAGATAAGTCGAAGGTGTTTGGGATGATCCATTCTCTTGCGAGATCGCGATGCTAAATCATCTAAATAGGCCTCGACTATATGCTTGAGGTCATGGAAAGAAAAAGACATGGCCCACTGAAAGTTTTCTCCAGCATTTTTAAGACCAAAAGGCATCTTACGATGTGCGAATGTACCCCAAGGACAAATGAATTCCGTTTTATTTTGGTCCTCGGGTTTGATCTGGATTTGATTATATCCCGAAAAACCATCCATGAAAGAGAAGGCCTCGCAACTGGCACATTCATCAATGATCTAGTCGATGAATAGAGTTGGAAAATTATCTTTGGGACATGCCTTATTTAAATCACGGAAGTCGGTACATACACGAATCGTGCCTTGTTTTTTATTGACTGGAACAGGATTCGACACCCATTGGGTCAAATGGATAGGATAGATAAAACCCTCCTTTAGAAATTTCTCGACCTCAACCTTAATGGTTGCTTCTTTCTTCGGATTAACTGGACGAAGCCTCAGTCGAACCGGCTTGGCATCAGGATAAGTTTTGATTTCATGTTCAACTATTTTCGGATCGATGTCTGGAATTTCCTCATAAGACCAGGCAAAAGCGTCGAGGAACTCTTTGAAAAGATCGGTGTAGATTTGAATCTCTTCGGGGGAGCAATCCACTCCAACGAAGACATTCTCCATGATGACAGGGTTTTGGGAGATATTGATCGATAAGGTTTCATCGATAGTTGCCATATTACCCTCAGCATAAACCTCATGTGTAGCTAAGGGTTTAATAGGACAAGACCGATCTCCCGTCATAGTCACGGTGAATTCTCCTGCTTTGATTCGGCTTAACTCTAGGAGGAAGTATGATCTGTGATGAAGATCTTCCCAAGGTTTGTCCAGACTAGTCATTTCTTTGATTATTGCTTCATCGAAGGGCAAGACTAAGTCTAATGAATCGGTGCCAGGGAGAGAACCCTGAGCCCAAATAGGCTCTAGTAGAGGATCTAACTCTTGTGCAGGAGTCAAATCGGGGTTAGCTAAAGTTTTCTAGACTAAAGAGTACGCTACTTCAGCAGTGGACAAGGGCAAGGACATACCCGAGTGCCCTGTCTCATCCATCATGGCTGATGGGGAAGGAAGTGTCCACGGGTCATCGAAGTAAGTCGTGCGGAACGATGAAACCTGAAAAATCTCAACCTTATGATGATTGGATATAAATTTGATATCGCCTTGAGGGGGCGGGTAATCGAAGGTACCCATCAAGGATGGGCATAAACCAACCCCTACGTTAACAACACCTGGTTGAGGATTATCAATCATCGGGACCGTGGATGCCCCCAGTGACGGGTCAGGTCTGGAGAAAGACAATTGATCTATGGTCACAATCCGGCCCTCATGTGGAAAAAAAAAGACCATGGCTTGCATAGCGTAAGTCCAACTCCTTCGTAAGAAAAGATTATAGTCGAGGGGAGCATCGACTACTTCTACCTCGATGCACACGGTCTTCCCTCCTAACTGCACGGGGAACGATGGAATGATACCATGTGGTCGGAATGAATGACCGTCAAAAGCAGTGAGGAGAGTAGGTGATGGAGACAAAACGGGTTGGCCGATGGCCTTCCAACATGCTAAAAACATAACGCATGTCGAGGTGCCCTCATCCACTATCGTGCGGAAGATATTCCTTGTAAAAGTTTTCTTGGGATGAGACACTACTATCTGAAACTCTACATGGTAAGGAAGATGAGGTTTTAGGTTAGTTGTATCTAGCATGATTATACCCGTATTACAAGTCTCGGTAGATCCTAAAGTTGTTAACAAATATTTCCTCTGGGAAGGACAACTTTGGAGGACCTCCAAAGAAGACATTGCACAGGGGGTTTGTGATAAATCCTCCACCAAAGAGTAGTTTTGGGCGGCCCTTGCGTTAGGCTTGTGAGAATCTCTCTTGAACGTGCCTTTGGGGATGCGTGTCACTGTTTCTCCCAACGTCTTCTCAATCTGTAGAGGAAGAGATGGGAGTTCGGCTTATTTTCCCTTCTCAGAAGTGCTTGGTTGACTATAGTCCTGTGCTCTAGTTGATAGAAAAGCATCACCTTTCACTATATATACGTTCACGGATGCGAGGTTGTTCAAAGACGGAAGGGGTCCTTGACTGCCCCCTTCCGTGCTTGTAGAGGCTTGAGTTATATTTTTTCCACGTTGAAATGGATTAGTTAACACGGCGGGTTGTTGCTGTGTCACAAACTTTTGGGCCTCCGCAAGTCGAGGACATAGGTGGGTTGGGTGGTCTTTCGTGCATAGATTGCATGGATACCTCACCTTACGTTTTTCAGTATTGTCCTCGCCAGCATTATCGGTGGGTTTCTTATCCCCCTTACGCTTCTTTCATTGTTTTTTCTTTCCTTCAGGCTGCTAGGTGGCCTTTGGATTAGTCGATTGCACTGTGTGTACATCCGACGTTTTGGTAGGGGGAGAAGCCAAAGAAGTAGTTTGTCTTGCCGCTATGTGTTGTATATACAACTGTTGAAACTGATTCGTTAGTTGTTCAGCGGGATTTGTTTTTGCGGATCCAACAATACCATCGGCATGTGGTCCATCTCTCTGTTTAGTTTTATCAAGTATTGAGTGTGGCACATCTGGTAAGATGTTGTATAATAAACTAGATTGAGAATAGATGAGCTCAAATTGTTGATCTCTCATGATGGCATCTTCTTCAGAGAATACTCCCGATGTCGCAACGTCTTTGGATAGCTGCGGGACCAAAGACTTAAGGAACCACTCAAGCAAGAATGCTGGTGGGACTGGCACTTTAATTAAACTCTTCCTACGTCTCCATTCTTGGATATGATCAGAGATATGGTCTGCTGTCGTCTGTTTGAAATTAGCAAGCAGCTCTGTGCCAGCGTCGTATCTTACAGGTAACTGCAAATGGTTTAGGAAAGCCATCGCCAATTCGCTGAAGGAAGAGTATCTTGAGCGATCGAGCTCAATGTACCATTTCGCGGCACTCCCTATGAGAGTATGTTGAAACAATCGCAATTGTACGGAATTGTCTTTCAACGAGTTAGAAGAACACCAAAGATGGAAGGTAGTCACATGATCTCTTGGATCTTTGTTAGGCTTGGCTTCAAACTTTTGGATGTCCAAAGGTAACTTCGTCAGCATATGAGGTCAATGTGTATCATGACAGATAGGGTCGTTCAACAACCTTGTCTAATATGGCAAGTGCAAAGTCGCCAGGAAAGGTAGTTTGGGTTGTTGGTGATAACCTGGGAAAACGAGGCCTGGAGTTTGACTAGCACTAGGTTGGCAGGAAAAGTTTGGCTGCTGGCCTGGATTCTGGTAGAAACCATGGCCCTGGCAAGCATAGGGATTTTGCGTATGCGGAGACGTCATCAGCTGATTCCCAAAATAGGACATAGATGGTTGGGCATGCATTACATTCGAAGGACTTTGGGAAGGGTTTCCTCATGTAGGTACTGCAGGGATAGGCATGGTAGTTTGTCCGAGTTTCCATTGATTGTGGAAATAATTACCCCATATCGACATTCTGGATGAGGGAACAGATCCCTGCCATGAATTCCAAGGCCCTGATGTGGAAAAAGTTCCTAGGTTTTCCCCCTGTGCAGAAATAGTACCCTGCATAGGAATAGACTATCCGCAACTGGGATTGCCCCCAATTGGGAAAATAGTTGACTAGAAGGCATTATTACCAAATGCTCCAATCAAAGAAAATGGTGTCGAACCTACCAGCATACTATGTAAAGGTGGTCCTTGACTCCCCGCTCCAAATAAACTGTGGGATGTAGGTTGCCTGGCAGATTGCTGATGTGAGCCACCGAGTGAAGGGAACGAAGGAGGTATGTGACCTCCTTCGTAAGGGAAAGTGTTGAAAAGAGCAGGATTGCCCCCCATGTGACCTTGCAGAGGAGCGCTAGAGCTCCCTACCCCCAAACCTGAAGTCTGTAAAGTGGAGTAGGAAAGTACAGGACTTGTACCTGAACTAGGCATCCCATATGAGAACGGAGGGCCTGTCGCACTTGGTCTCAAAGGGGTTGTGGCCATTGCCAAAGATGGGATTGAACCACTGTGTGATGTAGAGGTGGTCGAGACCATGGTGGCTCGATCCGGAAATGGTGGGTTAGGAGGTGGAAATGCTCCTATGGTAACAACCGTAACAGGAACTGATGAATTCCCAGAAGTGATAACAACATTTCTTTCCATTGCTGCGTGCGACACTGTCTGGCACTCGTATAATTGAATTGGTACAATGAAAGATGCCAATAAATCAGTGGTGGGGGTTTCAACCGATCCAAGAGCGTTTTCTCCAAGGTCTTCCACAGTCATTTCCTCCGGATGTTGGGCGGGCACAATTTCTTGCAACCCGGTCGCTTCAAAAGACCCTTGTTGGTCTAGCTTTTGCCTTAATGGTGGCAGGGGTGGCTCCAGTGTAACCGGCGGTAGGCCGAGAAGCCTTCGTGACCGGCGGAGCTTGGGATCCTCCACTATGTTAGAAGATCCAAGAAACTCTAGGGTAGTCTAAACGCTCAAAAGTAACACACACTAAAAAATTCCCTAGGAGATAAGACAAGCAAACACTAAATTAATTGGAAGAACAGTTACAACAACCAACACTAGAGAAACTTACTGGTGCAAGTGAAACTCGAACACAGAAGCACCCTCTAGGTATACTCTGCAAAGCGTGGTATAATGTCTGTCCTAGGTACTGTGGTATACCCCCGCAGTCACCTGTGTAAGTCCCTAAAAAGAAAGACAACTAGGATGCCAACGCGTGAACAGTCACCAAGCAGGTACAGTCGAAAGTCGGGTAGACCAAAATGAGTAGGGTATCAAGCCCGAAACCTGTCAAACGTATCGAAAGCAAGTGGTCCGAAATATAACTGAGGACCTTGAATGGATTCGAGACCCACGAAGCCCCGTGGAAAATGCAATCGACGGAATCCCAAAACAAGCCCTCTATATGTGTTCTCCACTACGATTGGTCCAACTTTGGAGGGGTTATCTCCGCTACCTTTCCGCACGCGACCTTGTGTTTATCCCCTGTGTTAGAAGGGGGTCCCGGATAAATTTCACGATACTGGACTTAGACACTCCCTAACTCAGACTCCAATGTTTGATTTTAATGGCCTTGAAGAGTTTCCTCTCCAACCTAATCCAAGGCCCTAATCCTAAACTAGTTGATTAACCCTACAAACATAAAAGTCTAAGAATTTTTAATTTTAGAGTTATTTTTAAGGCTTGTCTGAAGTCAAGGGGTATGGAAGTAAAACTGATGAAGTGTAAAAGATGAAAGTAAAATGAAGAAAAAGCTGGAAGCAAAGACTTTCACTTTATGCAAAATTTCAACAACATTTCAAAATTTGTAATTTTCTAAGATTTTTTGGACAGAAAACTCAAAGAATTTCACTCGACTATGAACTACTTATGATCTAAGTGAACTATAAAAAACTTATGAAATAAATATTTTTCCCTGGCTAATAAATGCGGAAACACACTCTTCAACCAAACAAGAAAAATGAAAGAGATTTTATTTATTTATTTATTTAAATGTTGATAGAGCAAAGACGGAAAAATACCAACAAGTAAAAAACCAAGAAAACAATTCTAGCTTAATCGCAGATCGCAAAAGAATCACTTCAATAAATCACACACAAGACAAACAAAATGACTCTCACACTTGTCTAAAAACCTTAAAAATAAATAAATTATGACCACTTTTAAATGAGAAAAAACAAGATAAGGGTAAGATTAATCCTAAGCTACTGACTGCTAAGACAGAGGTTCAAATACCTGAGAGGAATAATTCTCATTAAAAGAAAGGATGATTGCCTTACCCTCAACCAAAACTAGCTTGCACAAGCACGCCACTGATAGTCCAACAACCAGCATGTGAACGCGAGTTGTATAGAGACAGAGGGTGTGTACATGCGAGTTGACCTTGTACAGGCCACGTGTATCTCTAAACTCTAAGAAAAAATAAAAACAGACAGCCCTAACCAGGAAGAGACCCCTGATATTGATCCGGATTTATGTAGGAACACAATGAAATACAGAAATACACATAAACGCAGATATGCAGCGGAAATAAGACTTCATTTCATTAATAACAAATGACTGAAATATGCTTACAAACAGAATGTAAATAAACTAGCTAAGGCGCTGGTAGCTTATCTCTGAGAAGAGATGTGGCTGCTACTCGCATCCATGAGAAGATGA
>SNQJ01S0005884.1:0-13987 GCA_010110895.2 Picea sitchensis | reverse complement strand
TTTCTGAGTTTTGCATATTGCTGATATTTTATTTCTGCGTTGAAAACGATGTTCAAAATCTTCATGTTTCAGTTCTGAAATTTATTTTCTGTTAAGTTTTTTATATGCTGAAACACCAGGCTGTAGCTTATGCTGAAACACCAGGTTGTAGCTTAAGCTGAAACACCAGGCTGAGTATAAGCTGAAACACAAGGCTGAGTATATGCTGAAACACCAGGCTGTAGCTTATGTTGAAACACCAGGCTGTAGCTTAAGCTGAAACACCAGGCTTAGTATAAGCTGAAACACCAGGCTGAGTATATGCTGAAACACCAGGCTATAGCTTATGCTGAAACACCAGGCTGTAACTTATGCTGAAACACCGGGCTGTAACATATGCTGAAACAGTGCTGAAACTGAGTTTGGCATTTAAATTTGACTGAAAAATCAGCGAGACTGAAACTGAGTTGGGGTTTTGAAAAATTAACAAGAAAAAGGGGAAACTTAAGGAAAAAGGGAATGTCTAACTTAGTAAGGAATCTAGCCTTTGGAACCTTCTATTTATGAACTCAATTAGGAATTAAGTAGGGCATAACTCATTTAAGAATTGTAAGGGAATAATGGGACATCGAGGAGCGTCTTTAGGAATTCTTTTGAGTGGGTGAGGGAAATAGGAATATTTAATTAATTAATAAATTGATTTTCTGGTGCAACTAAGGGATCAGGCGACAAGTGTACATGGGAGGTTTTTCCTAATTAAATAAATGAAAAAAGAATCTAATGAGGGTTTGGGAAACTAATGACTAAGAAAATCTATAAAAAGGATGGCAGAGGGGGAGTATGGATCACATCTGGCTTGCCTAACGTTACGCTGCCAAAATTTCATCTTGACTAAACTTTCTCTTGTGGGAGTTGGGAAACCCAGCTCGGGTAACGAGTGGTATCTCGACCTTGACAAGAGATATGGGTGCTAGCATTATATGGTATTGTGTACGTGGCCCCTTTGTGGCTCAAGGGGATAAGGGGGAAGATGAGTACCCTTGGCATTGGCTGGGAGGTATCAGTGAGGTCACATTGGTTGGAAAGCGGGAGCTGGATAGAGTGTGCACGGGACAACGACTTCGGAGCATTCACATTTGGTTACAGTACACATTTGTATATTTGTATTGAATGGTAGTTAAATTCCTTATATATGCATCTCTCTAACGTTGAAAACACACATGCGTCACTGTGTTAAAAATTTAGTTAATTTTCTATCCTGGAAATTTACGCTTGTGAAATTTGGTTGAAGGGTAGTTAAATTATGTTCATGCGGCTCCAGTTAAGGTACTTTTGTTGTGTTAAAATTTATGTTTTATTCATCGTAATACTATCCAGAGATTTCATTTTTTTTTTCAGCGAATTTGTCTTGAAGAGCCCAACATTTTATGATCAAAGAATTCAAAGTTATCCCACCCTTATGGTCACTATACTTTTGATTGATTACCAAAGGAAAACCCAAAATTTGAATGTAAATGACTTCTATGCAATTTTTTTTATTGTTTTTAATACAAAGAAAAATTGTGTTTTTATCTTTTGTTCGTTTATCCTTTAAGTTATTAGTCTGTGCCTGAGCAATTGGCCAGGAGCCGAATCAACTGTCTTTCACTCCGGTGTTAAATATTTAGACTCAAATTCCATGCTTTCATGTTCATGGATAATAACTATAGGATCTTTTCTCTGCCCAACAAGGAATTATATCCTGGGCATTTATTCCCCCCTTAGCCTCTACGATTATTGTGATTTATTCTCTACAACTCATGCTTCCACACAATGATTTTGGGATGTCTCTCTAGTTCACCAACATTTATCTCCTCTGTGACCAACAACTATGTTTTTATTGTTCTGTTTTTCCTTATTCTGCATTTTTCTTTTCTGTTGTCTTTTTATAACTGTGTGAATTATTGTGTTTCTTTTAGTTCCTATGAGGGATCAATGTTCCTTTTATTTACTATGAGGTATCAATGTTTCTTTTATTTACTGCGTGGGATCAATCTTCAACTTTTAATGGAATTTTTTCTAAGAATCGAAATCAAAGAGTCTCATCTGTACACACCCAAAAGGAATTAATATTTCAAAGATAGTAAAATCATTACTCTTATTTCCCAAGGCTTGCAAATTAACAACACAATTAAATATTAATGGAAAAGCTATAAAAAATAGTTAAAGGAATTCCTTGAAATATCCCTGATCCAGTTGAGCAGGATATCTACTATGGATCTACTATTCTGTCTCACAGATATGATACACTGGGGGTTTCTGAATGCGTTTTATCTTCAGATCTGATACTCTGGGGGTTTCTGGATGCATTTTAGTTATGTTCTTGAGATGTTTCATGGTTATTGCATGTGCATGTTGTATATTATGGTTTAAACAATATATAGATGATACATGCAGACATAAGGAACATAAACCACCCAATAATATATATTATGAGATTCAAGCATGGAAATACAATGAAATACTGGAAATATAGAAGATAGTCATCAGTTAGATCTCATGGATCGTCACTGGAATACAATAAAATAACATAAAAATACTCGTGATCAAAATATGAAGGTAGATTTGATGCATGCATGGATAGATTGACAAAATTGATGGTTTTGGAGAAGCCCGATAACCGCTACAAACTGGAAAACTCATCCGGAAGGTTATACCCGTCGGAATGATCTGGAAACTATCTCAATAGAAGCGCCCTAGCCTCTTGATTGATACTAGTGAGTGTTAGATGATAGATCTGGTCTCTGATGCTCTGGATCTCGTCCCCTAGGGGTTTACGCACCTCCTGGGATATTTGGATGCACCCCAAATGATTACACCAATGAAATCAACTTCTATAGGAACTGGGTCAGAAGGTTTTCCCCAGATCTTCTTTGATGCTCCGTCTATAACCACAACTGTCCTTCCAAAAGAGTTTCACCCTAGATGGTTGAATGATGCGCTCTGAAGGAGTCCACCATCCAAATCTGATGGTAAGTGGCTCAATCTATGCACCCTAGCTAGATATCAATTGGGTCGGAAGGAAACTACAATCCAAGATCTGATCTCGTGCAGCTATACAAACCCTCTCTCTAGCTTGCACCATCACTTGTTGAGCTCTGCAACCTACAAACTGGATACTCTTGAATAACACAGTGAAAATACCTAGATGGTATCTCCGATGGGCTAGGGTGTGTCTCTCAACACCGAAACCTATCAATGGTGGTGGTGTCCTCCAGAAATCCACAAAACAATAGAAGTTGAATCTCTTCCTCCTCTAGGAACTCTCAACATCAAATCATAAAAATGCATAATGAGGAATTAGGTCAAATTCCTCCCTTGATATCATTCCCAACCTAATTCACCATTGACCTCACTTAAGCTAGGGGATTTTTCTCCTAAGGTGAATAGTTAATTATTTAAGTCCCCCTTTAGCACCTTTTCATTCTAATTCTTCATTGACTTAGGCTTAAGGGACTTTTCCTAATTATTTTGGATTAATTCATCGTTTAGCCATCAATTCACCCTTATTTCTCCATCTTGTTCCCTTTTTGTGCCTGACTATAGTCTACGGGAACACATAGACTACTAAGTCACTCCCTGTTGGCCTATTCTAGGGAACGGGACATCACAATCCTCCCTTCCTGAGATTTCTTTTCCTCAAGCAACATGAATCCTGGGTGCTATAAGATATGCTCTCCCTCCCATGTGGCATCCTCCACTGGAAGACCCCTCCATATAACCAAGCACTCCCTGATTATCTTGCTCCTCAATTTGCGCTCTCTCTTCTCTAGTACCTCCTTTGGCACTAGCTCCAACTGAACCTCCTCATCCAAGGGTGGCAACTCCTCTGAAATGCTAACCTATTGTCCCACGACCTTTTTAAGGAAGGAGACGTGAAAGACATTATGAATCTTACTACATTCGGGTAGCTCTAGCTCGTATTCTACCTCGCCTATCCTGTTGATGACTTTGTATGGCCCGTAGAACTTAGGCTTCAACTTTTTTTCTTTGCTCCTCTTCAAGGAGGACTATTTGTATGGCTGTAATTGCAGAAAAAACAAATCCCCTACCTCAAAAATGCGCTCAAACCTGCGTTGGTCTGCATATATATTCTGTTGGTTTTGAAATGACTGCAAATTCTCCCTCACTGATTGAATAATCCTATGACTCTCCTCCAGCCAGTCCTTTTCCCCCGGGACCCTGTTTTCCCCAAACACAGTCTCCATAAAGGAGGGTGCATCGTATCCATACAATTCTCTAAACGGTGACATCCTGATAGACATATGGTAAGTTGTGTTGTAGAAATACTCACCCATATGTAACCATCTCACCCAAGTACGATGTTGCCCCCCACATAGTTCCTCAGATACCCCTCCACCCATTTGTTGATGATATTTGTCTACCCATATATCTATGGGTGGTAGATGGTACTAGTGGCTAGCTCCGTGCCTTTCAACCTGAAAAGCTCCTACTAAAATGCGTTGATGAGGTGCCCATCTCTATCACTGACTATCTTCCTGGGTAACTCGTGCAACCGGAATACCTGCCTAAAGAAAAACTCTGCTACCTGTATGGCCTTGTATTCTATGGGTATGGCGAAGAAATGTGTAAATTTGTTCAGTCTGTCGACCACCACAAATATACAGTCCTTGCCCTGCACTCTAGGAAGGCCTCTAATGAAATCCATGGAAATGCTCTCCCATTTCTTCTCTGGAATGGGTAAAGGTTGTATTAGCCCTCCAGGGTGTGTCTTCTCAGACTTGTTCTGCTGCCAAGTCATGCACTCTCGTATGTGTTTTAGCACATCATCCTTGATACCCTTCCATGAGAATCTCTCCCTGATATGCCTATATGTTTTGAAGTACCCCTGATGGCCTGCTGTAGGCGAATCATGACACACCTTCAGAATTTTCCCCTTCAGGGTGGATTCTGGAACCAAGTAGATCCGGTCCTTGTAGAAAATGATGTAATAAATAACCTGGTATCTATCATTAATCACCTGTTCATCCATCACCTCACAAGCAAATTTTTTTTTGGAGTATTCCACCAACAAATGAGCTTTCCAATCTATACAAATGTCCATCATCGACCATCTGGTTGGCCTCCTGGACAAGGTGTATGCCACAATATTCCTTTTTCCCTTGACATACTCAATGTCAAAGTCAAAGGCTTGGATCTTTGAGACCCACTTCTGTTGTCTCTCACTGAGCTCTTTCTGATTAAGGAAATACTTGAGACTGTTATGATCAGTATTCAATACAAACTTGCTGCCAACCAGATACTACCTGAATTTGGTTAAGGCATGCATGATCGCTAGAATCTCCTTGTCGTGAATAGGATAGAGTCTCTCTGATTCATTGATATTTCACTCTCAAACACAATGGGGTGTCCCCCCTGCATAAAAAATTCTCCAATCCCCACCCCTAATGCGTCACACTCTAAGACAAACGGCTGCGAGAAGTCTGGAAGGGATAGAACATGGCATGTGCTCATAACCTCCTTCATATTGTCGAATGTATGTTGTGACTCCTCTGTCCAATGGAAAGAACCCTTCTTCGTAAAGTCTGTGAGTGGTGCTCCCAACTGTGAAAAACCCTTGACGAACTGCTTGTAGTAACTACATAACCCAAAGAATCCTCTCATCTCTGTGAGATTATTGGGAATTGGACAATCCAAAATGGCCCTGATATTTTCTTGATGAACCTGTACTCCCTGCTCACTGATGATATACCCCAAGTACAATATTTCTCTCATGCCAAATTCACATTTGGATTCCTTGGCATATAAATACTGTGCCTATATAATATCCAAAACCTTCCCCAAATGTGCCAGATGCTCATCCCATGTCTTGTTGTAGATCAAAATATCATCGAAGAAAACCAAAAGGCACTTCCTCAATTGTCCTTTGAAGATGTGGTTCATGTAAGAATCGAAAGTGGTTGGTGCATTGGTCAGTCCAAACCACATGACCAATAACTCAAAGTGTCTGTAATGACATCGGAAAGTTGTCTTCTCAATATCCTACTCCCTGATGTTGATCTGATGGTATCCTGACTATAGATCAATCTTCGTGATCAAGACTTCCCCATGTAACTCATCCATCAGCTCATCTATGCGTGGAATAGGGAACTGATTCTTGATCGTTTTTTTGTTGAGCGCTCTGTAATCGATGCACATCTGTAATGTGTCATCCTTCTTCAGTACTAGGATGACTGAAGATGAAAGAGGACTCATGTTGGGCCTGATGTGCCCCATAGTGATAAATTATTTGATTGCTTTCTCAATCTCGTCCTTAAATTTCATGGGGTGACTATAGGGTTCTATAATCACCGGTGTATCCCCTACCTCTAACTCAATAATGTGATCAAAACCCCTGTCTAGCGATCTCCCTGGTGGTATTGGTCCAAATAATGGCTCATACTGATCTAGAAGCTCCCTGATCTGTGGATGGTACTGCTCCCTACCCTATGAATTATTTTGTGTGGTGATCAAACACTCTACTACATAAGCCACATCACCATGACGAAAGATCATCTCCATCCTCTTTGTTGATACTGCTCAAGGTTCCCCTGTAGACTTGCCTTTCAGCACAAATCTCGATCGACCACTAGAATATATGAATCTCATGGTCAATGTCTGATAGTTGAACCCAATCTCCCCCTATGAATACAACCACTGTACCCCTAGAACGCCATCAATATCTGATAGCTCAACTATATAGAATGAGTCTGTCAAGGTGCAGTTGCCTAGTTTGACCTCTAGGTCAGGGATCATGTCCAAGAAAGTCATCGTGTATCCATCTGCCACAACTACATGGAATCCCTCAAACTCATTCGTGCGTAACCCCCTCCTAGCTACTAAGGACACATCTATGAAGTTGTGGGTGGCCCCACCATCAAATAAATTTGGCATGCGTTGCTATTGTATAAGACCCTTAAGCCTGAGAGTGTTATACCTGGGTACTCCTCAAAGTGTGGCTATGGTTTCCCCTTTCACCTCTCTACGAGGTTTTTCCTCCTCCTTGGGTTGTGCCCTTTCCGGTACCTAAGGTTTCTTCAGCTTCTTTTATGGCTCATGAATGGTATCAGCCTTTGAATCATTGTTTTTTGGTGCCTCAGTATCCTCATCCTCCTCTCCATTGCTCGATTTCACTTCAATGTAGTGGATCTGACCCTTTCCCATGCACCTATGCCCTAGGACCCACAGGTCTCTGCACGAGAAGTAAAGCTTCTTCCTAATCAATTCCCGTCTCATATCGTCATCTACCTTGGAATTTCCCTTCCATTCCCTTTGTAGATTCTTCTAATCCTTGTCTCTCTGTGGTACAAAGGGTTTGGTAAATGGTTTAATTTTTGGCACGGAGTCTTCCAAGTCTCTAGTGCATCTGATGGCATCCTGCAAGGTATGAGGCCTGTAGGCCTTCACCCATCCTCTCAATGGTTCTATGATCCCTTCTGTGAATAGCATGACCAATCAGGGCTCAAATATGTCTGTCACTGCCACTTCTACCCTCTAAAACTCTGAGATGAATGCCTCTGTTGTGCCAGTTTGTCTCAACTAGGCTAGATCTATGAAATGGATCTCTAGATCCCTCCTGACAAATATGTCCATGAGTCTCTATGTGAAATCTCCTTAGGAGGTGATATGACTATGGCCCAATGTCACCAATCCATGATACCACCACTCATGTGCTTCACCCTCTAAGTGTAAGGTGGAGAAACTGATGGCCTCTATCTTTGTCATATGGTTGATCTTGTAGTAGGTGTCAAGATTCTGTACCCAATCTCTGGCGATGCATTTGGACGATTCATCGAAAGAAGGTATAGTGAGTTTACCAACTTTCCAGATGAAGTCAATGTTGTGCCCCTGCTGTTGTTGCGACTGCGGTCCTCCTCTATGTGTTTCTCTGGGGTGGTTCCTGAGTCTGAGCCCACAATAATCGATCAGGTTCATATCCTGATGGAATTCATGTCCCAATGTTGCATACTCTCTCCAATACTCTGCAATGTCCTCTGCATGAGTGGGCGGTCTCTGTGCTATTTTTATTTGTGCTACTACCTGGGGTTCCCTCTGGAAAGTGGGAAACAACGGATGTGGAATCCTACTCACAGGGGTGTATGTGCGAGTGGGTGACTGGGGTATACTGCCTGCTCCTGAGTTCCCCTGTGCTGCATGTGGGGCTTGTGTGCCCTGGATGTCTGCCATAACCAATCTATTAGCTACCTAGGCCAAGGAGTGTGACATGGTCCACTGACTAGCTAACATATCACTTATAACCTCCATGAAGGATGCATCTGGATCGATGGGGGACTTACCACTGCCCTCTGGTCGATCATATCTATCACCTAGCCTCCTCTCTTCTTCGTGATCATCCTCGTGCTCTACTCTTCTCTGCTTCTCTGTGTGCCTCTTCCTCCTCCTCTGAATTGGGAGGGAAAGGAGGAAAGTTAGGCCTAGACCTTATTTCCTTGCGCCTACTATAAGTGACATATTCGTCACCTATGTGCTCATGGCCATCTGGTTCTTATGTTGTACTCATTATCTTTAGTCACAGGCTGGCAGGACTAAAGCTCTGATACCACTGAAATATCCCTGATCCCGCTGATCAAGATATTTTCTAGTGATCTAATTTTCTGTCTTGTAGATCTGATACACTGGGGGTTTCTAGATTCCTTTCAGTTGTGTGTTTGATATCTTTAGTTTATTGCATGTGCATGTTGGTTATTGCATGTGCATGTTGGTTATTTCATGTGCATGTTGGTATTTTCATGTGCATGTTGCATATTTAGGGTTTAAACAACATATAAAGGATGCATGCGGAAGTAAAGAACATCAACTGCCCAATAACATGTATTATGCGACTCAAGCATGGAAATACAATAACACACTGGAAATATAAAGTATAATCGTCAGCTAGATCTCATGGATCGTCACTGGAATACAATGAAATAACATAAAAATACCCGTGATGAGAAGATGAAGGCAGATCTGATGCATGCATGAATAGATCAGAAAAATTGGTGGTTCTGGAGAAGCACGGTAACCGCTACAAACTGGAAAACTCGTCCGGAAGGTTTAACCCATTAGAATGAGCTCGAAACTATCCCAATAGAAGTGCCCTAGCCTCTATAATGATACTGGTGAGTTCCAGATGACATATCTGGTCTCTGATGCTCTGGATATCATCCCCTAAGGGTATGTGCACCTCCTAGGATCTTTGGATGCACCCCAAATGATTCTACCAACAGAATTGGCTTCTATAGGACTCAAAACGACCACCTCGCCAAATGCGGAATTGGGTCAGAAGGGTTTCCCCAGATCTTCTCTGATGCTCCGTATGTAAACCCAACTGTCCCTCCAAAAGATTTGCGCCCTAGATGGCTGAATGATGCGCTCTGAAAGAGTCCATTGTCTGAATATGATGGGAAGTGGCTTAATCTATGCGCCCTAGCTAGATCTCAACTGGGTCGGAAGGAAACTGCAATCCGAGCTCTGATCTCGTGCAGCTTTACAAACCCTCTCTCTGGCTTGCGCCCTCACTGGTTGAGTTGCACAACCTGCAAATTGGACACTCTTGAATAACACAATGAAAATACCTGGCTGGTATCTCTGAATGGCTAGGGTGTGTCTCTCAACACCAAAACCTATCAATGGTGGTGGTTTCCTCCATAAATCCACAAAATAGTAGAAGTTGAATCTCTTCCTCCTCTGGGAACTCTCAACATCAAATCATAACAATTCATAATGAGGAATTAGTTCAAATTCCTCCCTTTATATCATTCCCAACCTAATTCACCATTGACCTCACTTAAGCTAGGCTCTTTTCCTCCTAAGGTAAATAATTAATTAATTAAGTCCCCCTTAAGAACCTTTTCATTCTAATTCTTCGTTGAATTAGGCTTAAGTGACTTTTCCTAAGTATTTTTTCTTAATTCATCATTTAGCCATCAATTCACCCTTATTTATCCATCTTGTTTTGTGTTTGTACCTTGACTATAGTCTACAAGAACACATAGACTACTAAGTCACTCCCTGTTGGCCTATTCTAGGGAATGAAACATCACATTCCTATCATATTTTAAATGAGATAAAATTATAGGGATGGATGGTTTGCCTATGGAATTGTATATAGTTTTTTAAGAGATGCTAGAAGAGGACTTCCTAACATGTGGCAATGTAGCTAAACAGATCAAGTAAAGCTCTAGGATAATTTAATGTTGCCTTCTGGGTTTTAATTCGGAAGAAGAATAGCTCATATGATTAACACCCATCTCCTAGCCACAATCCGATAGCTCATATGATTAATACCCATTGAGGATACTTGCCACGACGACTGGCTAAAAACTGCAGGGAAGATGCTCATAATTATGTGTTGTTCCATTATTGTTTCTCCACGGAGAGGATCTAGATGCAAATTTCTATTAAAAGGCTTGTATGACAAATCGTTTTGATATGTGTAGTAACTGGGCTTCCGGACGAAGAACAATGGCATTATGGTTTTTTTTTAAAGGTTGATATTAACAGAGAACGGGTTCTGAATGCTCTCCCTCCTTGTTATATATTCAATTTTATATTTTAAACAATAATGTACAAAATTTCTTGAAAAGGGTACATAAACTCACCTAGAATATCCAACCGTTTACTACAAGAAAAAAAAAATGAGAACGTTTTCCCTGGTATAAAGTTGTTTCAGTTACTGCAAAAAGGGTTTAGGTATAAATAGATTCCATTGTGGGGACTTAAACTTGGGTTGATCTGGTGAGAGTCGACCTTTAAAACTACATATTATGGATTTATAATACGCATTTAATATTAGTTATTTTCTTGTTGAGATTTTCCCTCACTGACCGTTGGTAAGGTAATTTTCTATCCTAAAATCTTGGTTTATTGCGCCCATAATTTTATACCCTGTAATAATTACCAAAGATTGTAATGCATTGCACTGCGATTTAATTGACTACACCGAGACTTAACTAATCACCCAAATATTTATACTCTTAGGGGTTAGCGCTGGCAGGTTGTAAATTAGGAATTTTTTATGTAATGGCTTGGGCAACTGAAATTAAGGTAGGGTACCCACTATTGTAGTTAAACCATTTAGATCAGTTGTTTGTTTTATAGTTAAGGTATTTTTATGAACATTTTGTTATTGCATATTACTTTTTTTAATGTGTTAGGCATATTTACTTTTATTAATGTGTCATCGCAGGGATAGACCACTCATTTTCACTTAGTCATAATGGTTTAACAACTAATGGTTTATGGTTATTGTGTAATAGTTTAATGGATTGCGCAAGATTAATGGTTGAGGGTTTAATATTTTTATTGGATAAATTGATTACTAGTTTAACAGTTAATTGGTTACTATGTACCTTGTTCCTTAAGTTGAATTGTAAATGGTGGTTTGTCATAGTTGTTACACCACATATGATTTCCCTGTAGGAAAACACAAAATCCTTCAGTTACTTTCACAATTTAAATTTGAATGATGTCACCTTGCGTCTTGTTGACTTGTGATTGGGTGCTTGGGTATAGTCTTCGTTTTTTTATTGACAGTTAATTTGGTCTTCTAGAGCATGGGATTTTTCTTGGGTTAAAGGTATAGATATGCTATGTTGCGCCATGGTTACTGTCATGCCTATTTCCATATAATGACATGATTCCTGATGAGGGAATCATTGTGTGAACTGTTTGATACATGCGAATGCTAACCTGGTTAGAGTCTTGTGATTCCTTATGTGGGTGTATTGTTCATTTTAATTGATGTTGGTACTGGTGTCTTGGAGGTCCTAACCTAACAGGGTAGGACATGCGGGTAGTTGTTTTTATCTTGCGTCTGTTGATTATCACATGTTTCATCCAGTTGCATGATGTGATCGTATGTTGGGTCGTTATTCTCTTTTGCCTAAATTGTGTGCATTGTGTTCGTTGTTAAGTTGTGTTGATTAATTGTTGTCGTTGTTACTTTCTTTATTAAAAAAACAATCTTTACATATGCTTTGCATTGCATGTAGTTGTAACGACCGAGGTCGTTACATATGGTATCAGAGTGGGTTTGACCCGTGACTTGGGATCACTACAAATTCCCTTGATTATATATTTGATTGTAATGTTGATAATTAAACTAATTTGTATTTGTGTACATAATCATGGTAAGAGGACTTTGCGGAGGCAGTCGACGGGGTGCTAGGGGAGGAGGCGTGATGCCTCTAGTAGCATTCATGCCCAAGGGGTCTAACCCCTAGGGAGATGAACAAGTTTTTGGGAAGGAACAGGTAGTTGTGGGTGATGTGTTTGGGATGATGAGGTCCTTTCAGAGGATGTCGGAGGCATTGATCAGTCGTTTGGATAGATATGAGTCCAGGGCACCGAAACCTCCTGATGGTCCACCGCCCGCTCCGATTGGTACTGGTAGCATTCATAGAGAACTTGAGAAGGTCAAGTTTCTCATTTTCTTTGATGCCCCGGACAATGCAGCCGTCGAGGAATGGTTGGAGAATATGGCAATGTGATTTTCACTTTGCGACTATACCTCCAACATGAAGTTCCGCATGATGGTCTTTCAACTGAAGGGCAGTGCTCTTTTATGGTGGAAGACGCTCCTGCCAAAATTGAACATGGCCATCGAAGACGTGTCATGGGAGATGTTTGAGGAACGATTCTGAGAGAGGTATCTATCTAAGTAATTCATTGAGTGTCAGCTCAACAAGTTCAATGCCTTGCGACAGGATGGTTGTACGGTGCCCGAGTACGAGGCCCATTTTATGGAGCTGCCTTGGTATGCTCTGCACCTAAATACCGAGAAACTTAAGGTCAATAGGTTTGTGTTTTTCCTTAATGTCAACATTCGTGCAAAGGTTATGATTTTGATGCCTCAAACCTTGCATGATGTTGTCCAGAAGGCCCTCATAGTAGAGGAGGATATTATCATCGGGGGTCATAGAAGGACTCTAGTGAGACCAGTGGGGCAGGTATCATCTGATGCGGAGCAACATCAGACACTAGCTAGACATTCACTAGGATATCGTGGCTTCTACAGAGGATAAAATTTCACTACACCTCGACGACCGACGCCTCAAAAGAAGACTCCTTACAGAGGACCATAGCACCAGTAGCAACATTGACCGCAGCAACAACAATTTAGGCATGTTCAACAGAACAGACCAGGGTTCTAGGATGGTGGGGCGTCATATTCTACTTTGGGTACCAGGAGTACTAGACCGAAGAAAGGGTGTTGGACATGTGCAAAGACACATTACTAGCATGAATACCCAGTGGAGAGAACCAAAGCATCTAGATTAGCCGAACCCACTACCATGGGAGATTTGGGCAAGGCCCATTGTTATAACCCTAAATTGCACCATACATTCTTACCTGACATCTGGCCATATCACAGCTCTTCTTTTCCAAGCCACTGTTGAACAAACTCTTTGAAAACCCTCTTTCATAAGGGCCCACACGCCCTAATTCATTACTGCACTCGTGTACACGCTGGATGACCTAAAATAACCCGCATGGACCGACAAAAGCACAGAAAAAGGAAATTTGCCAACGGAACACAAAATCTATGGGTGAGTTAACTGAAAATCTCGGCCATGCATGGCCGAGGGTTCGTCCAAATACCTAGCTCCTTCTAGCCTATAAAAGAAGGGGTAGGGGTCCCATTTGGAAAGAGGAAAATATAGCAAAGAAACTCTGCCCATTTGATTATTCCCATTATCCCAACCCTTTATCTTTCCTTATGCCAGAAGAGATACAAAGCAAAGAAGTTGGAGGATAGTAGAAGAGGAGCCCAGGACCAGGTTCGTGGAGCAGTGGCCGGTCTCAATTTTTTGTAAGTTGATTCATTTAAAGAAGTAAAGAAAATGCTTTTCCCATCCCAATTCATGAACTTTTCATAGTTTGATTAGTATATGTTCGGATTTCTAACCCGTTAGTATATAAGTAGTATGCATGTGTAGTTGTTGCTTGTCTTGTATGTAGGTCA
>SNQJ01S0005883.1:410196-420935 GCA_010110895.2 Picea sitchensis | reverse complement strand
CAGCTGAACATTTGCTGGATTTCCATGACTTTATTGACCGGCTTGAAATTGTACATGAGGATGTTCAAATTAAGCTTTTCAAATTTTCATTAGAAGGGATTGCTCTTGACTGGTGTCTATCTCTTCCAAGTGCAAGTGTCAGCTCTTTGGCTGATTTTCATGCTGCCTTCCATGTGTTTTGTAAAGACCATTTTCCAGATGACCTTCTCTATCCTCAATGTTGTCATGAGTTCAATTTTCTATATAAATATCCCAACATTCATGAAGACTTTGCTGCAACAGAAGATACTCTTCATCATGATCAAGAAATCAATGATCCACACTATGATAACCTTAGTGATGCTTTTGACATTGTATCAAATACATCTATTGTTTTAGGTTGTCATGAAGATCGAATTATCCCCTTTGAAGACTTGAAATGTGATGAGAAGATTGACAAATCAGCAAGTGAAATTATTGAATCTGCAGTAGATGTTGAAGGCAGCCCTAAGTTTTCAGTTCTGCAGACAAAGGGGAATTGCAGCAGATACAAAGAGGGAGATAGTGTGCTGAAAAGCTCAGATCAGCAGTTGAGCTTGCATTCTTCCTTGAAAGAAGAAGAACAATTTGCATTCATCATTGAGACCAGTGCTGGCAATCAGTGGTTGCAACACACTCAATTCGACCAGCAGCTCAAAGAGGTATTCTTTAATGATTTTGAAGACCCTATTGCTGATCATTTGGATTCTATAAGCAGCATAAATGTCCAAATATTTTTGTCAGATGAAGGTTTCTCTTGTCATCTTTTCAAATTGCATTACCATGATCTATGGTTTCTTTTATCTTTTGGGAAAAGATCAAACATGATATTAGCAAGTCAATTACTTTCTTGGCTACTTTGGAAATTTAGTTTTACTTGATCCATCTGCCTCTACTAGTTAGTGTAGGGATTGATAGAAGAATAAGCTCTTTCTTTGAGCAAGTAGATTACTTTTAGTTTTATTAATTAGGCAAAGAGACTCCCTTTTCACGCTTAATGGATCGATCTGGATCATCCCTCCATGTTGCGGCTACTCAGTCAACCTCGAGTCATCCATCAATCTCTCAGGTGTTTATTGTAGATTCAGAGAAATTTAATTTTTTCCCCAAGGCAGTTTTTCTGGGTTTTCACCAGCTTATTGGTTTTGAAATCCACTAGTTAGCTGTTGAAAGCTTTCCTTTTCACCAGCTAAAGGGGTGGATTCAGGGAAAATTAGCTGGTGAAACCTGTTATATGGAAGCAAGGTTGTATTTTTGCCCAGTCTTGACTTTTTCTCAACCAGTTCTTTCGAGGTTGGTTTCTAAAGATGCAGAGAACCTTGGAGACTAGTCATAAAGATCAGAAGGTTTCGAGATCTGGTTCATCTAGATGCACAATAAAAAATAGGAACCATGAAAACCATTTCAGATAAGCATCAAGTAGTAGTCTTGCTTGGAGAAGGTGGATTACAACAGAAAATTGGTGTAAATATGGCTTTACAGTCTTTTACAGGCCACACAGGTCCTGTTAGCAATCAAAATGAACTGGAGATAGGGAATTTGTTAGAGAAAACAAGAATGCAATCCAGGCTCAGCAGGGCGGAACAGTTCATTGTGACTATCTTCATTGGATTGAAATACTATGTCATGATATCATTGTACACAATGTGGCCGTAAGGAAAAGGATGTCTTCTTATCCAGTTTACAAGATCTACATCCTGTTGCTAGATATCCCGCAACAGAAGAGAAAAATGATAACCTTGTGATTAGATTCTCTGATGGAGATAGTGACAGTGAGGGTCAAGAACAAAGCTGGAAAGCAGATCAAAGGGAGAAAGATGGATCATCAAGGGAAAATACAAGTGGGGCTTCTGTAAGCCAATCACTTGCAACTTCTTCATAGGTGGCTACAACAACATCACAACAAACCCCATGGATGCGGAATCAAATGGCTATGATGCAGAAGCAATTAGATGCAATTCGTACAACCATGTCAAGTGCAGTGCAAGTCCATGGGGTGACTTCTATGGTGTCTGGAGAGGGTCCACCTCAGCAGTCCTCCTGTAATTGAAAGCTTGTTGTTGGTCACAATGGCTTAATTGGGTAGAAACATGTTTTCAAGCCTGGCTCATCTATAACTAAACCCAGTGGCATTGACTTGGAGAACTTGAGAAAGAAAATTGCAACAAAAGAGAATGAATTGAATCTCTAGAGGCATATTCGATCAGGAAAAGGACAGACTTCTATAGAGAAAAGACAGCAGGAATGTACTCCGCTCTACCCTATGCCCTTGCTCAAGTTTTGATCGAAGTACCACACATATTTGTGCAAATGGTGGTGTACGCAGTGATCGTTTATGAATTGATCGACTTCCGTTGGACAGCGACCAATTTTTTTTGGTATTTTTTTTTACGATGTTCTTCACGCTCCTTTACACCACATATTACGAGATGATGAAGGTGGCTCTCACTCCGAATGCAAGAATGGCTTCAGTTCTCTCCTTGGGTTTCACTGCAATCTGGATGGTTTTTTACGGCTTCATAATTCCACGTCCGTGGATTCCTGTGTGGTGGAGATAATATTATTGGGGTTCTCCCTTTGTATGGACTCTCTATGGACTGATAGCATCTCAGTTCAGGGATATTTAAGATGAATTTGGCTATGATGATGATGAAAGCAAGTGGGCAATTACTGTTGCAGGTGGTATACCTCCTCTTGTCTAGATTCTGGACGCGGCAACGTTGTTCGTGTTCTTAAGTCTGAGATCTCTCGTGTGAGGTATTCTTCGCTCGATTTAATCCGAGATTGCTTTAATATGTTCAAGGACGGCGTGGTTCCGCATCTGTTGGTCATTCAGTGCGTGGAGTTGTGAGCATTTTTATGTATGCTCCAGAATTTGATCGGATTTGCAGAGAGTCTGGTCGAAAGGGTTTGTTGAAATAAATATTTTTACGTTTTTTATTTCATTTGTGCGATGAATGTGGGGGATCTTCAAGATTCACCGATAATTATGGAGCTGCAGTGTGATTGGAACTGGATTCGAGAGGGACCAAAATTGGTATGTCTATGGGAAGAAAAATGCACTTTCCTTTCCATCATATTATATTGACAAAGATGCAATTGTCTGTTTGGATGGAGATGGCTGTAGAGTACGAGCTAGAGTTACTACAAAGAAGAGGAATCTTCATCTCTTGATACTTCTGTTGTATGTGACTCATGTGATCTCTGGTATCATGCTGTCTGTGTTGAATTTAACACAGAGTGTACAATTGAAAATACTTGTCTTTGCCCAAGGTGTAAAACAAGTGGGGTGCTGAAATATGCAATATCTACTTTCTGTCAAACTTCACCAGAAAAAGATGTTCAGAATTCCCAGTCCAACAATGACACTATACTTAACAGTAAAGTGTTAGTCCATTTTGCAGATGTAGGGGAGACAACTCTTGTTGTTTCAATGGTTGAAGGTGAAAGCTGTGGTCAAACTACCAAGGACAAATTTGTAGAGGTTGCACCTGTTGAAGAGAAAAAAGAAGCAGATAGAGTATCTATGCAATTATGCACTGATCACAGAAACTTAATGCAACTGGGAGGAGTTGAGCCAATAGAGCAATTAGCAGATAATATAGTAACCATTAGTGCCTGCAAAGGTGGCTCAACATTTCCTGCCACAAATGATTCAACATCACTGTTGGTTGATGATTGTAGTCAGAAGCCTTCTATTTCATTACCTGATAAAGAAATCGATGGCGCAGATACATTAGTGGGAAGTGAAATATCTCATTCTCTTGCAAATTTAGAGGACATGGCCAAGCCTAGTTCTTTGGTTGAAAACATTGAATTTTGTGGACTTGCGACTGATGGTCATCATATTGTGAAATTTCCAACTGGCAAAAGTATGGAAGAGGAAAGTGAAATGGTTGTGCATTTTGGTAATGCTTCAAGTGGTAAAAACTCAGATAAATCACATGCAGAAATAGGAGGTGATAAACATGGAGAAAAGAATGACACTGTAGAGGAGAGAGTTATGTATGGAAGGCTAGCTAAAATAAGCTACGGGAGATTAAGCACAAGAATTTGAGTTAATGTTTGATTATTTGCAAATAGAGACGAAAATCATGGGAGCCAAAGCTTCATCAGTCCTCAGAGTCTATTTGGAGGAAGATGTTGATGCCTTAAAAGAACAAAGTGAAAGTCATTTATCTCAAATTGAGTCTCAAAAGACTGACATCCACAAGCTTCAGGACCATTTGCGGAGATAATTCCAGGGAGTTGTAGATCAGCTATAAGTAACAGAGGCAGGAATGTGTAATGAAGTAGAAACTCAAGTTCATGAATCAGATATTTCTACAGCATGTCAATTTGTAAATGAGAAAAACCAGTACCTTTAAAAGCAATGAAGCAAAGGGTTTTAGATCAACGGGTTTATCATCAGTTGTTGAAGGTTTGCTAACACCAGCAGTCTTGGGTGCAGTAATTTGGTCTACACAACAGTTATTGACTCAGCAGGCTGGAGCTTCACTTGACCAACTTACCACACAGACGGAAGGTGAGGCAAGAGTAACTGAGGCATGGCACTTGATGATGTTGAGTAGGAAATAGCCAGATGATAAATTGTAAAGGCTGAATGACTCCATGCCCAAAACTAAAGGCACAGGGTCTACCAAGTTCTTGGAGACCTCGCAGGGAGGTCTCCATCCCAGTTGGAGCTAGATGTTAACAATCAAAAATGCACTGGCATTTTTTAAGGAATGATACCTAATCTTGTATGGAATATTTGACTATCTTCCCAGGCTCCAAATGCATATTTGAAAGAACCATTGAAAATCTTAGGATTTGTAGATGTCGATCGACTATTCAAGCATGCAAAAAGGACTCTCCATGACTGAGAAATTTGATTTTAAAAAAATATGTGCTTTCACCAGCTAACCCGTCTTGAATTTTGCTAGTTAGCTGGTGAAAGCTCCGCCTTTCACCAACTAAGGAGAGGATTTTCGGGTAAATTAGCTGGTGAAAGCCTGTCACGGCCAGAATAACCGAATTTTTGCCCAGATCAGGATTTTTTGAGTTTGAATGGTTGGAAACCACTTCAAATGGACATGTGTCTAATTATCAAGTCTAATTCAAAGGCTAGTTTTGAGGGATAAGGTCAAAAAGAGGTTTTTTAACTACATCGGGCATCTTTTTCAAAGGCAGAATATCAGGGTTTTTGCACACTTCACCAAATTCGAATTTTATCTTTGGAGGACCAAATCAAACAGCCTTGGGAGGCTAAAACTGCACTTCATCAGCAATCTACTACTCTTAGATATGGATTGACCTCATCTTGAGGATCTCTCCTTATCTGTTGTAAATCATTTTTGACTTTCTATTTTTAGAATATCAGATCCATTGTTTTAGGATCTGAAAACTAATTGTAAAAGGCTATAAATGCCTATCTTTTCTAAGAGACAGGGGGGGAAATATAGGAGACATTTTTTGGCTATTGTACTAGACTCTTTATTCATAATAGAATCACAGTCCTCTTTTGTTTTCAATGACAGATTTTCTCATACTTTCATCATTATGTAATTTATTTCAGTTTAGCTCAGCTTCTAAGAACTGTTATCTTCTTATTAAGCTCATGAAATTGAACTAAAGGTTTTCTTGCTATCTTGTATGAACTTGCACATTGTGTATTTGGTTATCTAGACTAGCATTCTTCATATCCTATTCAAACTTTGTTGTCTGATCATTGAGTTCTAAAAGCATTGTCTTATTCAAATGTATAAAGTGGTCCTTTTCATTAGCTATTGACTTATCCTATTGTTCCAAGCATACAAAATCTACCATATTCTTAAGTTACCAAGCATTCTTAGCCTACAACCCTAAGGAGTTTCTTGGAGTGATAACACCTTGATTTCACTTTCCTTTCCTTCACTTTCCTTTCCTTGCCTTCACTTGCCATTCCATGCCTTCCCATTCCTTTCATTGCCATGCCATGTCATGCCATGCCTTGCCATGCCTTGCCTTGCCATGCCTTTCCTTGACTTGCCTTTCCTTTCCTTCACTTTACTTGCCTTTCCATTCCATGCCTTTCCTTTCCTTGCATTACCTTGCCTTGCCTTTCCATTCCATTCCATACCTTTCTTTGCCTTACCTTACCTTGCCTTTTCTTTCCTTTTTGTGCCTTGCTTTCATTTGTCTTTCCTTCACTTGCCTTGTCTTCACTTTCCATGCCTTGAATTGCCTTACCATGCCTTGCCTTGCCTTGCCATGCCATGCCTTGCCTTGCCATGCCTTGATTTCACTTGCCTTTCCTTTACTTTTCTTGCCTTGCCTTCACTTGCCATTACATGCCTTCCCATGCCTTTCCTTGCCATGCCTTTCCATGCCTTGCCTTACAATGCCTTTCCTTGCCTTTCCTTCCCTTTCCTTCACTTGACTTGCCTTTCCATTCCATTCCTTTCCTTTCCTTTCATTACCTTGCCTTACCTTTCCATTCCATGTCATGCCTTGCCTCACCTTACCTTACCTTGTCTTTCCTTGCCTTGCCATGCCATGCCATGCCATGCCTTGCCTTGCCATGCCATGCCTTGAATTTCCATGCCATGCCTTCCCATACCATGCCTTTCCATGCCTTTCCTTGAATTTCCATACCATGCCATTCCATTTCATGCCTTGCCTTCACTTGAATTTTCATGTCTAGCCTAACAAGGTGTTAAATTGTCAAACATATGTAATATGCACTCATAAAAACCCTAGTACCAGAGATACTCCAACAAATAGTTTTCCAGTGGATGGAATGACAGTGGAGGGGCTCCCCTAGTTGAAACCCAGTGCTCTGGATCTAATGAAACTGACAATTCACCCATCCAAGTCTCAGTTTGAGTTTTATCATGAGTTGCAACTCGCCTCCTGAATCCATTCAAGGACATGTCGCCAATTTGGACTGGGGGAATAAAATCCAAACTGAGCGGAATAACGGAGTTATGTAAGCTCCCACAAGTCTATTTTTCCAAGTCCCATGTGATGACACTACCCACAAATGCCCGACACAATGTTCTTGAAAATCGACCTCCTCTTCAAAAATTGCATTATGCCTCATTGACCAAAACCCTAGTGTCGGAGATACTCCAACAAATGGTTTTCCAGTGGAAAGAATGAAAATGGAGGCCCCCCCCCTAGCTAAAAATTGGTGCTTTGGATCCAATGCAACTGACGATTCACCCATCCGAGTCCAGATTTTATTTTTATCGTGAGTTGCAACTCGCCTCTTGAAGCCATTCAACGACATGTGAATGATTTGGTTTGGGGGCATAAAATCCAAACCAAGTGGCATAACATATTTATGTAAGCTCCAAAAATTCTATTTGGCCAAGGCCCACTCGACTACACTACCCACAAATTCCCGACATAGTTTTCATGAAAATCAACCTCCTCTTCAGAAATTGCACTATGCCTCATTGACCAAGACTCTAGTGGCGGAGATAGTCCAACAAATGGTTTTTCAGTGGAGCCCCCCCCCTAATTGAAACTCAGTTCCCTAGATCTAATGCAACTGAGGTTTATCCATCCGAGTCTCAACTTGAGTTTTATCATGAGTTGTAACTCACCTCCTCAAGCCATTCAGGGATAAGTGGCCAATTTGGTTCGGGGGCTTAAAATCCAAAACGAGTGGCATAACAGAGTTTTTTAAGCTTCCACAAGTCTTTTTGTCCAAGGCCCACGTGACTACACTTCCCACAAATGCTTGGCACAATGTTCTTGAAAATCGACCTCCTCTTTAGAAATTGCACTATGCCTCATTGACCAAAACCCTAGTGCCAAAGATACTCCAACAAATAGTTTTTCGATGGACGAAATGACAGTGGAGGCCCCCCCCTAGCTGAAACCTGGTGCTCTGGAACCAATTCAACTGATGTTTCTCCCATCTGAGTCCTAGTTTGAGTTTTATCGCAAGTTGCAACTCGCCTCTTCAAGCCATTCATGGACATGTGGCCAATTTGGTCTAGGGGCATAAAATACAAACCGAGCGGCATAATGGAGTTTCCTAAGCTCCCACGAGTCTATTTGGCCCAGGCCCACATTACTACACAACCCACAAATTCCCAACACGATGTTGTTGAAAATTGACTTCCTCTTTGGAAATTGCACTATGCCTCATTGATCAAAACATTGGAATTCTCATGCAAGTATATTTATATAAGATATATGGGATAACAAGTTGTAGAATTACATGTTTAATGAATCCTTTGATTGTAATTTTTACTTATTAAACTTGTTCATTTAGTATAATACATGGAAAGGCATGGCATGACATGGAAAGGCATGGCATGGTATGGAAAGGCATGGCATGGAAAGGAATGACATGGTATGGAAAGGAAAGGCATGGAATGGAAAAGGAAGGACAAGGCATACTATACCATACGATACCATACCATGGAAAGGCATACCATATCATACCATACCATACCAAGGAAAGGTAAGGAATACCATACCTTGCCTTTCCTTGCATACCATAACATACCATACCATACCATGGAAGGCAATGGCAAGGCGAGGCAAGGCATACCATACCATACCATACCATACCATACAATACCAAGGAAATGCATGCCATACGATACAATACCAATGCATACCATACCATACCATACCATACCGAGACAATGCATACCATGCCATACCATACCATACCATACCATTTCCAATGCATACCATACCATACCATACAATACCAAGGCAATGCATACCATACCATACAATACCAATGCATACCATACCATAACATACCATACCATACCAAGACAATGCATACCATACCATACCATACCATTACCAATGCATACCATACAATGGCAAGGCAATTCATACCATTTCCATACCATACCATACCAAGACAATTCATACCATACCATACCATAACATAACATATCATTGCCCATGCATACCATACAATGTCAAGGCAATGCATAACATTTTCATACCATACCATACCATAATAGCAATGCATAGCATAGCATACCATACCATTTCCAATGCATACCATACAATGGCAAGGCAATGCATACCATTTTCAATACATACCATTGCCAATGCCAATGCATACCATTGCCATTGCCAATGCATACCATTCCATACCATTTCCAATGCATGCCATACAATGGCAAGGCAATGCATACCATTGTCATTGCCAACACATAACATTTCCAATGCATACCATACAATGGCAAGGCAATGCATACCATTTTCATTGCCAATGCATACCATAGAATGGAAATGCAATGCATACCATTTCCATTACCAATGCATACCATTTTCAATGCATATCATACCATACGATACCATACCATTGCCAATGCATACCATTTCCAATGCATACCATACAATGGTAAGGCAATGCATACCATACCATATGATATCATACCATTTCCAATGCATACCATACAATGGTAAGGCAATGCACACCATTACCATTGCCAATGCATACCATACAAGGCAATGGCAATGCAATGCATACCATATGATCCAGGGGATCAAATTTTGCTCAAAATTCAAAGTGCTCAGAATTGCTTCAAATCGAAAGGGAGCGTAGGCCTCGTCGTCACAAACCCAACACAACTAGTTTGGGTTCAAACGGACGTCAGATGAGAGAGATATCGTATTCTATTCAAAACGACAAACAGGCAAAAAAAATGTGTTGAATGTACAGTCTGTACAGTCCGTAAAAATGCTGACGTGGCAGGTTGTACGACATATGGCAGGTGTTGTTTGGTAGGATTGTGGACGAGTTGGCATTTGACATGTGTCATTTGATGGCAAATGAAATGCTGACATGTGGCCCACTCAGTGGCCACCACGTGTCACCCTAGCGTTGGCTTAAAACTTATGTTGTTGGTTGGACTCGACCCTGTGACCCCCACCCGCATGCAAAGCTTTGGAAAAGACCACCAACCAACACGCCACCATAGTGTTTCTTAACACTATATGGTGTGAAATATATTTAAGTTTGAATGTTGTAAAGTTTGGCGCGAGGATCGAGCTGGGGCTTAGCCCCAGCCCGCGGTTATATTGTTAATTCATATGGCCACCGGTTTAAACATTGCAAGTGCACATTTCAAACAGAGTTAGCCACAGTCGTATGTATATACAATAGGACCACCGGCGCAGGCCTCCGACCGTTGCCATGTGGTTTTAAACATAGCCCTTTTTAAATATATGCGTGGTCATATGTTGGTCGATGTGCCCTCGGCCTTGGCAGTTAGGGGCCAAGGCGCATAACCGTCCTACAGTTCACACCGATTGCGTGGTTGCACCTAGTACTAGGTTTTTACACATATATGTGCATGGGGGCTAGGTTGAAGAGGCAAGGGTGCATTTTGGCGATCCAGAGACAACAAGTTTTGAAGGGGAACTTCCAGGAAGCCTATCTTCTTCAACTTTTGGCCAAACGAGGTGCCGCAAAATCCCAGCTAGGGGTTTTTGGACGTTCTAGAGCCATTGGAGCCATCTATTTGGAATTTTGAGCATTTTAAAGCACATATTTGAGCACTTTGATCAAATAATACAAAAGATCCATTGGAAGCTGGACCAGGAGATGTAGCCCAAGAGAGGGGTGAACTCCTTTATCATTTGTTGTGTTATGTGTTTTCTATTCTCTATTAATCACTGATGTTTATATGCATCTTAAATGTGTAATTTCCATAAAAGTTGTGTTTGCAAAATTGATCCATTTGCATTTGAACACATAAATTAAAACTTGC
>SNQJ01S0005883.1:337779-400135 GCA_010110895.2 Picea sitchensis | reverse complement strand
ATAAAATTCATACACTTTGAAATTCATATATTCATCAACATCAAATGTCGAAACAATCATCTAAATTGTACATTTTTTACAAAATGGCAGTTGTTGCCTAGTATACAAAGCGACAACAAGTTCCCTAACATAAAAAATATCTATATCGTGGCCTAGCTACAAAATGCTAATATTTGGTCAATTATTAACCACTTCCACCCTTGCCACCCTCAAGAGCATCTTGGAAATCTATCTTTCTTATGTTGCTCGAGGATGCACCTCGAGAGGTTCTACGCTTGGGTGTGCTTCAACATTCTGGAGACTGGACAAAGAATAAATAGTGTTATAAGTTTTTTTCATCAATGAATTAATAGACTTACAAATTGATACTTTGTAATTTAACCTAAGACAACTCACCACATATGAAACCATCAATCGTGAGGGTGTTACCCTCCTCCGCAACCCTTATCTCTTTGTAATGCCACACTGCATCAGTTACAAGGATCAAGTGAGGAAAATTAAAAAACATATAAGTAGAAACAAATTCATGAAACATAAAAAATTATCATCAATGAATTATCTCATCGTGAATATCTTAGGCGTCGATGGAGATTCACTAGCAAATGGAGCACTAGGTTGTAAAACCTACTTCGAGAAAACCTCTACTATGGCAGTCTCTGTCAATGGGGCCAAAAGTGGTGGTGGGGGTGGGTGGAAAACAAATGGGTTGTGATGGACCTTCACATTCTCTACAAGTGATTCCAACACCCTAGGCCTGGAGAAAGGAAACCCAAAAACAATGCCCAGGTTCCCAAGGGGTGCAATACTAATATACCTAGAAAATATACCAGTGGCCTGCATAAATATGAATAAAATTGAACTATTAGTACCAAATAGTAAAATTCAAAAACATAAACACAAACAATTTGGGAATTATATGATAGTTAACTTTACACATGATACCTGTGACGCTGGTGACTTGTCCATCCCAGATGGACAATCCCCAGCATGGCCTGATGCCAAATCCTATAGAAACAAGAGAACATATAACAAATTTGAGGATGTCATAAAATAAATAAATGACTATGTTGAATCTATCAAATGTGACACATATCTGTGTGTACGGTCCACCCAATAAACATGTTGTCTCTACTGCTGCATCAATGGTGGGGCTAGGCATTAATGCATCTATAGGCTTAGAGGGTCTTCTGCTGGGACAAAACAACTACAAAAAAAAATACAATGAAATATCTATATAAATACACAAAATACAAAATAAATATATAATGATGAAGAACATAGAGAGGGCTAATATACTAACCTCCTGCATGAAGCTATGTTGTCCACTGGTCTCTATGGGCCCATAGCATGTCTGCCCATAGCTCGAGCATCTGTGAGGTTCACATGGATGGTTTCTATGTCCATGTGCCCTCTCCTCACTGTAATCTCATGTGCATGCTGACACTCCAACTCCTCTATCAATGTCACTGGAAAGCACCTTCTGTTGAGATAGTGCAACAAAGATGTTGTGTTACACTAGTCTATGATTCAATGATGAGATGGCTAGTTGTACATGTTGCAATTTCTTTGCAATATGAGGGTGTTGGGTAGGGGGGTCAGGCCTTCTACTATGGGGATGAGGACCTAACACAGGGTCACGTCTGACATGCTCTTGGTTCTGTGCGGACCCTCGACCCACCCCATGGAAGTCACCAATGTTAAAGTAGTTGACATGCTTACCCATAATAAACTCAACCCATAATTTCCTTAGAAAATATAAGGGCATTTCAATGTTATTGTAGGGAGGTTTATCAAAAACCATGTACCACCTATCCATCCAGTTTTGACTAATCTGGGGATGGATGCACCAGTCAATGGAGATGTGTTTCCTGATCAATGTTAGTTCTTGTCCATTTCTAGGATCCCTAAAAATAGACAATATTTGTTGTTTTAAAATGACCAGTTCTTCGACTTGGTTTCTGTCCAAACCAATGCTATAGTACTCATACATATGTGCCCTATAATAAAAAAATAGAGGTCAATTTCCCTTGGGAACTTGCAATGGATTGCACAATAATATCTAAAGAAGTGGCCAAGGAGAATCTGCTAGGCTCTCTAGTCCCCCTTAATTGTTCCTCAAGGGTTCGTAATATAACCAACCCCTCATCAATTCCATTGTTTAAATTGTGTGGTGGTGTTGGGTTGGGGTTTTGATCTTCTTCATTATATTTTGAGTGGTTTAAATTGTCTTGGGGTTCCATTTTATTATATATGTTTCAATTTAAAATCCATGGCATGTAAATTAGGTTCCTTTTTTATTTAAAATACAAAATTACAAAAAAAAAAATTAATTAGATTATTGGGAGAAAAATAATAAACTGGAATGACTAAACTGAATTAAAATTAAGAAAAATGTAAAATACCTTGACACGGTGGCCCCCTCCTCCCTTTATTCCTCCTCTTTAGCTCCACTATATTTTCCCAATGAGAGAAACACGAGTGTGATTTGTGCATAATGGGCACAAATCGCGCTCGGGCCCTTTAAATATTTGTATCAGTAAGAACATGTGCACATTCTTAGGACCACACACACGTTCTTAAGACTACGCACACGTTCTTAATACCACACACATGTTCTTAGGATTGTGCATACAGTTTTTCCACTAAAGCTATGTGGCAATCCACGTGGAGGTTCAACCACATCCAAACTTATAGGTATAGGAATGTGTGTGTGTTCCTAAGAATGCGCACGCATTCCTGCGAGTGCACGTTCTTAATTAATCCCTTGCCACTTTTTCAGCCACGAACTTATTGCGCTCACCCTAATATTATATAATTATTTTGAAATTGAAATTTAATGTGGGTATAAAGATGACATTTAAGAAAGTGATTTTTTTTTCCACTTTCTTAGTATAGTTAAATTTTTTCATCTCATAATATTTTAGGAATTGTCCAACCTAGAATTTCAGTGTGAAACTGGTGATAATTCATTTTTATTTTAATCGAGTGTTTTAGTATGGAACTCATGAGAATTCATTCTTTATTTTTGTATACTAAGCTACGTAAGTATTAATATTGTACAAAAAGTATTATATTCTTGGTTGTTTGAGATTTGCCAAAAAGTAAACCAAAGCTCAAAAAACCTTCATATAACAGCAATATTATGTCTGAGAAATTCATTACGTGTCTAACATACTCTATTCCCATATATGGAGCCCCTTAATATTGAGAGAAAAACAAAGGAACATACTAGAAAATCCTTAGAAAAACCTTAAATATGAGGTGGCTTGGATGGACCTGAATAAATGAGAATATCATGTTCCTTAGCCTCACTCTTAACATAATTTTATTCAATATGTATTATCTTGGAACTGGTTCTTGGGGAGCCTGATGTGCCTCTCACATCCATTATTTCCTCTTCCTTGTTTGGATCCCATACAGTCACCTTGAAATAGATCCCAAAAGCCACTCTACATAGAACAATAAATTTGGATTCTAATCTCCTAATTCTATGTAGGGATTTAGTTTTCTTGTCCTCCTTGGCCTCTATTGATAAGGAAATGAGTGTTTTGGCTAGCTAAAAAAAATCCATTACCTTGAATCCATTGGTATCTTTGGATATTGAGAAACTATAATCTGTTATCCAATCATGAAACTCTTTCTTGATTAGGTTCTTTAGAGTCTGCATTCTTCTTTGCCTAGATCCATTCACTAGCTCCTCCATATTTTCCTAAGATTTAGGAGGGATACTTTGGTTATAAATCTATTTGGCTTGCTCCACTTCTCTCTCTGCTCCTATTCCTTGAGACTTGGGTTTCACCCTTTTGTACATTGGCATTCTATTTTCCCCTCTCCTCTTAGCTCCTCAATTGCTATATTCTAGTAGGTCCTTTGCAATGTTATCCTATATGGAGTTCTTAGGAAGAATATGACGGGTGATGTTTTCCCCTCCCAAAAGAGTCTCTAGTGCCCATATGTTGTGAGCCTCTTAAAAATTCCCCCAATTGATGTTGAACTACCTCGAGGTAAGGGTACTTGGTGGATTCATTGTTACAGAATAATTCCCCTGTAGACAAGTGAATCTTCCATTGGATAACAGATTCCTAATACCAAGATAGAAAGATACAACTGGACACTAACATCCCTTTATATCTAGTTAATCTAATCAAAATAAAGAGAGGGAGAAGGTATGATGTACCTTGTTTCGAAGCTTTTCCTCTCTTTATCCAATATGATATTGATCTCCAAACTCCTTAGCATGACACGACACCTGCAATGCAATGGATAGTGAAGAAAAACAAATACTTCCTACTCTACCAAGATTAGTTTAAACCAAATTCATCCATAATAGACAAGCATATGTGTTGGCCCTTGGATATGTATTAAGGAAGAAAGCAAAGACTAAGGAAGAAGAAAGACGAAGTACGAACTACATGGAAGGAAAATTAACCGAGGAAGGTTTGAAATGGTTAAAGAAGCATAAAAGAAGGAATGAAGTAAAGGAAAAGTTAGTCGTTGGAAGAGAAGATCAAGGAAGATAAAGAAGTAAAGAAGATGTATCATGGACAACTTAGCAAGAGAAAAAAGACACCAACAGATGCTTTGGAGCAGCTTGCGGAAAAGAAGGAAGGATAGGCTAGCGAAGCCCTTAAAACGTGGGTCAAGTGGACCTAGGGCTTTGGATCTAGGGTTTTAACACCTATTCAGTCGAAGGTTGTCCAAGAGTCATGTAATGTATAAATAAAGGTCTAGGAGAGTTGAGAGGGTTGGTCATATTATGGTTTTTCACTATTGGTTAATGATTATTGTTGATTATTGTTGAGGAGAGAAATAATGAGCCTGTATTCTAGATCTTTAGCTGGGTGCGAAGATCAACGCTACAACTGGGTGTGCAGGAAGGAGAGATAAAGAGAGAAAGAGAGAGAGATTTGCAGCTAAGTGCGTAGATAGAACTGTATGTTTTCATCTAATATATCAAGAAACCCAGTTCGATGGACATAGCCCTAGGGAGAGGGTGAACCACATATATCTTGTTGTTCTTTGTGATTGATGATGTGTTATTTTCCATCTGATATACTATTATTACATTGTTGTGATTAAAGATAAGAGATAGAGTTAACCTCACGAAGTGAGCATAATAGTGGTAAAGAATATCTAGATTGTTTTTCGTTGTTGTCTTGGATTCACTTTGCATTTACTTTGGTTATAGACACTTGTGTACTGCAACCCCCTATTGCTACTTCGGGTGAGACTACATCTTCTTCGCAGGTGTTTCCAAAAGGGCTAGTAGTTAGGGTTTGTTGGTGCACTGTAAGAGTTGAACCCTGGGTCTTCCCATGTGCCAACAAATGGTTCTGTTGTTGGGACCAGGATCTTTTTGAGGGAATGTCAAGGTAGTTTCCATAAAACACAAAAATTCATAAGTGGATATAAGAACAAGAGAGGGACTTTGTTGAAGCTCAGAATAAGAACCCTAACATTAGCACAAAATACTGGTTGGCACCTAGGGTTTTGGATCTAGGTTTTTGACACCTAGACTTCGGTCTAAGGTTGTCCAAGAGACATGTAATGTATAAATAAAGGTCTAGGAGAGTTGAGAGGGTTGGTCATATTATGGTTGTTCACTGTTGGTTAATTATTATTGTTGATTATTATTGAGGAGAGAAATATTGAGTCTGTATTCTGGATCTTCAGCTGGGTGTGAAGATCAACCCTGCAGCTAGGTGCATAGAGAGGGGAGATAAAGAGAGAAAGAGAGAGATATTTGTAACTAAGTGTGCAGATAGAATTGTATGTTTTCATCTAATATATCAAGAAACACAGTTATGTGGACGTATCCCTAGGGAGAGGGTGAACCATGTATATCTTGTTGTTATTTGTGATTGATGTTGTGTTATTTTCCATCTGATATACTGTTATTACATTGTTGTGATTAAAGATAAGAGATAGAGTTAACCTTGCAAAGTGAGCATAATAGGGGTAAAGAATATCTATATTGTTTTGTGTTGTTGTCCTGGATTCACTTTGCATTTCCTCTTGTTGTAGACACATGTGTCTTGCAACCCCCTATTGCTACTTCAAGTGAGACTGCATCTACTTTGCAAGTGTTGTCAAAAGGGCTAGTAGTTAGGGTTTGTTGGTGTGTTGTAAGAGTTGAACCCTGGGACTGCCCATGTGCCAACAATATGCAATGATACACACACTTGAAGGAAATAGGCCAAGTATATATTAATATGAGATCTTGAGAATATTACTTACAACCACTAATGATGATGCATCATTCTCCCAATCTCTATGCATCCAACCCCTTGCTCGAAAGACCCGCGATCAGAATAACAATGGCTTTTGCTGATTTCTCCTCCTTTTTCACCATGAAAATGCCTCTATGTATAACTCTTGAGAGGCTCAAACACCTTGGTTATATTTGGGATTGGTTGAGCATATGACTCCATCAGTTGTGGTATCCCCTTAGATGCATCCTAAGGGTGAGATTCGAGCAAAACCAACTCGATCCACCCATAGTTGTCTTTAGAGAAAAGGGAGATTTTCTCCTAAGATTTACTCAACCAAATCATCTCTCCCTTAGAACTGGAGAAAGATCACTACATCGCTCTGTGTAAGCTAGGCAAGGAGTGCTAGCGCTCCCTTCTTATGATTAGGGCAGCGATGATCTTCTTAAATTTTCCAAGATGACCATTTCTCATAGGAAAACACTTTGTTTCATCCATAAAATGATAGGGCTTCTTCTTCTTACATGTTTTAGGGGTTATAACAAGTTTTTTCATGGTGTCGTTCATGATGCGACACTTTCATGGGGAGAATGCGACACTTGCGACAAAATTGTGATGCTTGCGAAAAAAGTGAGACACTTGCAACACTTACGACAATGAGAATGTGACATTATAGAAGTGAGGATATTTTATGTGTAACAGATTTCCCCCCAAAGTGTGAAGCCAGAATATGAAACCGATGGACAAAACACTTTGTAGATTTTTCGAAGCAAGGGTATGGAGTCGGAGAACCTGGTAGAAGATGAAAACAATCATCAAACAATGTTAATACGTGCTCCATTCCTGAGGCGGGAATACCTATGCTCAGATTATAAATGACTCAAAGTATGGCCGCCAATAAATACATTATGGATCCATGATGATATTGACTAGGGGTATGGCCACCAGAGATACAATGTGGATCCATACTTATATGACATGAACTGATTGTAGCCATTAAAAATACACAATGGAGCTACGAGATGATAAAACATAGCCACAGACCAATACAACGTTGATCTATGTGAAAACATATGTTCAAATGATTTCTCCTACAACCTGGGCAAAGCAGATATCAGAGTGAATGCTCAACCCAAGGTATTCATCTCAATCTAGATGTAGTACGATTCTATCCATGTGAATATCGATTTGATGTCAAACATGGTAGAAACAACTTGATTATTGGTCATTGATGTATATCGTTAACGAGTGCGAGATAAATCACCAATGATTTCAATGACTCCAAAGGTACCCTAGTACATTCCAGTGAATGTGAATAGATGAGTTGAGGTCAAACATTCATGGAATCATCCGATCATAGGTCAATGATGTAAACCTATTGTCGGAGGCGAGGAGGCCTACCATTAAGGCATGATGGTCCTAAGGTACTAATTGGTTTCTAAGTCTAATTCTCGGATGATGTGTTGAATTCGATAGGAAAAGACTCATCGAAGGAGGGACTTGATGTATCGCCCATCATTAACACAGAATTGACATAGGAAAGTGATAATATAGAACAGATGAACACAAACTGACACGGGTATGGAAACTAGTAATATTTTAGATGGTTGACTCTCGAGGCAGAAAATTCCCTTGAACACTGAGGCATGACATGAGACTTGGTAGCATAAAAATTAGAATGGACCAAAACATAATGCAGTAGGTGCTAAGGCATTCTTTGGATCGGAAAAGGAGTGGAAAGACTCATAGGATTGGTTCAATGAAGAGGTTTAGTGGATTATCCAAGTGTTTGGTATGGAGGTTAAAACAAGTGTCATTTTCAAGGGCGACTGCAAGAGATGCTGACAAAATTTCTCAAGATACTGATTCATTCCTCTCCCTTTATTTAATGAACTGGAAGAAGTAAGGGTTCATCCCCATATGGGTCCTTCAATGTGTAGTTTAGCGAGTCCAGAGAAGGAAAACTCGGTGGTTTTTCATGTTTAAAGAGTCTAAAAAGAACTTAAAGGCGACTCTAGGGTTGTCATTTTTCATAATTTTAATCTATGAGGCCGAACTATCACTCCAAAGATGCCCTTTTAAACCTTTTAATGAGTGTGAAAGGAAGCAAGATCACTTGAAAATATTTTCATGTTTAGAGAGTCTGAAAAGAGCTTAAAATAAACTCCAAGGGGTTCCTTTTTCGTATAACCTTTACGAGTCCAAAAAAGTGAAAAAAGTATACTCGACACATTCTCATGTATTTACGAGCACAGGTAAGAACAAAGACTAATCTTGGTAACTTATTCTCATGTATTTATGAGCACAAGAAAGAACAAATACTAAGATCGTTCTAGAAAAGACTACTACATTGCAGTGGGAATGACCTTCGAATAAGGATCACTCCTAGCAGTGTGTCTCTCTAGAGGTAGTTTTCCCCCAGCTTCTTTGGTAGAAGTTAGTGATTTTTCTCTAGCATTATGTCCAGAGGTTGGAGACCTACCCCCCAAGCATCGTTTCCTTCGGCAACTCCTCTTCTTTCCTCATTTAGGTTTCTTGTTATTAATGGAAAAATTTTCACTAGGTGGAGGAAAATAAGGTTCAAGTACTTGATCCAGAGTGAGAATCGATTGTAATGGAGGGGGGTCTATTTCATTTTTTAACGAGCTTGACAGAGACAATGAACTATGCTCGTTGAGACCAGGTACTACCAAAGGATGAGATGAATCAAAGGATTGTCGTACCTGAGTCAAAATCATGTTTAAGGTGGCAACCTACGCGGTGGGAGGAGAAGGAAAAGGAAAAACCCCCATGAGCAAGGAATCCTTGAGAAGACCTACACCTACACTCTCAAAATTATTATGTCCTAGAAAAGGGACACTATTTGTTGTGACATTGTTGAGATCTGGAGTTGTATACTTGAGTTGGTCAATAGTGATAATCTTTCCTTGATGGGGAAATCGTAAGATACGAAACACCGAATATGTGACGAAATTCATTGCATAGAACCAACTACGACCAAGTAACAAATTATAATCCAAGGGCACGTGAACTACTTCGATATCAACTGAAACAATTTTACCCTTCAAAGTCACAACGAAAGATTGTAATTGTTCATGAGGTTGGAAACCAGTTCCATCAAATGCTTTGAGGGTGGTAGGGGATGGGGTAAGTGTAGGAGATAGAAGAGATTTCCAACAAGGAAAAGACATGACAAAAATTGAAGCTCCTCATCCAAAACAGTACGATGGATGTGCTTTACACCAACCAAAAATTGAATTTGGAATGCTAAGTGGTGGGAGACTCTCTCTTTAAAATAATCCAGATTAAACGTAATCATGTTCGACTCCTCAGGATCCATGGCTCAAATGACTAACAACAGGGTTCTATGTTGAATTGGATAGTGTTGTATAACTTTGAGGGTTGACATAGCACGAGGCGCTTGCGCCAAATATTCAACTATGTTGTATTTTTGGGCAACACAAGTATTTGGATTAAAATTCAGTTTTCAAATTACGCTCTTAGGTGGGCGCAAAATTACGTCATAAATAAGCTTCTCAATATGAAGAGGATTGGACAATGGAGGAGGAGTAGAGTTAGAAGGTTGGTCAACATCCTTCCCTTTAGTCTTATCATCGAGAGGAGTTTCATAGGTATTTGCACGAGTTGTGACATTAACTGTCTTAAACATGTAAACCTCGAAGGCACTTGTGGAAGTATCCCCATGGTGGGAATGACCTACATCGCCTCCTTACAGAGGGATAGGGTTTTTGCAACGATACATTGCTGCAAAATTGGTTGGGAAGGTATCCTTCAGATATTTAGTGACAGCCTCACGATGAGGGAAGTATTTCTTGTAGTGGTCTCCCTCACAAATCATACAAGGATATTTAGGTTTCTTTTCGGTTGAGTATCAAAAGACTTAGGATCATCCTGCTCGTTATAAGGTTTCTTGGATATTTCCTTGTTTTTCTTCTTACCTCTTGGTTGCTGAGATGAAGTGGATTGGATTTCATTCACCTTATAGGTTTGAGCAAGAGCGGAAGTAGTTGTGGTATTTGGAATGAAAGTAGATTCTGGAGCAGGTCTTCACAGATAATTTTACGGACGAGGAGCATTAGGGATCATATCGTAAAGTGTGCCAGACTAGGAATAAACCAAGTCCAAATATTATGCATGACTGATGGCCTACTCCTTAGTAACTATGTTTCCCATAGCAACATCGTGGGCGATAAGAGGCAAGAGCGACTTTGTAAACCAATCCGTGAGTATTTGTTCCAGAATTGGAGCTTTAATCAATCGTCTCCATCATATCCACTCATGAATATGATCAGAGATGTTGGTAGAAGAACAATGTCAGAGAGAGTTCAAAATTTGTGTACTGGTCTCACATCGTATAGGCAACTAAAAATGTGTCGAGAAAGCCATGGAAAGAGAGTTAAAGTCGACAAATTAGTTACATGACAGTTCAATGTACCATTTTGTTGTTGCACCTGTAAGTGTTCTCTGAAAACGTCTAAGATGAATGGAATCGTCCATCAAAGAGTTGGAAAAACACCATAAGTGGAAAGTCATAACATGATTGTTAGGATCTTCCCCGAGTTTTCCATCGAATTTCCGAATGTCGAACAGTGATTTGGCAAGGATGGCTGGCCAAAATGGGGCATGAAGGATAGGATCATCTATTAAATGCAACACATATGGTACATACAACATAGCCAAGAATGATAGTTGTCGGTTAGGTTTTTCATATTGGTGATAACCATATTGTGTGGGAACACTAGTAGGACCATATCCAGGTTGTGGCGAGATGAAAAAACTAGATGGTCCTCCCATATAAGGTGGTTTTCTGGGTTTTCAACCTGTGTACTATAATTGAACACATGGACCTCCTACATACTACAATTGACATGTTGGTCCCCCTAGGTATGGTGGTGGAAGGCACTGTTGCGTTTGAATTGTGAGGTTTACAGATTGATAGGGCACAGTTCCTTGTAGAGGAATTCCTGTCGAATTGGGTTGACTCCACAAAATATTTGCAACTCCTGGATATGGATGTCCAAGATACAAATCAGTGGTAGTAGGGATAAAAGGACTTGCAGGAGTGGTTGTCCCCCATGCTTTTTGATGTTGCAACCATGTATGTTTCCCCCTAGTAAAAAGTTTCCCTACAACTAAAGGTTGCACCCCAGCTAAAGGTTGGCCTCCCATTGAATATTGACCTCCAATGTAGTGAGTAATAATTTTTGATGTGTGAGATGGGGGTTGAGTATCTTGTGTAACTTTGGTTGTGTGAATGACTTGAATTTTTTCCATTCAACTGATGGGACTACCAAGTAAAGCACTTGGTGTGTGCATGTGTGGAAAAAATGAATTAGGAATATTATTTGACTCATGTGAAAGAGGAGATGAATGTGCAAGTGGTTGAGTAAGGGTTACCTGGGTCACTGATGTTTTTGGTAAAGAATAAGCACCAGCAGTATCAACTACAAGAGTTTTGGAAAAAGATGAATTCCCAAATCCTTCAGGAAAACCAAAAATTGGCAGGTTTGTGCCAAATGATGGTGTAGTGGTTGAACCAGGTCATAAGCGATAAGAAGCATAAGAATCATCGTATCTTTTGGATGGTGGATCAAAGAGTAGTTGGCCAAGTGCATGTTATAACCCTAATTTTCACCAGACATGCTTACCAGGCATCAGGCCATCTCATTTTCCTTCTTTGCCAAGCTACTACTGAACATCTCTTTTTAAAAACACATTTTTTTAAGGCACACGCTAGCTGACCCACTATAGCTCGTGTGTACACTCTAGCTGACCCACTACAGCCTGCGTGTACATGCTAGCTAGCCCATTAAGTGGACGCTAGCTAGACTCTATTTGATCCTTCTATTTTATGTGCAATGTTCATGGATTTTTGCATCTGGAAGAAATTTTATGTTTATCCTTACTCAGAGGACAGGTTTTCACAATATTTAAAAGATGTCTAGAGCTACCCAATGTAACTACGTAGCCATACAAAATCATTGCATGCACTGCATTTACTATTGCATAAAATATTTTCTTGTACTTTGTAAATTTTGTGATCTGGAACCAAAATTTTAAGAACACTTTTAGATACCCTCTCTACCTGTTAGCCTAATAATCCTAGATTTTATTTAGATTAGTATTGTTTCCTAGATTAAAAAGTTATTCTAGAAGTTGTGTATTTCCTAGGTTGGCCTTGTCACATCCTTGTCATAGTGATTATCCTTGAGTTGTTGGTCAAGGATAGTTGGCATATTGAGACAAGGCTTGAGAGATTTATATATATGCTCTACCTCTCTCCCACTCTGTACTAATCTTTTATCTGATTAATAAAATTACATGTCTGAGGACACTTCTGGAATTGAACATTACCATGAGATCTAAGGAAGATTCCATTTCTTATTTAGGCAGTCTTGTGGATCAGTAAGAAGCTAGAACTTTCATACATTATGAGGATAAAATATGCTTAGCCTTGTGCATCTGTGAGATGCCATGAATCGTGCATTCATCAATTTCTTTTAGAATCTTTTGTTATTTCTTCTTTGATTGGAAGAAAAAATAAAAAATAAAAACTCAGATTGTTAGATCTCTTTCTTTCCTGGCATTTTCTTTGCATTGTTATTTGAAAAAGAAAAATAAATTAGCATAGTGTTGTGTTTTCTTCTAATTTTAAAAGCATTTCAAAAAGGAAAAAATAAGAAATATAATCATTCTTTGCCAGTGTTCATATAATTTTCATCATTTTTTCGCAAGAGTCTTAACAACATCAGTTGCACTACCATACCCTTTTTTAGGAAATCAATCCAGTAAAAAGAATGCTAATTGAAATTTACTAGAATTTATGTTTGCAGGGTCCATCAACTGGATTAGGCTAGAGCCTTGATTTAGGTTGGAGAGGAAACTCTTCAAGGCTATAAAACAAACATATGAGTATGTGCTAAGGAGTGTAGAAGTCCAGTAATGTGGAAACTATCTGAGACCACCCTCTAACACAGGGGCTAAACATGAGGTCGCATGCAGAAAGGTAGCGGAGATAACCCCTCCAAATTCGGACCAAGCATAGTGGGGAACGCATATAGAGGACTTGTCTTGGGATTCCGTTGATCACATTGGCCACGGAGCTTCGTGGGTCTCAAATACGTTCGAGGTCCTCAGTTCTCTTCCGAAACACTTTCTTTCGATACCCTTGATAGGTTTCAGTCTTGATACCCTGCTCATTGCAGTCCACCCCACTGTCGACTGTACCTGCCTGGTGATTTTTCACGATCTGGCAACCTAGTTGCCTTTATTTTAGGGACTTACATAGGTGACCATGGGGGTATACCATAGTACCTAGGGCAGACATCAGGCCACACTTTGCAGAGTATACCTGGAGGGTGATTCCGTATTCGAGTTGCACTTGCACTAGTAAGTTTCTCTAGGTTGGTTGGTGTCACTGTTCTTCCAGCTAGTTAGTCATTTGCTTGATTTTCCTTTAGGAACTTTTAGTGTGTTCTCTATGCTCCCTAGTTTTCCATAGTGAGTTAGTCAGTCATGGCTTTGGGTCTCTAACCTAGGGTGGTAGACCACCCACTCCACTGGTTGAGAGTACTTTTCAATCTTCCACTTAGAAACATGGAGCCGCCTCTTTATAGACGTTGTTTTGATACCACTGGTTCGCCAGAGTTAGTGTGTGAGACTTTTATGGACTTGAACGATCCCGCAAGGGGAGAACCTATGCATAAGATATTTATGGCTAAAGTTCCCAACGATACCAACCAAGGAACCCCTTCACAAGGGGATTCTTGTGCTTTTCCTTTCTTTGGAAACATTGGTGTCCCTTTGATGGCCACTTTGTACATTCCTAGGTTGAATGTGGGATTATTGGTTTGGTTGGGTACCATTCCAAATGTCCCGAATGCTCTTGAAGCTTCTCAGTTAAGCACCTTAAGTCATGGGCACCCTGTTGATGTTTCTTCATCAGTAAAGTCTTCTCCTCCTACTTCTCCCACCTTTGGAAAAAGTACAGTTACTAGTAACCAGAAGTCTAAACAAAATAGAAAGAGGAAGAATAGGAAGAAGAAATCACCAACCTCTATGAGTCATGTTGGAGATAGTTCGACAACCTCTGCGAGTCATGTTGGAGATAGGTTGACAACCTCAGTAAGTCATTTTGAAGACCAGCACCCAGCCTCCGCAAGTCATGCTAGGGACAAGCACCCACCCTCTGTAAGTCATGTTGGGGGAAAATGTCCAGTCACTGCTAGTCATACTAGCAATAGGTTTGTAGCCTCTACGAGTCATGTTATCAACCCATCACCAAACTCTGCAAGTCATGTTGGGGGCATTGATTCTGTTGAGAAACCTAGACAGATAGGACATAAACCTAAGTTTCCTTGTAAGCTTTGCAAGGGATATCACCTTAATCATTTGTGCCCTGGCCTTCCAGAGGTATGAAGATTGTGGTCCCTATCTACAAGCTCTTCTGATTCTGAGTCTTCTAAGGTTTCCTCATAGCCTATTCAACCATTGGTTGAGAAAGTGGTCATGCCGATGCAGTCATCGACTGATCCCACTCCTCTTTTGGGGGGTGAGGTGCCTTTAGACCATGTAGTCTCACAGCCTATTCAACCATTGGTTGTGAAAGTGGTCATGCCGATGCAGTCATCAGCTGATCTCACTCCTCTTTTGGGGGGTGAGGTGCCTTTAGACCTTGCATTCTCGCAGCCAATTTAGCTATTGGTTGTGAAAGTGGTCACGTCGATGTAGTATTTGGTTGATCCCACTCTTCTCTTGAGGAGTGATGTGTCTACCGACAATGTTTTTAGCATTGCCAATTCAGGATTTTAAGAACAAGGGGGCATTCTGCTCATTCCGAGAACACCCCCTCCAAGCCCTAGGATGGTTTCCTTTGATTGGAATGACCTTGTTGAGCCTCGTCTTCCTTATTACACACCCTTTCAAATAAGGGTTGAAGTTAATTCAAAAAACATTTATTGATGTATTGTAGATGAAGGAGCCTCTGGAAGTATTTTATCGTCCTTGGTTTGTAAAGTCTTGGGATCTCCCAAGCTTGTGTCTGCTTCACATGGGATATTGGATTTTGACATATGTCCTAATGAATGTTTGGGGATTCTTCCTCAGTTGCCTATCTTTTTAGGTGGGAAGATTGTCCTTGTTGATGTTATAGTGGTGCAAGGCCCGTTAGATTTCAATATGCTTCTCGGGCGTGATTATGTATATGCTATGAATGTTGTGGTGTCTACGCTCTTCCGAGTGATGCATTTCCCTCACAATGGAAGCATTGTCACTATTGACCATCTGGCATCTGATAATCACCATCCTAATTTGGCATTGTTTCAAGATACCCCTTTACATTTTCCTAGTGTTCGTGTAGACTCTACCCCGCCATGGGTTAATTATGTTGCGTCTTATCCTCGGTGTTCAATTGCTTCTAAGAAGGAACCTGTGCGATCATGTTTTCCTTATAGAGACTTGGTCCCAACAATTGATCCATTGTTTTATCCAATGGGGGCATGGGAGCGCTTGCTTCCCCCTCTAGGTCCAAGTGATCTTGAGTCTCCTTCTAAGTCTGATCTCGTTGTTGGTAGATCCTAAAGCCCTCATGCTTGTGATTATTCGTTGATAGACTCTACCAATCCTGGTCAGAGCCTCCATGTCATATGGAATATGGTCAGCTTACTTCACCCTTTGAGACTATCGACCCTTGCTTGCATGATTTCTCGGATTTTGAATTGCCTTCAGATGAGGCTATCCTTGAAGCCATAACTACAGATTCTATACCGCGGGAGGACTTGCACTGTGGTTTGTGTTTTCTTCCCTTTTGGGAGACTTTCCAAGTTGACTATCGAAGAGACTCTTGGTCTAAGCCTAACAGTGGGCTCTCCTTGAACCAGTTTCATATATGATTCATAGCCAGAACGGGTCTTCTTTTAAGCCCTTTTCAAACCCTTTAAAACATGAAAAGATTGCCAAGTGATCTTGTTGCCCTTCACGCTCGTTAAACTAAAATTTGAAGGCACATCTATCTAGCGGTAGTTTACCCCTTTGTCATTCCTAATGGTCAACTATACGAACAAAGGTATACTCTATGAGCCTCGGTTCTCTAGAAGAGTGTTCTCAGGTATAATTTTAACCCTTTTTCGGGCATGAGGGACTAAATTTACGAAAAAGGAACCCCCACAGAGTCCATAGTTCACCTCTTTTCAGAAACTCTAAAATTGAAAATATCACCAAGTGACCTTATTCATTCACACTCGTTAAATTGGTCCAGAAGAACATTCCTGACGGAGTCCATAGTTAAGCCTTTTTCAGACTCCTTAAAAATGAAAAAAATGTCAAGTGACCTTGTCTTTATCACACTCGTTAAAATGGTTTTGAATAGACATCTGGTCAGTGCTAGTTTACCCCTCTTCACATCTCTGTACATGCGTGTCTTCAAATTACAGCTCTCTCTTCTCAGCTCTGTATGCTCTTTCTCATAATCTTCATGCTAATGTTACAATACACAATGAGGGTGTCTATATCTCATTTCCATCTTGCACTCTAAAACTATCTAATCTAACATTCAATTCTATCTACCTTCATTAACTACTATAAATGCCTTCTACCTACTAAGGACGAGAGCGGATCGCTCAAGGTCCATTTACATTATACAAGTGCACCTTCATTTAATTGTTTCAATTAAGGTTCCAAAACATTCTCAAAAAATGTACTGGGTGCTTTTCCAGCTGTCTTTCATCTCCGCGCTGGCTCGTTTGAGATGCTCCTGCATCATACTCCCTCGCTAGAAAATTTTCATGGGCTCCTATCCATGAGATCATGAACAGTCTGTCCATGCTTTTGGATCTCTATTTTGTTCTCCCAGCTGTCCTCTTCAACTGGATGGTCCTTCCACTTGACCAAATACTCAAAGTATTGCTTTCCCCTGGTCCTCTTACTGACCCTTTTATCCAGTCTGCGCTCCATCTGCGTCTTTTCTGCAACTGGCATATGTTTTCACCACTCAACCTCTAGTTGTTTATCACCTGCTCTTGCTTCCTAAGCCTTATATGGGTACAAATCTGAAACATTGAATATCGGAGAAATTCCGATCCCATCTGGTAACTCAATTTCGTAAGCATTTTCCCTGAATTTCCTCAAGACCTTACATGGCCTGATTTTCTTCATCTTGAGTTTATTATATGTTCCTCTTGGGAACCTCTCCTTTCTCAAATGTCCCAGAATCAAATCACCAACTTCAAATTGAAGCTGTGAATCTTCTGTGTTGATCTCCCCTTCGTTTATACTCCTGGCTTGATTTCTGCAATCTCTCCTTCACCTGGCTATGAAGTTCCTTCATCGCCTCTGCAAAATCTTCGGCACTAGCGCTCCTAGTTGCATTTTGTTTTGAATCCCTCAACTCAGAAATTCCTCTTGGTTGCATGCCATAAACAATCTAAAATGGACTCTGCCCTGTGCTTCTGTTAACTGTGTCGTTATAAGCAAATTCCTCCTGTGGTAATATGTTGTCCCACTGGCTGTGGTGTTCTATCACCAAGCTCCTCAGCAAGTCTCCCAGACTTCTATTCACCGCTTCTGTTTGTCCATCTGTCTGAGGACGATAAGCTGAACTGAACGACAAGTTCGTGCCCAGCTTCTTCCATAATGTCCTCCATAAGTGTCATATGAACTTTGTATCCCAATCTGAGACTATACTCTTTGGTAGGCCATGAAGTCGAATGACTTCTTTGAAAAACAGGTCCGCAACGTGTGTTGCATCGCTGGTTTTCTGACATGGAATGAAATGTGCCATCTTGGAAAATCTATCCACTACCACAAAGATTGAGTCAAATCCTCTTTGCGTCCTTCACAACCCCAATATGAAATCAATGTTGATTTCATCCCACAGCTTCTCAGGTATGGGTAATGGCTGATTAAACCCTGCATTCTACCTCTTTCCTTTCGAATGTTGACAAATTCTGCATCTGTCCACAAATATTTTAACTTCTACTCACATTCCTGGCCAAAAGTATGACTCGTTCAACTTTGTGAACATCTGTTCATGACCGAAGTGTCCGACCAATCCTCCACTTTGTTTTTCCTTTAACAAATTCTCCCTCATGGAGCAATTGGGAATAGAAAGTTGATTGCCCCTGAATAACAAGCCATCCTGGATCATGTATTTGGCCCACTGGCTTCTATCTCTGAGAACTGGATTCTCAGTCGCCTCATATGCTTCCTTAAAATCTGGATCATCTTTGTACATATTCCTGAGATCATCAAAACCCAATGTTTTGACTTTGAACTCCTGCAACAACAAACATTTCCTGCTCAAACCGTCAGTGACTTTGTTAGCAGTACCAAAAATATGTTTAATCACAAATGTGAAATTCTGTATGTAGTCAACCCATTTTACATGTCTCTGATTTAGCTTCTCCTGCTGTGTTACAAACTGCAATGCATGATTATCGCTATATAAGACAAACTCCTAGGGAATCAAGTAATGCCTCCATTTATTCAATGCCTGGATGATAGCATAAAATTCCTTATCATATGTGGAGTATTTCACTTTCTCTTCATTCAGATTCTTGTTGAAATATGCCACTGGCCTGTCTTCTTGACTCAAGACTGCCCCTACTGCAAATCCACTTGCATCGCATTTCACTTGAAATGTCTTTCGAAAATTCGGCAACACCAAAATTGGTTGTTCCGTGATCTTCCTCTTCAACAGATTAAAACTCTTCTTGGCTTCCTCCATCCAGTGAAAATATTTATGTCTTTTCTTCACTGTGTCCATCATCGCTGCACTAATTCCACTGAAATTCTTAATGAATTTTTGATAGAAAGTAGCCAATCCATGAAAACTGTGGACTTCAAAGATATTCCTTAGCGATGGCCAATTCTTAATTACCTCCACCTTATCTGGATCCATCCTCAACTTATCTATAGATATAATGAATCCCAAATAGAAAATCTTTGTCTTCATGAATGAGGACTTCTTCATATTTATCAACAGCTTCTCTTATTGTAGCCACTTCATCACTGTAGCCAAATGTTTCAAGTGCTCAGCTTTTGTTTTGCTGAAAATCAATATATCATCAAGATATACGATAACAAACTTTTCGATGAAATCCTTCAGGACTTCATTCATCAACCTCATGAAAGTGCTCGGTGCATTTGTTAAGACAAATAGCATAATAAGCCATTCATACAGCCCTTCGTTAGTCTTGAATGTTGTTTTCCATTCATCTCCTTCCCTCATGCAAATCTGATGATATCCACTCTTCAAGACGATCTTTGAAAAAAAAATTGCCCCGCTCAAGCAATCCATCAGATCATCCATCCTTGGCAATGGAAATCTGTACTTGATACTTATTTTGTTGATTGCCCTCGAGTCTGTACACATCCTCTAGCCTCCATCTTTCTTCGGACTGAGTACTGTCGGAACAACACATGGACTCAAGCTTTCTCTAACCAACCCTTTGTCCAACAAATCTTGGACCTGTCTCTTAACCTCTTCATTCTCCCACGACGTCAATCTGTACGCGGCTTTGTTTGGTAAACTGGCTCCTGGTATGAGATCAATGTGATGACTCACACTTCTAATTTGTGGCAACGAATGAGGTAGTTCATCCACTACTATGTCAGCGAACTCTTCTAACAGTTCCTGAACCTCTTCTGGTAAATCATCTACCCTTGTACTGGTTAAAACAATCCTTGGCTTCCTGACCACAATGAATTGTGGTTCCTCCTTCTTCTTAACCTCTGTAAGAAGTTCTTTCCCACTCATGAGAAGTACAGTGATGCTTACCTCAGGTTTCACCTCTTTATCTTTGATCGGTAATAGCATGTGAGTTCTCCCATTCTTCTCTAGGGTGTATGTGTTCATCCTGCCATCATGAATCACATTCCTGTCATATTGCCATGGTCTACCCAGCAATAGATGACAAACATCCATAGGAATAACATCACACAATATCTTATCATTATATCCCCCTATCTTAAATTCAACTAAACATTGTTTAGTGACATCTACCTGATGTCCTTTTTGCAACCACGAAACTCTGTATGGGCTTGGATGATCAATCGTCTCCAGCTCCATCTTTTCTACCATCTCTGTAGAAATGATATTATATGTGCTACCACTATCTACAATGACTTTGTATACCCTATCTTTGGTCTTCCAAGCAGTCCGAAAAAGTCTGTTTCTTTGGACTGAACTCTCCACCTCCTTCTCTGATGTCAAAAGAGCTTTTTGCATCATTAGTGATCTTCCGCCTTCAGCATCGTCTGCCTCAACATTTCACCTTTGTGCTTCGGTAATGTGAGCCTCTCCTTCCTCTTTCTTCTTGTTTGGACATTCAAAAGACTTGTGTCCAACCTTTTCGCATATGAAGCACTTTATTACTCCACCTCTTCCTCTTCCTCTACCTCTGGTACGAGGAAACATATTATTATCAGCATAATCTCCTCTTGGATCAGTATATTGCCCCCTCTGATCGGCATACTGTCCTCTCTAATCAGCATACTACCCTCTATGTGAGCTTCCACTTCTCTCAGTTCGAGTCTGAGGTTTCTTCCATTGCTCCTTTGATTTCTGATTTCTTTCCTAGACAACTGATTTTCCCCTGGGCTAACTTCTTCCTCAACCTCTTTGACCTTGTTTTCGGTTCAGCTTCTCTTCAGCCTTTAAATCCGTTTGATAAGAATCTTCCACCGTTCGGATGGTCAACATGCTCATCTCATCCTGAATTTCATATCTCAGGCCATTCATATACCTTGCTACTTTTTCATCGTTGCTTTCACGATGACCTGCACTGATATTCAACCTGTAAAATTCTTCAGTATACTCGTTCACCATCATCAACTTCTGTCTCAGGTTCTGCATCCTTCGAAATAGAGTAATCTGATAATCTCTGGGAATGAATTTTGCCTTCATCTTTACAATTATCCTGTCCCAACTCTTAATTTTCTGCTTGCCTTGGCAACGCCTGTCAGCTTGTAGCTCATCCCACCACAATGTTGCATGTCCTTTTAATCTTGTGACAACATGCTTGACCTTCTTGTCCTCCTCGATAGCTTCATAGTCAAAGTATGTGTCCAGAGCTCTAATCCAATCTAGAAGCTCTTCTACATCCAGATTTCCCTCATAAACTGGAATGTCCATCTTTTCTCTTGCACCCATTCTTGTAACAGCTCGAATCAAGCGTTCATTTGCTGCATATTCCGTTGTGACTTCTTCTTCCCCATGTCCAGCATGATCTCCATTTTCAGACTCACTGACATCTCCTATATCAGCAGTGCACCTTTGTCTTATTTCCATGTCCACAAGTTTGGCGCGTATGTTATGCAGATCTCTTTCCACTTCTAGATTCTGCACCTGCCTGCCCCTTCCTCTGGACATCTCCCTTTCCTCTTCCGGATCGGGTGATTGTCTATCTCTCCTCCTTGGCAGCATGATTGAAATTTCCTTCTTCCTGCTACAGAAAGCAAGAAACCTTTTTGTGCTCTGATACCAGACCTAACGCAGCCTCCCCAACCCGCAGGTCAGAAGTCCACGTACACAGGATCGCTCTTCTCTCCTCGGCCCGAAGAGCTCTCGACAATCGCTCTTCTATTTCCCTTTTAGGAAATTTGCACCCACAGCAAAACCTCATGGGATTCCTCCCCCGCACTTCGGGGAATCGGACTTCACGATATCGCGAATCCTGTGGTCGAGCGCCTGGTCACTCAAACCCCCGAATCCTGAAACTCTGAAACTCCGATATCAACTCTGGCTTTTCGGCTTTCATGAGTTCGCGATTTGCGATGACATACAACTCTGCTCTATGAAACCCAAAATCTAGATGCTCTATTTCCTGAAATCCTGAAATGTCAACTCCGACACGGTTCCCGATGCTGGCCCCACAACTAGACCTTTTGTCATTTCGAGACTTCGCACCTCGTGAGTTCACGAGTCCTGATGCAAAGATTTCGGGACTTCAACTCACGAAACTCTGAAGTGGTCAACGAAATTGACTTCTACGTCGACAGTGTGCCACCTGTCCACCTCGTTGTCTTCTATGGCCCCACACAGTCCTTTCAACTCTTCACGAATTTGTGTTTTGCGATTTCACGAATCCTGATGTAAAGGTTTCGGGACTTCAACTCACGAGATCCTAAAATAGAAATCCACGAGTAGATCCAACGGCCCCTGTTGACTTGGATCGACGGCTCTACCTCTCCTGAGCTTGAACCTTGAAAACAATTGCCTTAACACCCCTACTACTTTGCGAGATCTAAAGGCTCATGGGACTTCATGAATTCTCCACGGAGAATTTCGACCGTCCGATGTCTCCTTGATGAGTCCTGCGAAATGATCCAAATATCCCTCCGCGAAACTTGTCCACCTGTGGCACAAACTTGCGACGCCTTCTCAATACTTCAATGCACAAACTCCCTGTGCTGCCTTCAACAGTTTCAAAGACTTTATCCCTCCTAAGCTTTGTCACGACTCCGAGTATTAAACAAGACTCTTGCACGCACTCCTTGCAGCAACCTTCCAACACTTCAAGTGTTGAACACTTTCAACTTTGCACACTCCCTGCAACAACAGTCCTCAACAACTTCTCAGGTTCCACAAACCCCTGAAATTACCTTCAGCTTGCGCACCCTTGCATGGCTCCTGTGCCTAACTGCACTCTTGAGGAAAATGAGAACAAAAGAAACTATCTAAGCCTCCAGAGACGCAACCCTGAATTCTTGTCAACGCACTCCTTGCGGACAACTTCTACTGCACTCCTTGCAAAAATTCTCACTCAAACAGAAAAAAAATTGAAACTCATTTCCTTCACTCTTCCTCTCTTTTCAGACTTCAAACATTTAACAAGAAATCATTCATGTACATCATAAAATAAAATGTACAACAGAAAGATTAAAATAACCATGAGCATAAAATTTAACATACATACACAGAGAACCAACACAACGCCATGAATTTGAATCAAAGTTCTTTTCTTATTAATTCAAATCTCTATACATGGGTGTCTTCAAATTACAACTCTCTCTTCTTAGCTCTATATGCTCTTGCTCATAATCTTCATGCTAATGTTACAATACACAATGAGGGTGTCTATATCCCATTTCCCTCTTGCGCTCTAAAACTGTCTAATCTAACAGTCAATTCTATCTACCTTCATTAACTACTATAAATGCCTTCTACCTACTAAGGACGAGAGCGGATCACTCAAGGTCCATTTACATTATACAAGTGCACCTTCATTTAATTGTTTCAATTAAGGTTCCAAAACATTCTCAAAAAATGTGCTGGGTGCTTTTCCAGTTGTCTTTCATCTCCGCGTTGGCTCACTTGAGATGCTCCTGCATCAGTCTTTGGCCTAATGTCGGCTCCATGTTGCTCTCAACTGAAACATCTAAATCATGCCTTATACACAAGCCCTATATCACTTTGCCTCTGGATCTTGAAACCTTTGGCCCCTGGAGGATTTTTCCTGAGTGTCCTTTTCCTGCATATGTCATTTTTCCCTGAGCATCCACGTGTTTCGTGTGCTTGGAACTAGTATGTTTGCGACACTCGATCCTCCTTTGTAACGTAGCATTCTTTTATTCTTTTTCAAGCTTTCCAAAATTATTGAAAAAGACAAACAAAAAAAAAAAATCAAATATACCCCAAAAAGAGGAACGGAAAAGTATTTTCTTTTTGTTGGAAGCACAAAGAGTCGCCCTTGGACAAAGCGCATCCTTCTATTTGTTTGTCAAGCCCTGGGATTTAATATGACCTTAGGAATCTATTCTCACTCCGTAGAGATGTGTTCTCCTCCGTTTGGTTATGTCAACATCATGCTGCCTGAGTCTCATCATTTTGCATGCTATTGTCCAAGGGAAGTTTTTACCAAGCCTGAGTCAGCCCATCTGCAGTTTGTCTATTGCCCTCATGTCTGGCCATCCCAAAAGTCCAATCAAGTCTTTGTTCGAAATCAATGAAGCCTTCAGTTTGATCATCAAGATCCTCTAGTCCATGCCCGACGAGCCATCGAAGACCTCTGGGTAATGAATTCATACACTCATATTACACTCTTACCCAAGTTTTGAAGATCTTGAAGTTGTTGCTCGAGCTCTAAAATCATCATCTCGAGCCATCAGACAACACTTAGCTTCTTGGATATGGATACTATACATGTAGATCTTTTGATTTTGAGATGTAGATCCACTGTGTATTGCTCGCGGCTACACTTTATATAGTTATATGACATGGATCTGCAGTGTATTTGATTGGCAGCCATGATTTTATCTCATCTCGAGCATGGGTATGCACGCCTTGGTGAGACAATTATTATTTTGCAAATGGCACCTCCCGAGTTCTGGTCCCTGGGCTCACTAATTTGGTACGTTGGTGAATATTGATAATGTATTTCAGCTATCAGATTCTCTTTTGACCTCACACATTAGGGGGCATCTGTTATAACCCTAATTTGAACCAGACATGCTTACCTGGCATCAGACCATCTCATTTTCCTTCTTTTCCAAGCCACTACTAAACATCTCTTCTTAAAAACACATTTTTTAAAGGCACACGCTAGCTAACCCACTACAGCCCACGTGTACACTCTAGTTGGCCCACTACATCCCATGTGTACATGCTAGCTAGCCCATTACAGCCTGTGTGTACCTACAAAAGCATAAAAAATGAAAAGTTGTCGATGGAACACACAGTTTTGGGTAAGTTAAATAAACCTTTTGACCATGCATGGCCAGTCACTTGACCAAATACCTAGCTCCTTCTAGCCTATAAAATAAGAGCTAGGGGTCCCATTTGAAAGGAAGAAGAATAGTATAGAAACTTTGCCCAAATTTATCCCCCCTTTGCTCCAATTTCCTACAATTGTATTGTGAAGAGGAGCCCAGGACTAGGTTCGAGGAGCAGTGTTGGCCACATATTGTAAAGTTTACTCTTGTGAAGATTAATACAAAAAGGAATATTCTTTTTGTCCCACCATATTATGTTTTCAAATTGTGTATTTATTTTATGATATTGTCACATCTAACCCAACAATTAGTATATGAAATGCATGTTTGCATCTCTCTATTTGTCCATGTGTGAATGCAGGTCAGCTTTGGGAGGAGGCTTGCAGTCAAGGAGCGAGTGAAAGAGAAGGGATCAACATCAAATGAAGGATTCAAGGTAGAGTTACCTAATCTTGTTTGCATCTTCATATTGCATGAATGTGGGGTTTTGTGTTGGGAGAATAGGAAAAAGTAGAGGCCTTTAAATGGTCATTTTCTACATGCATGATTAGAGCCCTTAAATGCTAAGTCCATAGGAGGGATTTCCCACCCACAATAGTGGATCAGTAAACAGAGGATTCACAAAATATGTCAAGCTTTCTACAAAGGTTGGGACTTTTTCTTCAATGTGATGGCCACTTCCAGGAGTGATGCTACCAGTTTCAAAAGTGTGGTCTATGATCATGTCTTCATAAGAAAAAATATGTTGTGGTTCATGAGTGTCAAGTTCCATACCTTGTATATTGTGAAAAGTATGATCCTAAGGACAACTATGAGTGACAAAGAAACACACTCCTATGAAAACTAAAATCAATCAACCAAGAAACAACATATTTAAGGATCTTCCGAAGATGGGATATCAAACCGCCAACAAGGAATTGAGAAGCAGTTACCCCAACCTCCACATAACATTCCTTCTCGGTACAAGAAACCCTCGCTTTCACGGGATGACTCTCCAAGGGTATTGAGAGTGTGATATGACATCTGCCCCAGGTACCGTGGGAATTCCCCCACGGTCACCTCTGTAGGTACCTAGAAAAGGCCACTAAGGTTACCATATTGTAGTCAGCCTCTGGGGGGTACAATCGACATTCGGGACCAAACGTATGGGCAAGATATCAAAGTTCTAAGCTCTTCAAGAGAACTAAAGACAATTGGACTGGTAGGACTCCAAATGACCCTGAACGGATTCGTAGTTCATGAAGCATTGAGACCAAATGAAACCAGTGGTTTCTCAAGAACAACCTGTAATATACGATCTTTCCTACAATTGGTTAATCTTTGGAGGGGTAATCTACGTTGCTCTCCCGCACGCGAACTTGTGTGTATCCCCCATGTGAGAGGAGGTTCCCGCCTATGCTTATATGACAGTTGTATTTACATGCTCTTTGGTGTTCTATAGTCTCTTTAGTAGTCTTGGACAATTTACTTGTTTCACCTAGTCCAAAGACCCTAATCCTAAGCTATTGTTGGTTTGCTAAAAACAAAAAACATCCAAGTTGATTTTATTAGCGCATGGTTGATTTTAATGGATTTTAATTGAAAGGATTCACAAAGATGAAACTGATGATGTGTAAGAGACTCGATTCCAAATAGAATGCAAAAGAATGATATTCAGTTCTTTCTTTCTATGAATTCTATGTATGGGAAAGAGAAGAGTTATATTCTTCTTAATCACAAGCACACACTCAAAACAATGCATTTCCATTTCTACGATCAATATGATGCCAAAATATCCAACAAATATTTCTGAAAATAGAAATGCACATGCAAAAATAACTCATTTTCCAAACATGACCAAAGAAAACTTCCTAATGAATGCAAAATTTATTTGTTTGATTAACTATGCAAAGATATATGGAAACTTTTTCCTTCTTTAACTTTCAGATGAAAGAGATCTAAGTTTGATGCAAAGAACTATGAGGAAAAAATAAATCAAGCAAAGTGTTGTTCCTGAGATTGATTCTAGTCTTGAAGAATAATTTCAGGCATCCAAATATTAAAGGAAATGTTTTATAATTCTTTCTTCTACCTTGAGTTTTCTAATATGCAACTTTAAGTGAAATTTATGATGAGTTTTGTCACAGGGGTAGACCTAGGGTTCAATGCTCAAGAGCGCACCAACAAAGCCCTAACTACCGGTCCTTTCAGCAACACCTACGAAGCAGATGAAGTATCACCTGAGGTAGAGGCAGGGGTGGTTGCAAGACTCAAATGTATGCAACCTTAGCTGGGACATAGATATGTGATTACAACACTTAACAGAGCACTTAGCATCGAAAATTCATCAAAATCCAACTAATATCTACTTCGGAGATAAAACAAAGCATCACAACATTTATTCAGATTTAATGTACCTAAGCACTAAGTAAGTTCACAGAGGTCAGATCTAACATCCATATTTATCATAAGCATAAGTATAAATAGATCTATCTATCTATGTCAAGAACTTAGTAGATAACACATCAATATATAGCACAAAGCATAGCAACACAGCATGTACGTGGTTCACCCCCACCCTGGGGCTATGTCCACCAACTCTTCTTCTTTATTAGCTTCTTCAATCAGTTACAGGCACAAAGCATCATGATCTTACTCTGCATAGGACAGGAGATCTGCGCGCACTCTTCCAGATCCTCCTTCCCCGAGTAGATCTAATACATAGTCTTTACCCAATCCTTGTGTTCAATCTTTCAAGTCTCACACAACAGGCACTAAGAGTTTACAATCCTTCGATCACACAGATCGAACTTGCACTTAGCACCACATCACATAGATACACTACCTTTTCACATAAAAATCATGGCCCATCCTTACATTGCCTAGACTTTTATTTATACTTTACAAAATAGTCCTAAAGATTGGTAAACCCATGGGCCGACATCCCATACCCATTACATTATCCCATAACCCAAACAGGACCCAAAAAGGGGTCGAGATCCCATGATCTCTACTTCATCTTGCGCTCCGTCTTCAACAGCATGTCGAAGTTCCAAAAATAGTCAATCATGACGAAGTATCCCTCAAAACTTGGTCAAGGGCCAACAAGCCCCCAACACTCACCTTTGACTCGTCCCAAGTCACTCTGGTTGGATGAGTTCTTCCTCGAATGCCTCAAGCTGCTTCGACTTGTTGTTGTGCCACGGTCTCCTTTTTAGCAAATTCTTGGATGGCTGCATAGTTCACAAGTCCTTCCAAGTGTTGTTCGACTACATTAACAACCTGGTCTAGTTATGCTCCTCATCCTTCAACTTCTATGAACAATTGGTAGGCTTTATCTTTTGTCGGTTGGAGTCTCTTAGTTACTTCCATAAATCTACTCTAAACAGCATGGATCTGATGTTGGGTGGTTCGTTGATCTTGAGATCTCTTCATTCTCTCCACAGTTGACAGGGGCTTCAACTGCGCTTGTAGCGCTTCTGCTTGTTGCTTCGCTTCTTGGAGCTGCAACTCCAGTGCTCTTAGTTATGGACTCTCAGTGACGTTCTCATACGTCTGGGTGTTGCGATCACTCAGCTCTTTCATTCCAAAGCAAGGTCTTTTAGTCTCTCATATGTGTTGCAAGTAGTTGCTTATCTTTGGTCCCTTACATCTTATGGGGTCTCGGGCACTACGCGTAGCTCCAAGTCTGCTATGCATTGTTGTAGCTGCTAGATCACTTATGCAAGTTGTTCTACCTGCTATGTAACTCGGTCTTTTTCCTTGATTTCTAAGACTGTCATAGAGAGAAGTGTTATGTTGACCGCTTCCTTTACTTCAAGTTTCTCTGCAAGAAACTGTTCCTTTCCTTGTTGTACCTGTGATTTTTCATCATCGAACTTCGCTTGGAGAGTGATATTTTCATGTTCTGCAACTCAGTGCTACTCTACAAGTACTCCTTGTACTTGCGTCAAAGCCTGGGTGGCATGTTCTATTTCTTATTGAGCTCAGCAAAGGCGAGCTTCAGTGGCATCTGCTAGTTGGCGGAGTTGGGTTGGCTCGTCTCCCAGCTCTAGTTCTCCTTATGGCAAGGGTGCAGTAAAGACTGTGCGACTAGACTGAAGGGCCTGTTGTACCCCTTAGAGCTCAACCTCAATTCTATTGTACATCTCCTCCTATTTAGCTTCTTGTTTCTCTACTATTTCTAGCGAAGCATCATTCAGGGCTGCTATGATGAAATTAAAATCATATGAAGTAAGTGTAGTCTACATATTGGTCATGGAGGATTTCAGTTTGTTTTGGGAAGAAGGTTTTGGAGGTGAACCCTTCCTCTTCTTCAGGGGATCAACCTCGTCTCCTTGCTTATGTTTGACTTCTTTGTAATCTAAATCTTTTCCATCACCTCCTTGCTCTAGTGATATGGAAGCAATCTTTACGTATGCGTTGTCTAAAACTTGGACCTCTTCGGTCTTCTTTGTCTTGCTGGGTTCAGGTGTCTCCTGCGCAGTTTCTGGGCTATCGATGTCAGATATCTCTATGGGGTTGGTGGGGACAAGGAGGTCAGCGGACCATTCCTTATTAATCTCCTCCAGATCCTCCTCTGTCATCTGTAGTAGGATTGAAGTTGTTTCTTATGTTCATTGGCATGCGCTGTAATATAAATGAAATGATGATCTGAGCTGAACTTCATTAAAGGCTAGAACCGGTATAAAGTGTTCAGATTCATGCAAGGATCAGACTAGATGGATCTCTTCAGTTGATCGTAGTAGGTATGAAAAACAACATTTGACTGCCTCTGTTTGTTCATATCACTGGAATACAAAAGTGTGTTGAACTTCATGGCCAGCGGCTCAAATGGCTCAATATCGGGGAAGGACGCACCTTCGGGCATCTCCCAGGCTATGAATGCGATAAGGATTAAAATCCAACTAAAGTGTAATTCATAACCTTGATCTTGCGCTTCTCTGCAGTCAAGTTCCAACTGATTTACCAGTTACTTCGCCTAGTTCATCTGTACACCTTCCACACACTTCCCTGCGAGGTCGACTACAAAATCGGTGACTTGGGTAGGTCAGTTCTTCCTTACTAATTTCCCTGCAATCAACTGACAGGTGAGGCACACTGCGTCATTCTGGATGGAAGCTACCTTATAGCCTCGTGTTCCCTTCTCAACATCACCATAGGTGTCCTTGATCCTCTATGCTAGAGCGTGGTCCATGGTTTTTTTGGGATATAAATCCTTTGGATCAGGTCCCTGCATACTCAACCCTATGATCTGATTGATCAGCATTGGATCCACTGTGATACGGAGGTCTAGACACAAATAGCTGCCATGGTAACAAGAAAGTAGAAGCTTGACACATACATTCACCTCCTGGTGTCTTCCGAAGTGTGGAATCTTCATGACGTTTAGCAGGGTGGACTGCGTGAAGTTATGGGTCCATGCCTAGGGGGTTATATTTGAATTCTTCCCCTTCATTTTGGTTAGGTACTTATGTGGGGCGAGCATGTTATAGACTTTTCGATCGTCGAGATTGAAGTCGTTGAACTTCAACGCTGCAATCTTGTCTTGGTCTACTCGAACTGCGTGGATCCCCTTCGGGAGGTTCGCAGTGACCAAGGTGTACTCAAAGTCTCTAGGCATGCTATCTCGATTCACTGCATTGGTCATAGGTGGAATATAGGTAGGTGATACGGTCGGTATCAATTTTACATTCACTAGATCATCCCTGTGCTTGGTTCGTTTTTAATCCGATGGTCAGGAAGGTCCGGATCCGTGAGAAATCGACAGAGATTCTTGCACTATTCTTATGGATGAAGCCTATACACCTATGGATAATCCTCTCTCCAGCATGACTCTCTCAATCATCAGGTTGAGGAGTACTTCTGTCACTGATTCTTCAACTGCGGTGAGCTCTTCAGACATACGCACTCGGGAGTAACTAGATCGGGTTCAGACTGATTTAGACATTGTAATGGAATAGACAGGAACAATGCAATGATCATTATGCAATATCAACTTAGTCTATGGGCTCAAATTCTCGGTTAACAAAAGTTTTCTTGGTGCATTGCATGATGGGATAAATAGGTAACTTGGCAACGGATCTCTTGCAATGACCGAGAAGTCTTCATTAACTCTATTCTATCCGTTATGGCATGGTTCAATGGTCTGGTGGTGAACCATAAATGACTTTCTATCCATTCAGAGCATCGGTTGAATGGTTATAATGTCCCCAATGGATATATTTCTTTGCCATGGCGAAGTGCCATGTGTCGTTCTGATATCCTGACGAAGCTCCAGTTTTGAAAATTTTCCTTCTGCGAGGTTCCCTCTGGAACCTTCTATAACTTTTCAATTTTAGCTCTTTTCTTACTTAGTTTTCTAGCCTTCTTTCCAGTGAGCTTCATCACAGTAGTCCTTTTTCCATTCTGGTTATTCTCTTCTCTCGGCAGGGTAGCTTCGCACTGTTGACGATCTTTCCTAGGGTTCGAACATACTATTTCTTCTCTTTCTGGAGTAGGTACTCTATTTTCTTATACAGATAGATGTTCCATGTCCTCTTGTGCTCCTTCAACTTCAACATCCAGATTTATGGTACTCAGTAGCTTCGACTGGTCTTCCTGTTCTTTCAATAATTGTGCTATTCTCCTAGCCATGAAGTCTCTTAGGTCCTTCTTTTTCTGTTCTAGGGCTTCTTCTTCTTCTTTCCTTCAAACTTGGTCTTTATCAATCCAGGGCTTCCCTAACAAAATTGGAAATGGAGTGTTGTTCTCAATAAATTTGATAACTTCAAATTCTTCCTCTGTCGAAGTTCCGTGGTTACTCACAGATATCTAGGTAATTCTTCCACATAGAGTTACCAATTTTCCTTTAAACAAGCTTATTCCTCCCAATGAAGGAATCATAGCAGGCTTTCCTATGATCTCCAACGTGCTTTCTATCATAATATTCACCTGTGTTTCTTCATCCAAAGTACAGTCTATGTCGAAGTCTCCTATTCTTACTTCTACTTGCTTTTTTTCTTTGAAGATCTCTGATAAACTGATGTCTCTGTGATCATTCCATGTTTCTCTTATCTTTAATAGTATGATCTCTGATTCCTTCTGGGGTTCTGTTATAATATCAGTTTCTTGACCTTCCTCATGGTGTTCTTGTCTCCTATTCATCTTTTCAATCTTAGCAATCATTCTAGGGAAATCCAACACTTTGTGGTCCATATCTTTACAACAAAGACAACTAGGTCTTCTCCTAGGGCATTCTTGAGCAATATGTCCTGTTTTTTGCAACTGTAGCAAAGAGACAATCCTCTTTTTCTTTTAAATGATCCCCAGCCTTTCCTGTACTGTGCACTAGGATCATGGTAGCTGACCTGCAAAAAATTATTTCTAGGGTCCTATATCCATTTGTTAGTCCAAACATTCTTTCTATGCATAGGTATAACATACCTTTCACTATTCTTATCAGATCTACTCATATCAAACCTTCTTTCATCTATCAGTGCCCTACTTTTCAATCTAGGACAAAATTTATCAAACATACCTAGATCCATACTTTAGAAATAAAATAAATTCCACTTATCTTACTTCTACAAAGCACCAAGCCTTCAGATCTAGAAATTTTCACTATTATTACCTTTATCAGAGCACAAAGCTTGCAGATCTTACCCCTTTTCTTCAGATCCAACCCTTTTTTTCTTAGCACAAAGATTCACAAGTCCAGTAGAGTGTTGTGTTCTAGGGAAATAGATCTACGCACAGTGCATTCACAATTTCAGGACGGATCTTTTTCACAAAGCTTCTTCTTCCTCAGTTCCCAACAATCACAGTTTCAGGTCCCAGCAACAGAACCATTTGTTGGCACAGGGGCAGACCCAGGGTTCAACGCTCAAGAGAGCACCAACAAAGCCCCAACTATCAACCCTTTCGGAAACACCTGCGAAGAATATAAAGTCTCACCCGAGGTAGAGGCAGGGGTGGTTGCAAGACTCAGATGTATGCAACCTTAGCTGGGACACAAATCTGTGATTACAACACTTAACGGAGCACTTAGCACCGACAGTTCATCAATATCCAACTAATATCTACTTCGCAGATAAAACATATCATCACAACATTTATTCATATTTAATGTATCTAAGCACTAAGCAAGTTCACAGAGGTCAAATCTAACATCTAGATTCATCATAAGCATAAGTATAAACAGATCTATCTATCTATGTTAAGCACTTAGCAGATAACACATCAATACACATCAATATATAGCACAAAGAATAGAAACACAACATGTACGTGGTTCACCCCCACCCTGGGGCTACGTCCACCAACTCTTCTTCTTTATTAGCTTCTTCAATCAGTTACAGGAAAAAAGCATCACGATCTTACTCCGCATTGGACAAGAGATCTACACGCACTTCGCTAGATCCTCCTTCCCCGAGTAGATCTAATACACAGTCTTTACCCAGTCCTTGTGTTCAATCTTGCAAGTCTCACACAACAAGAACTAAGCATTTGCAATGCTTTGATCACACAGATCAAACTTTCACTTAGCACCACATCACATAGATGCACTACTTTTGCACATAGCAATCATGGCCCATCCTTACATTGCCTAGACTTCTATTTATACTTTACAAAATAGGCCTAAACATGGATAAACCCATGGGATGACATCCCATACCCGTTACATTATCCCATAACCCAAACAGAACCCAAAAAGGGGTCGAGATCCCACGATCTCTACTTCATCTTGCGCTCTGTCTTCAACAACCTGTCGAAGTCCAAAAAATGGTAAATCGTGACCAAGTATCCCTCAAAACTTGGTCAAGAGCCAACAATAAGAAAATACAGAGGCATTATCTCTTTCTTTGAGTTGTAATTATAATTTTATGTGACGTAGAAATGATTCACAAAACTATTAAAATAAAGTAAGGTACCAATTAGAGATAAGTCTTACCTCATTTGCAGTAGAAGAAAAGTAGAAGATGTATCCTTGATAGATGATTAAGAATGAAGAAACACACACAGATTATAGGTCTTGTTTTTACTCACAGTAAGAATAGAGGAAAAGTTGTAACTCAACTGAATTTCGATGTATTAAGATCACAGTAGATGTATTACTAAATTTTAAACATTCAATCTTCAAGAACCACATAAAGAAGCTAATATGAGAAGGAAATGGAAATACAGGGGAAACACATAACTCAATAGAAATGAGACTTAGAATATCTATCTTCTCTTTATATTGATATTCAATAAGTTATTTATTTTACATTTGGCAAGAAGAAGCACTGAATAGATCTAAGATATGCTTATTTATACAAAGAGTGTCTTAACTAGAAGTAGCTAGACATTCCATCTTTTCAGCTCCAACTATAGAATACAATCGAAATCGAACAACAAAATGTAGATTTTGTTGAGATATGCTTGATTTGTTGGCACTTCATTTGCTCCTTTATTTGCTCACGAATGTGCTCACCTTTTTATGTTCATTGAACTGAGCACACATTTCCATCAATGCTACCACAAATCTAGAAGGTTCAATGTTCTCATTCAATTGGAATGCAAGCACCTTTTTATGAACTACTAGTAGTTTCTCTTGAATCTTTTTGATTTCCTGAGCTGTAACTTGGTGTTGCAAACTTGGTTTTATCAACACCTCATTTATATTTTGCAAATCAATCTGATTTACTTGTTGAATGGTATTATTCAAACTTTCCTTATTTTTTCTGGAATTTTCTTTATTCTTTTCTATATCAATTTGCCCAAGTGTATCGAGGATGGCATTCCCATTGAACTCAACCAATTATGATTCTATAGTAGCAAGGGTATTGAGACAAGCCTCCTTAGCCTCCTTGGCCAGCTTCTTGCTTTCTTCAAGGTTTTTTTCCCAAACTTTCAAATCCATTTCCCCTTTCACCTGTTCATACTATGAAAAAGGGGTGAGACCAGGAATATTGACTTTCTGTCTCCATACAATAAATTCTTGGAATTTGGATCTGTCCATATAGGCTTCCTTTTCTTTGTCATAAATATTCTTCAGACAATTGTTGATCCCTTGATAATATTTCTGAATAGTATCCATGGCCTGATATAGATCTAACTGGAAAGTTTCCAACTTTTCATTAATCTCATATGCTTTCCTTTTGAATGAAACATTGTTTATTCTTGTGTTCTCTAGTACAACTATTTGCGCATGCAACTGTTTTATTAGAAAAACTCGTTGAATAAGCATGGAGTTGCTAGCCTATAAATTTTGGACACTCACCTCCAGTTTCTCATGTAGCTACTTCATATGTTGTTGATAACCCAATATGATTTGCTCGATGTCGTAATTCATTTTACTTCAGGTAGTCAGTTCTATGTGTTGCATCTCATTTTTCAATTGCTCAACCATGAGAGACTTTTGTTGCAGTTGTTTTGTAATATTATCCACTGACCATTGGTTGGAAGTGGCAAAGGCTCCTAATGAATCTGCAACCTCTTTGGCAAATTCAAGATCATTTTGGCCTTGTCCGTCATATACTATTTTTTGTCTCTTGGCAATTACTCCTTCCTTATGCTGAGATTCTCTTCTTATGATGGCTTTTATTTTCTTATTGAAAAAGAAACTTGATGGAGGCATCTCTTAAGGCAGAATAGGTGTGATTTCATTTATATGAATAGCCTCTGAACTGGGAACTTCAAAACTTGTAGCTATGGGAGTAAGTGAGGGAATGGGAGAAATAAGTGCAATGGAATTCTCTAGACTTGTGACACTTGGGCCAATAGAAGTAGTAGTTGATGATGAAAGAGGGAAATCATGTCCATGCTTCATGAAGGCCTCAAAATATGCTAATAATTTCTGATCATATTTACCTAGAATTGATGCATTTATATCTTTAAATAACTCCTTTGTATTCTTTACTACTTCTTGAGCTTTGTTTTCAGTCAAGCTACCTTGCTAGGGATCTGTGGGTGCTATTTCCTGTGAGGGAAAAAACGACTTTGATTTTCCCTGTAAAATCTTTGGAAGGTTGATCCTTCTGTGTTTCTAAAAATTAAGGAAGCCAGACTATTGATCTAGAGGTATATTTTGAACTCTCTTTTGAACTTCATCATAAACTCGAACTCCTTTGAAAACATCATCGTAAGGGGAATCTTCGTGAATGTACCTTTTCATATTGAAATGGGACAAATGATTCTCAACCACCTTATGAGTATCATGTCTTTTGAATTCAATATCAACCAATTTGATGTTATCCAAAGATGAAGCCTCAACCTTCGTATGCCCAAAATCAAGTAATGTGAACATGCCAACCTGTAGGGGAAAGGTTGGCCATACCTTTTTCTGTGATTCTCTCAAATCCTTGGTAATTCCTCTTGCCACTGTTTGATATGCCACTTCTTTGCATACCATTCTATTAGGAAATAATTTTGGAAGGGAATGAGGAGAAACAAAGAAACATAATACTATGATGTAGGAGAAGTTCTCTTCAATGTACCAATCTGCAATTGCGCCCAAATTCCCCATAATATGTTTTGAAATCCTGGAAGGAGGGTGTCCATAAATAGCCACATGAATAGGTATCACTACATTGTGACATATTTCATAAAATAAATCTTTGGAGTATTCCTCCCATAGCTTTGAATGATAAAAATGTATGGACTCAAAACTAGCTGGGGTCCAGCTCCAGTTCATGAGGGGAAATGGAGTCATAAAGAAGATTGCGTCCATGATGTACGCGAACATGTAAAAAGGAGCATGTTGTCCTTTAGAATTCAACGATTTGTACTCGGAAACCTACTTAGCTAGGTTATCTGACAACATATTTTCCCAATTAAAAGTATAGCCTTTGGAAACTTCATTGATTATAGACACCCCTTCCACTGTGAAATGTGTAAGGTTTTTCCTTATGAATAACCGACAGAGCATCATGGCAATGTATAAAATGTGGGCATCCAAAGATGTTGTGGAATATATTCCATGGGCATCGTTTTTGAATTTGGCTGGACTACCCCACCAAGTTCTGATAATGTCATGACCAATTCTACCATATTGAGTGCATTCCCTCCTCTCGAAATCTAGAATAAAATCTGAATTATAAGTGTATTTAGGTTTGAGGGATAGTTTATACATTACTTGTAGGTATTCTAGTCAAACGGAGCCAAAAAAGGTCTTCTGGTGACTGAAGATACTTCTGGCTAGGATGTCTATATGCTCCATGGCCCAGCTTATCATGTCATTGTAAGGCATAATCTTTGGTTGGGTAGCGATTCTGTGCAATTCTGACTGAGCCACCAGTCTGAGCTTGGATGAGAATGTTTCATCCTCTTCTTCGACTTAATCATCACGGTAGAGAAGGATTTCATGCTCCAAGATGTCGTACACCTGCTTCCAAGACTTGATAGTGTCTATTATCCGAGAAGTAGTGTCAGAGAGAATATTTGTGTTAGGGTTGGAATCCTCAACTGATGATTCATGCTTCTTCCCTGCTTTGCGTGGTGCCATGATTCTCAGAAAGTGAAATTAACCTTCCTGTGATAAGAAAAATTTATAAGTTTTCAATCATTGAAATTATCTGATTGCAAATAACATAATGATTTTAAGTTTGAAATGCTTTATTCATAAACATATTAACGTCTACCAATCTTCGAATTAATCTGCTAACAAAACAATTATTAAAAAATCTATGGAATTTATTACCTGGCGATTGCGATATTTATCCAAATATTTTAACTTTATCCATCTATAAGTGTAATTAAAACTTCGACAGTTCGACATTCAGAGGTTTTGATAGTAGAACAATGGAAATATTCCGAAGGATGAATTCCTGGAGAAATTAATCACCAACTAATCATTTTATGTTTTAATTAATCATGTTTTTGAAATATTTTTAGACTTAAGTACTTCAGAACTTTGACATTCGGGGGTTTTGAATGAAGGATGATAGATATCTCCCGAAGGCTTAATTCTCGGAGTAAACAATCCAACCGTTATAAGTACTTCGGGGATCCGAAGATCCAGAGCTTCAGGAGTTCATTTTCTTATATGTGCGGTCCATACTTTGGGACTTAATCATTCGAGAGTTTTGAATGTAGAACAACGGAAAACTCCCGAAGGTCGAATTTGTGGATTGATTAACAGACAGTTAATCATGATTAATTAAACTTGTTTGATGTTTTATTATCTTTTTAAACATTTTTTATTCATTATGATATCAAGTGCTTTGGCACTTTGATACTTCGGCAGTCCTTAACCCATTCTTGTTTTACCTCCCGAAGGACAATCTCCTGGAGTGACGTGGCAGTGATGACATCATCTTTAATGGCGTGTCAATAAAATATGAGTTACACGTGTCATCTAAAAATATGCGAATGATTTGACAAAAATGTTAAAAATACATGCCACATGTCATCCCAATATAGGGTTTTATGATAGGTGTCCAATGACTCACCCGTGGATTTGTTTAAAATATTTTAGCAGGAAACTGTCTTCGAGACTTCGGAAGTTCGCATCTTCGGGGTTTTTGTTTAAACGATGATAGAAATCTTCCGAAGTGCGAAGTCTCGAAGTAACTATTGGAAGCTTTCTCTTAACACTCGTGCGGATTTATAATTTCAAGAATATGAGAGCCATATGATCATATTAGTTGAAAATTTTCAATGGATAAAATTTCAAGTGCCTTATCGATACATAATGAATATGGATTTATTCAAATGAAAAGCAATTTTCCTAAGTTTTTTGGTGATTTTTATTTTAAAAGGTAAAAACAAAATATTTCAAAATTTTAAAAAGTTTAAATTTCTAAGGTGTTCTAACATAGGCTCCATCTGGGGATTGTGGCTCCCTATGAGGCACAAAAGAACAATAGACCGGGTGCCTTTATTGGGTAAATGGAGACATTATTTCATTTATTTATTTTTTTTTTGAAAAATATTTTCTGGGTTTATTTAAGAATTAATCATACATAGAAACATGAACCGAACCAAATCTAAAATTCCTTTGAAGCACACTTAGTGATTGATATCAAGCCAAGATAATAAGTGTTTTCCTTTCTTAAAAATTGATTTCAGATTTGTTTAAGGTAATCAAAGTGATTTTAACAAAAATATCAGACTTCGACCGAATCTGTTTGCTTCAAGGTTATAAAGATGTAACATGTTTGTTTTAGGGAATCCTGATTGGTTCAGGATACAAATATCATTGGAAAGAGGACTAGATAACATAGTATATTATATAGATGTGTATGACAGACTTAAATATATCATAGATATTGCTTCACTGCCAGCGAGCATGCTCAGTACCTCGGTGAAGTTATCTACTTCTCCCATTGAATTTCTTTTTACCACTTCAATAAGCGAATGTTTATTTCACTGAGATGAGGGCAATAAATATGTAAATTTCCTTTCATTGTCTCTTTTGGACAAGATGGGAGCAATCAATTTTGAATTTCCTTTCACCATCTGTCTTGGATTTTAATCTTTTGAAGTGGGGGAAATCAATTTGTATATAACATACAAGGGATGATCTTTGTTTAAAGTCTTTAATGAAAAAGAAGGTATGTCTACAATTTTAAGAATACTCTGAGATTATTTTTCTTCCAATTTTAAATATACCTTCACCTATAGGTAATTTATGGGAATTTTATTCATTCTGGGGATAAACCTTGATCGAATTGGTCAGCTTAAAATATGATATCAGTGCTAAAATTATCAGGATTAGCCTAGACATACTTTTTCAATTAAAATAAGAGAAACGTAAAAATAAAATCCCAATCTTATTTTGAAAATATTCTTTTAATTTTTTAGTGTCCGACTAAGTCTTCTTATTTCTATGAAGATTAATAAGATGAGAAATGAGAGAAAATATAGGGTGGAAAGAACTAGGGAAGAAGAAGAAATAAACATATCAAAAATTCAGAGGATCTGAATCAGAAGTGGCCTACTTCCACACGAGTTTGTATATTATATACAAGTTTTTAACATGCTTTGTCCCGTAGTTATTTTTAATTATTCAGATTTATTTCAAATTTGTTTATTATTTTTGTTTTTATACCAGAGATGGTTTTAGAGTTTGTAATTATATTTTTCTACATCTCGAGTCCTCCTATCAGGTGATACGATATTATGAAAGACATTTATTTCATATTTATTTCGATCAATTTTTTAATTTTACTCAGACCATCAGGAATAAAAGGAATTCATACCTTGTTTTTCTTTTGAATTTTTTGAACCAAGAATGTTATTAATTTATCACTTGATTTCGGAGAATCCAAAAGAAGGGAAAATAAGCATTGAGTCTTTTTACAACATCATCTCCTTTTCTACAAGATTAATTCTGCAAGAGAAATGTGATATCAAATTTTAGATAATCCAGCAGAAATATATGATAAGGATGCTTTTCATTTCAGCCGTCATTGATAAGCTTTAATATTCTCTATGATGGCTTGATTAGCTACTGAATAAATTTATTCTACAAAGTTAAATGTGATTTATATTTATTTTTTGTTTTTCTTAAAATGGAGTCAAATAATCAACAATCTTATTGAAAATATTTACACCAATTAAACAAATTACTCAAATAATTTACAAAATAAAATAAAATGAAAAATTAAAATTAAAATTGCCAATGTCAATCCAATCCGATATATACAATGGAAATCTAAAAGTTACCTCTGCATGAAATGTTTTAAGAAACGCCCATTGATAGGGGCCTCAAGAATATTTTCGTTAAGATTTTCGAGAGAGAATGAGTTTCTCCCTTTGAAAGATGCAAATTTAAAGGGTCCGAACCAGAGATGATCAAATTTTCCATGTTTCCCTACATCTTCATTTCTAGCTTCCCATTTCAAGACTAAATCACAAGGAAGAAACTCCCGGTATTTACCTTTTTTATCAAAAAAGACTTTCATGTTATCTTGGTATTTTTGGAGCTTATCATCCACTTCTTCTCTATTTTGCTGGACTTCGATGATTTGATTTATTCTTCTTGTAAGATCATTAGGTTCTTCATTCGCATCCTGCCAGAGTTTCATCATAGGAAGAGTGATATTAATAGGAAGAATAGCATATGTACCATAAACTAATTGGAAAGGAGACATACATATATATTTCTTTGTGCTGATTATGTTTTCCCATAAGGCATATTTTAAATGTATATGCCAAGATTTTTTGTTTTCTGTCAAAAAATTCTTGATTATTGTCATCAAACTCTTATTAGAGGATTCTTCCAACCCATTTCCCTGAGGATAGTAGGCTATAGAATGACCTAGAATAATATTATATTTTTGACAAAAATTGATCATTGCAATAAATTTAAAATCCTGTGCATTATCAGTGACTATTTTCCTCAAACAACCAAATCTTGTTAGGATGTTCTCTTCCAAAACATTTATTACTACTGAATCTATAGCATTCCGAGTTGGCATAGCTTCAACCCATTTTGTAAAATAATCAATAGCAGTCAAAATCCATCTGTGTTGAGCACTTGATTGTGAATGAATTTCTCTGATAAAATCTAAGCCCCATTGTTGGAAAGGAGCTTCAGCTTTAACTAGAATTAAAGGTAGGGAGGGAATATTTTTCTTACCAACAAACAATTGGCATGAATTGCAAGCTATGACCCTTGCATTTACATCAGTGAATAATTTCGGCCGATGATATCCTGCCCTTAAAATTTTGTAAGCTGTTGTTCTCCAGGCATGATGTCCTGCACATACTCCTTCATGGAATTCATCAATGACAGCTTATGTTTCAGATTTTGTAAGGCAACATAAAAAGAAACCCAAAGGATATTTCCAATATAACTTGGCATTGATGATGAAATATTTAATTGCTTGTAACTTCAAGGTTCTTTCTTTAGAAGGAGTCATATCATTTGGACATTGAAGAGTAAGGAGGTATGAAACGATGTCACTGTACCAGGATGAGGAGGAAAACTTTTCATAAATCTGAGTAATAGGTGCTTGATCATTAATTTCCTCTATGTCTGAGAGAGAATCATGAGACTCGGTGTGATTTATTCCAAGAGCTATGAAATTTGATTTAGTTAGCAGCCTTTCCAGGCCTTGATCTTTTACGAGTTTTGTTGGTTTAACTTCTAAATCAAATTCTTGAATTTTGTCCAACCATTTTCCTCTCCTTCCATCACTATTTGGTTGTACCAAGATATCTTTGATTGTGTTTGTTGGTACATAAGCGATTATTTTTTAGTGTAAAACATATGTCCGGAAATCTTTGAGTGACTTAACCATTGCATAAGCCTATTTTTCTAGAATGTCATATCTTAACTCTGCATCTTTGAGGCCTTTTCTGAAAAAGGCAATCGTTTGTTTGAATCCTTCTTCATTTTTTTGAAGGAGCACTATTGCAATAGTATATTCAGATGCAAAGGAGAAAATCAAAAACTCCTTTCTATAGTCGAGACTTACCAGTACCGGTGCTTCTCATATGTCTTTCTTAACACGTTCGAAGGATTCTTTTTCTTCCGAGGTCCATTTTACCTCACTATCCTTCTTGAGCATATATGTAATCAATTTGATTATTTCAACAAAATTGGGAATAAACCTCCTCAAGAAATTGATTTTTCCTAAAAAAGATTGAATCTCTTTTTTATTTCTAGGAATATTGATTAAATCAATAGCTCTAACTCTTTTAGGATCAACTTTGATCCCATTATTTGATACGATATGCCCAAAAAGATTACCTTCTTGCATGGAAAAATGTGATTTCTTGGGGTTTAGAGACAAACCAAATTTTCTGCATTTGTCAAATGTTTGTCTGAGGTGTACCAAGTGTTCTACATCAGAGTTAGAAAAAAATGTTAGATCATCCAGATAAATAACAACAATTTATCTTTCTCACCAATGAATGTTATATCCATTGCTCTCTAAAAAGTTTCTCCTTCATTCATTAAACCAAAAGGAATTTTATCATACGTAAAGGTTCACCATGGAGTAGTAAATGCAGTTTTTTCCCTATCGTCTTCATGAACAACAATTTGATTGTATCCCCAGAATCCATTGATCATAGAAATTCTATTATCGCCTACCACCTTTTCTTGAACATGATCCATTTTTGGGAGAGGGTAATTATCTTTTAAATACGATTGATTTAGGTTCCTAAAATCGACACACAATCTTATCTCTCCATTCTTCTTCCTGACATGGACCAAATTGGCTACCCATTCAGAGTATCCGAGGGGAACAATGTTCTTTGCATCAAGGAGATTTTTAAATTCCCTTTCTATTACCGACAAAAGAATTGCATTTATTTGTCTAAGATTTTTCCTAAAAGGATTAATACCTGGCTTTAAAGGAATCTTATGCTCGATAACAAAAGTATCATAGGTTTTTAAGTCTGTTTTCCCTTGACCAAGTTTTAAGAATCCTTGGTCATGTTTGACCTATTTTTTTGGGACTTCGACAGGTTGTCAAAGGCGGAGCGCAAGATGAAGTAGAGATCGCGGGATCTCGACCCCTTTTTAGGGATTTTGGGGATTTGGGATTATGTAACGGTTATGGGAATGTCATCCCATGGGTTTTGCCCATGTTTTGGCCCATTTTGTAATATATATATAGAAGCTAGGCGATGTAGGATGTGTGTTCGATCTATGTGATCAAAGGATTGTAAGTAGTGTTATGATAAGTGCAAGTAATGACTGTAAGTTCTTTTTGCATGCTCTATGAGACTTGCAAGGCTAAGTACAAGTGACTATAAATGACTGTGTAAGGCTCTGTGCCTAGACCTACTCGGGGAAGGAGGATCTGGCGAAGTGCGTGCAACTCTCCTGTCATAGGCATAGTAGGGTTTTGATGCTTTGTTCCTGTAAGAAGATTGAAAGAAGCTAATATAGAAGATGAAGATTTGGTGGACGTAGCCCCAGGGGTGAACCACGTATATCCTGTGTTGTGAATGCTTTGTGCTTTATGGTTTCTCCCTTGTTTTTATGATTAAATGCTTAGTGTGTTGTTAGGTGATGAAAGAATATAACATGGTATCTTAGTGATGAATAATGTGAATGGATGTTAGATCTGACCTACATAAATATGCTTAGTTCTTAAGTATCTTAGATCTAGATGAATACTGTGATGCTCTGTAATTTAGGGCTTTATCTGCACTGAGAGTAGGATTTAACTGCGATGTAACTAAGAATTGGATATTGATGAATGTTAGCTGCTAAGTGCTCTATTAAGTATTAGAATCACAAATTTTTGTTCTAGATAAGGTTGAAGACACTGGAGTCCTGCAACCACCCCTGCCTCTACCTCAGGTGAGACTTCACCTGCTTCGCAGGTGTTGTCGAAAGGGTCGGTAGTTAAGGTTTTGTTGGTGCGTTGTTGTAGCATTGAACCCTGGGTCTTCCCTTGTGCCAACAAATGGTTCTGTTGCCGAGACATGAAACTGTGATTGTTGGGAACTGAGGAAAAAGGAGCTTTGTGCGAAGATCTAAAATGAAAAAGAGAAAATCTCTGTGCATAGAACTGTTTCCCTAGTACGCAGTACTGCTTGATCTGTGAAGCTCTGTACCAAGAGGAAAGGTCATATCTAAAGAAAAGAGGTAAGATATGGAAGCTATGTGCGCTAATAAAGGTGAAAGTGAGACTAAAGAGGTAAGATTTGTAACATTTGTGCTCTGTAGAAGTAATATAAGTGGAAATTTTTGTTTCTAAAGTATGGATCTAGCTCTGTTTAATAACACTTGTCCTAGCTTGAAAACTAGGACACTGCTAGATGAAAAAAGATTTGATATGAATAGATCTGATAAGAATAGTGAAATATATGTTATACCTATGCATAGAGAGAATGTTTGGACTAACAAATGGATGTAGGACCCTAGAAAGAATTTTTTGCAGGTTAGCTACTATGATCCTAGCGCCCAGTACATGAAAGGTTGGGGATCATTTAAAATAAAGAGAGGATTAACTCTTTGTTACATTTGTAGAATATCGGGACATCTTGCTAAGGATTGTCCTCGTAGAATACCTAGTTGTCTTTGTTGTAAAGTTATGGACCATGAAGTTTTAGATTGCCCTAGAATGATTGCTAAGCTTGAAAAAATGAATATGGGACAAGAAGACCATGAGAAAGGTCAAGCAACTAAGACCATGGCAGAATCACAGAAAGAATAAGAGATTATATTGCTACAAATGAAAGAAATCCTGAATAATCACCGACATATCAACTTATCAGAGATATTCAAAGAAAAAGAGTGCATAGAAGAAATAATAGGATACTTCAGCATTGACTGTGTTCTGGACAAGGAAACACAGGTGAATATCATGACAGAAAGAACTTGGGAAACTCTAGGAAATCCTGCTATGATTCCTTCATTGGGAGCAATAGGATTATTTAGAGGAAAACTGGTAACCCTGTGTGGAAAGATCACCCAGATATCTATGAGTGCCCATGGAAATTCAACAGAGGAAGAATTTGAAGTTGTTAAATTTATTGAGAACAACGCCCCATTTTCTATATTACTAGGAAAACCTTGTATTGAAAGAGATCAGACCAGAATAAAAGAAGAAGAAGTCTTAGAGCAGAAGAAGCAAGAGTTGAAATATTTCATGACTAGGAGGATCGCACACTTGATTTAAGAACATGAGAACAGATCGAAGCTATTTAACACCAGAGACTTGGATGTCAAAGTTGCAATAACACAAGGAGACTCACAGAATACTTAAGAACCTACCCCAGATAAAGAAGAAGTATTGCCCCTGAATCTTAGGAAAGAATTTCAACAGTGCGAAGTTACTATGCCAAAAGAAGATAAGAATCAGAATGGAAAGAGGAATACCGAGACGAATCTCACTGGGAGAAAGGCTAGAAAGCTCAATAAGAAGAGAGCCAATATCAAAAAGTTACAGAAGGTTCCAGAGGGAACTTCGTAGAAGGAAAATTTGCAAAATTGGAAATTCACCGGGATATCATAGCAGCGCCACATGGCACTTCGTCGTGTCAAATAAATATAGTCGTTGGGAATAGTATCATCGTTAGACTGACACCCTGAATGGGTAGAATGACATTTATGGTCAGACATCTCACCACCAGACCGTTGGAACCGTGCCATAATGGACAAAACTAATTAATAAAGGCTTCTCACCCGTTGCAAGAGATTTGTTGCCAAGTTATCTATTTATTCCGTCGAGCTTTGCATCGAGAAAATGTTTGCTAACCATGACCATCTAAGATCGTGGATTAGTTTATTTCACACAGTGATCATCGTGCTATCACCATCCATCCTATTGCATTGATTAGTTACTCTTCGAACCTGAGATATTCAATCACGAGCGTGTATGTCCAAAGAACTTAGCACAATCGAAGAGTCTGTGAAGGAGGTACTCATTGAACTCATGACTGAAAGATTAATGTCTAAAAGAGTAATGTATGTGGGTGTACAAGCATYGTCAACGAGAGGACTACAAGCCTCTCCGTTGACTGCTCGTGGAGCCAGACCATCTCGACCATCAGCGGAAAATAGAACCAAGCATAAAGACGACCTAGCAAATGTGAATCTGATCCCGACTATATTGCCCAACTACATCCCTCMTATGGTCGGCATGGTGAGTCATGATAGTGTGCCAAGATATTTTGAGTACACCATGGTTACTGCATACCTTCTGAAAGGGATACGCGCAGTAAGACCGCAGCAGAACAAGATCACAATGTTGAAGTTCAGCAACTTCAACCTAAGAGGTTGGAAGAACCATAGTATGTTTGCCCCATATAAATACTTGACCAGAAAAAAGGGGAAGAACTCGAAGATAATCCCTCAGCTGTGGACGATTAACCTCGCGTAGTCCACCCTACTGAATGTAATGAAAATCCCACACTTCGAAAGGCACCAAGAAGTTAATGCCTATGTCAAGATCCTACTTTCATGTTACCATGGCGACTACTTATGGCTATACCTTCATATCATAGTCGATATGACGTTGATCCATAGGATCACCATACTAAGCATGCAAGGACCTAACCCGCAAGACTTTTATCCAGGAAAATCCACAGATCACGCACTAGCATAGAAGATCAAGGATACATACGACGATGTTGAGAAGAGGACGTGATGCTACAAGGTATCTTCCATCCATAGTGGCACAGTGCGCCTAGCATGCTAGTTGATTGCAAGAAAGCTGGTAAGGAAGAACAAACCTACACAGGTCACGAGCTAAGTCGTTGACCTCGCAGGGAAATGTGTGGAAGGCTTACAGATGCACTGGGCGAAGTACCTAGTTAATTATTTGGAATTGGACTGTCCCGAAGCACAGGATCAGGACTACGAGTTTCATTTTAGCTGTCTCATGATCCTCATCACGTTTGTTGCTTGGGAGATGCCGGAAGGTGAGACTTTCCCAGATATAGATTCGTTCGAGTTGTTTGTTGTGAAGCTCACCACGCTCTGGTACTCGAGCGATAAGAGAAAACAGTGGCAGTAGAACGTTGTTTTTCACACATATTGCCTCCAGCTAAAGAGAGCCATCGAAGTTAAACCTCTCATAACATCGAACACCCTACAGAGGTTCTGATCCCTCATGAAGTTCTGCACAGATTGACACTTCATCTATATTACTACACGAGCATATAAACATAAGGAGCAGCTTCAATCATACTACAAGCTCACGGAAGAAGACCTTGAAGAGATCACTAAGGAATGGTCAGCAGACCTCTTTATTCCCACTAACCCTGCAGAGATGTCTAACCCTGAACTTGACATCCTAGAGGATGCTCACAAAGAAAAAGACACACCTGGAACCAGGATAAGGAAGAATACCAAAGAGGTCCAAGACTTAAGTAGTGCCTCAAACAAGACTACTTTAGTATCACCTGACCGAGGGGGCGATGATGAAGTAGAAGAGATAAATGGCAAAGAAGGTGAACAGAAGCAAGGTGAAGTAACACCACCTAGAGATGAGGTTGATCCCCTGAAGAAGAGGAAGGTTTCTCCATTGAAACCCTCTTCCTAGAAGAAATTCAGAGCCACCTTGACCAAAATTCAAACTGTACTCACTACTGATGATTTTGACTTCATCATAGCAGCTCTAAACGACGCCTCGCAGGAAATCTTGGAGAAAAAAGAAGCCAAGTAGGAGAAAATGTATGAAAGAATTGAGTTCGAACTCTGAGGGGTACAACAGGCCCTTTAGTCCAGTCACGCAGTCTCCATTGCACCCCTACCATCAAGAGAACCAGAGTTGGGAGATGAGTCATCCCAACTCCGCCAACTAGAAAATGCGACCGAAGTTTGCCTTCGCTGAGAACAAGAAGAAATAGAACAAGCCACCCAGGCCTTGAAGCAAGTGTAATGAGTACTTGTAGAACAATGTCAAGTTGTAGAGCAGGAGAAGTTTTCTCTCCAGAAAAATTTTGAAGAGGAGAAAACACAGATGCAACAAGAAAAAGAATAGTTGATTTCTGAGCAACTCGAAGTGAAAGAAGCAGTCAACAGAGCACTCCACTCTATGACAGGCTTACATATAAAGGCATAATATTGAGTCATGCATCAAGTAGATTAGCTCGTGGAATCTATCCAGCAACTACAACAACGAATAATAGACTTCGAGCTTCGCATAGTGCTTGACACTCAACGGGATGTAAGGGATCAAAGAGAAGCAATTGTCTAGAGCGCAATTGAGAAAATAAAGGCCCTTTCCATGGAATGAAAGAAACTAAGATATCGCAGTGCCCAGACATATGAGCAACTCACTAAGAATCCAAAACTGAAGGCGAAGCAACAAGCAGAAACAATACAGGTGCAGTTGAATCCCTTGTCAGTTGTTGAAAGAATGAAGTGATCCCAGGAGCAATGCACTTCCCAACACCAGGTACACACCATTAAGAGTAGATTCATGGAAGTAACTCAGAGGCTCCAACCTATACAGGATGARTTTTTCCAACTGTTCTCAAAGATCGAAGGCCAAGGAGTAGAACTGGAGMAAGTCGTCACTGCAACCGAACAACACCTAGAGGGACCTGTCAATGAAGCAGTAATCCAAGAGTTCATTGAACATGAGGTTRTGGCACAGCAACAAGTCAAAGCARCTCGAGCCAAGCAGCTTGGATTATGCATCTAYCGTTTCTAGAAATTTCTTGATTTKTTCATCATATTCAAACACTTTTCAATGCTAAACATTGTTTGGAATCAAAGGATTATGTTTCATATCAATGTGATATTTCAATTTCAAAACAGTGGGAGGTACAAATGTTGTTACAGCTTTAGCTAAAGAATCAGCTTGTTGATTATGCAATCTGGGAATAGAATGAATGTTAAAATATATGAAGAAATTTTCTATGATATCCCATGAACAATTTATATAAGACCTCATTCTCAGATTATTAGCTTGATACTTTTTTTTTATTTGTTTTACAATAAGATCAGCATCACCATAAACTATCAAATGTTTGATTTTTAATTTTCTTGCAGCTTCTAATCCTAAAATCAAAGATTCATATTCACATACATTATTTGTATAATTGATGTCCCATTATAACCTATAAGAAAAAGGGATTTAATACTCATCACATGGTGCCACAAATAGTACTATAGCTCCTGCTCCTTCCCAAGATGAAGCACCATCAAAGAACATTTTCCACATCTCACCTCTAAAATTTATATTTTTCTTTGAAAGTTCTATTTTTGGATTTTCTTTTTATGTACATTATTCAAAATCATCATCTATAGATAATATGCAATTGCCTAAATCTTGATCAACAACATAGACTGGATAGTTATTAGGGTTTTGAGGGTCACTTATAGTATAATCTATTCTAGTTTCTCTGTACAATCGGGTAAATTGTCCACCAAAAATTAGAATTGTATCATATGTCATGTCTAACTGCATTGATCCTCCTAACTTGGCACCCCAAGATCTTAATAAAAGCATGCCATACTTGACAAGAACATCAGAAACTACCACATCCATAAGAATACTTTTCACTGGAACTTGAACAAGATTTACAGCTAAATCTTTGATCATACCCAAAAACTTAACCTTTCTATAAGGTTTGGTAATTTGTAGGCCCAATTTTTCCATTATAATATTAGGAATTAAATTGTGTGAAGCACCTGAGTCTAACATGCAATTGTGTAATAAATGATCATGCACATTCAGTGTGATATAGAATGGAGCAACAAAATCTTTACTATTCTCAATGTGTGGTCCAAACATGATCATAGGTTTTTCATCTTGCAAGTTACTAACATCAACTAGGCATTCTGCATCAAAAAAAAATATTACCTTTGAAATTTGCTTTTTATATACTGGATTTCTAGCAAGTTCAACCAGAGGAACTGGATTTTAATTTTATTCAATTCGTTTTCTAGATTGAAGATACCAACTGATTTTTCAAATTCTCTGGTCTGAACTTAAGCTTCTTTATTTTTCTACTTTTTAGTCTGCGCTGCTTTTGTTTCAACTTGCTTTACTCGAGCATCTTGTGTTTCAATGGGTGATTTTGAAATTACTAGCTCATTTTCTTTGTTTCTTGACAAAATATTTTTTGGTGGATTATTGGTGGAACTCTTTTCTCTTGGCCTCAAATCATATTTATTTTGAAGCTCAATCATTATTGAATCGGAAAGACCCTTATAGCTAGAGTCTCCCAAGTTGTTGATATCTTGATCATCATCAAATAAAGATCTTGGATCCAAAGATTTCTCATAATATTGTTTGGTTAAGTGACGTTCAACATCATCACCACTGAGATTTTTTAGATCTTCCTCTAATTCATCATAATCTTGAACCTCATCTCCCTATATGACATTTTCAATGTTAAAGGGATCTTGAATCTTCTGATCCTCGTTCTTGATTTGCTTTTGTTGAATCTAAGGATTTGTGTTAGGATTTATTCTGAATTGATTTCTAATGTATGGATCAGGTTTGGATTTTTCCATTTCCATCCTGGAAATTTTGTTATATAAATCTTCTATAATTTTAGCCATTTCATCAATTTTTTCCTCTGAAGTGTTTTTTCCAGAGACGGAGGGCCCTGCTTGTTCTCTAAACCGACTAGGTTCCCTTGTTCCCATATCTACTTTTTTTTTTTACTTTCCTGAGGCCATCATATTTAATTCAATTTGAATAGCATCGTCTTGCATTCCAGCTAAAGTTGTGGCTCTCCTTTCTCTTAAAAGTAAAGTGAAATTAAAATCAAAGGCCCCTGCAAAAGTAACTTTTGTAGTTGGTTGTGAAGGTTTAACTTCAGTTGGGATTTTTTTATAAAGTTTGTTGAATATTTATATAAACTCTAAAACACTTTCAGAGGTTTTCTTTCTTAAAGCTCTGAATTCAGTTAAATAATATAGGTGATCCTTTTTCTCACCCCATTGTCTTAAGAAATAAGTTTCTAAATAATTATATGATGGTATGGATTCCACAGGGAGACCTCTAAACCAAATTATAAAATGTCCTTCAAAATTTTGTACTAACAACCTCATATAAACATCTTCATGTTCAATGCCAAGAATATCAGCAAATTGGTCAAAAAAGGATATATTCTTTGTGGCTGTAAAATACCCTTCACCTGTGAATTTAGGTAGGATCTTCATGTAATAATCAGGTAAATCATGCAAGAGAGAAGGAAGAGCTAAGGGATAATACCTAGCAGTGACTTTGGTAAAAATTCTTGGAGGAGGTATTGGTATATTTCCATGTCCACCAGCCCCGCCAACTTTGGCACCTCCAACACCAGCCATTGAAAGTCTAGGAGAAGAAATTTGAGGACTATACTGGAGATTATCGAAAATTTCAAAGGACTGCAAGTGTATCGAGGATGGCATTGCCATTGAACTCAACCAATTCTGAATCTACAACAGCAAGGGTATTGAGACAAGCCTCCTTAGCCTCTCTGGCTAGCTTCTTTCTTTCTTCAAGGTTTGTCTCCCAAATTTTTAAATCCATTTCCCCTTTCACTTGTTCATACTTTGAAAAAGGGGCGAGACCAGGAATATTCACTTTCTGTCTCCATACAATAAATTCCTAGAATTTGGATCTGCCATATAGGCTTCCTTTTCTTTGTCATAAATATTCTTTAGAGAATTGTTGATCCCTTGATTATATTTTTGAATAGTATCCATGGCCTGATATAGATCTAACTGGAAAATTTCCATCTTTTCATTAATCTTAGATGCTTTCTTTTTGAATTCAACATTGTCTATTCTTGTGTTCTCTAGTGCAACTATTCAGGCCTGCAATTGTTCTATTGAACTGTCTCACTGAATAAGCATAGAATTGATAGCATGTAAATTTTGGACACTCGCCTCCAGTTTCTCCTGTAGTTGCTTCATCTGATGTTGATAACCCAATCTGATTTCCTCGATGTCGTAATTCATTTTACTTTGGGTATTTAGTTCTATGTGTTGCATATCATTTTTCAATTGCTCAACCAGGGCAGACTTTTGTTGCAGTTTCTTTGTAATATTATCCACTGACCATTGGTTGGTGGTGGCGAAGGATCCTAATGAATCTGCAACCTCTTTGGAAAATTCAAGATTGTTTTGTCCATGTCTGTCATATACTATTTTCTGTCTCTTGGAGATTACTCCTTCCTTCTGTTGAGATTCTCTTCTTATGATGGATTTTATTTCCTTATTGAAAAAGAAACTTGATGGAGGCATATCATCAGGAATGATAGGCGTGAGTTCATTTATATGAATAGCCTCTGAACTGGAAACTTCAAAACTTGTAGCTATGGGAGTAAGTGAGGGAATGGGAGAAATAAGTGCAGTGGACTTCTCTGGACTTGTGACACTTGGGACAATAAAATTAGTAGCTGATGATGAAGGAGGGAAAGTATGTCCATGCTTCATGAAGGCCTCAAAAGATGCTAATAAATTATGATCATCTTTACATAGAATTGATGCATTTATATCTTTAAATAACTCCTCTGTATTCTTTACTACTTCTTGAGATTTGTTTTCAGTAAATATACCTTGTTGGGGCTCTATGGGTGTTATTTCCTATGAGAACAAAAAGGCTTTGATTCTCCCTGTAAAATCGTTGGAAGGTTGTTCCTTCTATGTTTTTGAAAATTAAGGAAGCTAGACTGTTGATCTGGAGGTAGATTTTGAACTTCATCATAAGCTCTGACTCCTTTGAAAATATCATTGTAAGGGGAATCTTCATGAATGTACCTTTTCATATTGAAATGGGCCAAATGATTCTCAACCACCTTATGAGGATTATGTCTTTTGAATTCAATATCAACCAATTTGATGTCCTCCAAAGATGAAGCCTCAACCTTCGTATGCCCGAAATCAAGTAATGTGAACTTGCCAACTTGTATGGGAATGGTTGGCCATACCTTTTTCTGTGTTTCTCTCAAATCCTTGGTAATGCGTCCTGCCACTGTTTGATATACCACTTCTCTGCAGACCAGTCTATTAGGCAAGAATTTTGGAAGGGCATGTGGAGAAACAAAGAAAGAAAATACTCTGATGTAGGAGAAGTTCTCTTCAATGTACCAATCTGCAATTGCACCCAAATTCCCCATAATCTGTTTTGAAATTCTGGGAGGAAGGTGTCCGTAAATAGCCACATGAATAGGTATCACTACATTGTGATAGATTTCATAAAATAAATCTGTGGAGTTTTCCTCCCATAGATTTGAATGATAAAAATGTATGGACTCAAAACTAGACAGGGTCTAGCTCCAGTTCATGAGGGGAAATGGAGTCATAAAGAAGATTGCATCCATGATGTACACGGACATGTAAAAAGGAGCATGTTGTCCTTTAGACTTCAATGATTTGTACTCAACAAGATCCATAGCTAGGTTATCTGACAACGTTTTTTCCCAATTAAAAGTATAGCCTTCGGAAAGTTCATTGATTATAGACACCCATTCCACTGTGAAATGTGTAGGGTTTTTCCTTTCAAATAACCAGCAGAGCATCATGGAAATGTATAAAATGTGGTCATATAAAGATGTTGTGGGATATATTCCATGAGCATTGGTTTTGAATTTGGATGTATTACCCCACCATGTTTTGATTATGTCATGACTAGTTCTACCATATTGAGTGCATTCCCTCCTCTCGAAATCCAGAATAAAAGTTGAATTATAAGTGTATTTAGGTTTGGGGGATAGTTTATACATTACTTGTAGGTATTCTGGTCGAAAGGAGACAATAGAGGTCTTCTGGTGACTGGAGATACTTCTGGATGAGATGTCTATATGCTCCAGGGCCCAACTTATCATTTCATTCTAAGGCATAATCTTTGGTCGGATAGTGATTCTGTACAATTCTGACTGAGCTATCAGTCTGAGCTTGGTTGAGAATGTTTCGTCCTCTTCTTTGACTGAATCATTGGGGAAGAGAAGGATTTTGTGCTCCAAGATGTCGTACATCTGCTTACAAGACTTGATAGATTTTATTATCCGAGAAGTAATGTCTGAGCGAATATATGTGTTAGGGTTGGAATCCTCAGTTGATGATTCCTGCTTCTTCCCTACTTTCGATGGCGCCATGATTCTCAAAAAATGAAATTAACCTTCCTATGATAAGAAAATATTATAATCTTTCAATCACTGAAAATATCTTATTGCAAATAACAAAATTATTTGAAGTTCGAAATGCTTTATTCATAAAAATATTAACGTCTATCAATCTTCGAATTAATATACTTACAAAACAATTATTCAAAAATCTATGGAATTTATTACCTAGCGATCCCGATATTTATCCAAATATTTTAACTTTATCCAGCTATAAATGTAATTAAAAATTAGGTGGTTCGTCATTTAGAGGTTTTGATAGTAGAACAACGGAAATATTCCGAAGGCCAAATTCCCGGAGCAGCTAATCACCAACTAATCATTTTATGTTTTAATTAATCATGTTTTTTCAATATTTTTAACCTTAAGTACTTCAGAACTTCGACATTCGGGGGTTTTGAATGAAGGATGATAGATATCTCCTGAAGGCCAAATTCCCGGAGTAAACAATCAAACTGTTATAAGTACTTCGGGGATCCGGAGCTCTGGAGCTCCACGAGTTCATTTTCTTATATATGCGGTTCGTACTTCGGAACTTCAGCATTCAGGAGTTTTCAATGTAGAACAACGGAAAACTCTTGAAGGCCAAATTCACAGAGTGATTAACTGACAGATGATCATGATTAACTAAACTTGTTTGATGTTTTATTATCTTTTTAAACATTTTTTATTCATTATGATATCAAGTGCTTCGACACTTTGATACTTCAGCAGTCCTGAAACCATTCTTTCTTTACCTCCCGAAGGACAAAATCCTGGAGTGATGTGGTAGTGATGATTTCATCTTTAATGACATGTCAAGAAAATAAGAGTGACACATGTCATCTAAAAATATGTGAATGATTTGACATAAATGTTAAAAATTAATGCCATGTGTCAGCCCAATATAGGGTTTTATGATAGGTGTCCAGTGACTCATCCGTGGATCTGTTTAAAATATTTTCATGGGAAACTGTCTTCGGGACTTCGGAGGTTCACAACTTCAGTGTTTTTTTCAAATGATGAGAGAAATCTTCTGAAGTGTGAAGTCCCGAAGTAACCGTTGGAAGATTTCTCTTAACACTCGTGAAGCTTTATAATTTCGAGAATACGAGAGCCATATGATCATATTAGCTTAAACTTTTCAACGGATAAAATTGCAAGCGCCTTATCGATACATAATGAATATGGATTTATTCAAATGAAAAGCAATTTTCCTAAGTTTTTTGGTGATTTTTATTTTAAAAGGTAAAAACAAAAGATTTCGAAATTTTAAAAAGTTTAAATTTCTAAGGTGTTCTAACACAAAGCGCACTCAAAGTGATCAGAACTGAAAGAAAACAACTAGGATATAACCCGTTCAATCAAGAACTCAATGATACAAAAGAGAAAGAAGGAAAACACTCATGAAAATCCTTAAAGGATGAGCAACAAGACACAAAAATCAAGCTAGGTTGTCATAAGAATCTTAATCATATAGAAAAGAGAGATGTTTCAAATGAAGACAAGAAGGATCAATACCAAGAAACCTTTGCAAACCTTATTTGATGAACAATCCTAAATAGTCAAGTAATCTGAAATCTTTACGAGACGAGGATCAGATAAACTCAAAAGGAAAAAAGAACCAAGGGATCTTGTTAACCCAAGAGGACCAAAACTAAGAGAAAATTTGAAAACTCAAAGGATAAAAAAAAATGAATTATAAATTCCCAACTCTTAGCAAAAAAAATTCAAGAGGATTCAAAGGTCTCTGAGCAAAAATCTCCTCAGGATTGGACTGAGAAAAAGTGAGCAGAAAGGGGCAGAAATCACCAGAAAAGGAGACCATCGCTCATGTTTCCAAGGGAATAGAGCATTGTATCACTCTGATATACATTGCATGGGAGCGATGATTGTAGATCATCGCTCTAATATCACTATAGGGGAGCACTACCATTCCTAGAAACTCATAAAAGAGGATTAAAACTCAGAAAAAATTACCCAAAATTTTGTGAAATTTTCAATGAGAAAGAGAGAAAGAGAAGTGGATAAACAAAAAACAATAAATATGATCTAAAGGTGGGAAAAATCTCAGATGATCCAAGGAAATACAATTCAATGTCCCTCCCCAGTGGAGTCGCCAATTTTTGTTATGGAATAATTCCCTTGCGGATAGGTGAATCTTCCCTTGGATAATAGACTCCTAATAACAAGACGGAAAGATACAAGTGGACACTAACATCCCTCTAAATCTAGTTAAGCTAATCAAAAGAAAGAGAGGGAGAAGGTATGATGTACCTTATTTCGAAGCGTGTCCTATATTTATCCAATTTGAGCTTGATCTCCAAGCTCCTTAGCATGACACGACACCAGCAATGCAATGGACAACGAAGAAAAACAAAGACTTCCTACTCTACCAAGATTAGTTTAAACCAAATTCATCCATAATAGATAAGCATATGCAATGATACACAATCTTGAAGAAAACAGGACAAGTATATATTAATATGATAACTCAAGAAGATTACTTACAACCACTGATGATGATGCAACATTCTCCCAAGTTGTCCTCGTCCAACTCCTTGCTCAAAAGACCCATGATCAGAATAACAATGCTTTTTGTTGATTTCTCCTCCTTGTTCACCATGAGAATGCCTCTACTTATAACTCTTGAGAGGCTCAACTACCTTGGTTATATTTTGGATTGGTTGAGCATATGACTCCAACAGTTGTGGTATCCCCTTAGATGCAACCTAAGGGTGAGATTCGAGCAAAACCAACTCAATCCATCCATAGATGTCTTTAGAGAAAAGGGGGATTTTCTCCCAAGATTTACTCAACCATATCAGTTATCCCTTAGAACTGGAGACAAATCACTACAACGCTCTATGTAAGCTAGGCAAGGACCACTAGCACTCCCTGCTTATGAGCAGGGGAGCATTGATCTTCTTAAATTTTCCAAGATGACCATTTATCATAGGAAAATACTTTGTTTCTTCCATCGAATGATAGGGATTCTTCTCCTATCATGTTTTATGGGTTGTAACAAGTGTTTTCATGGTGTCATTCATGATGTGACACTTGCATGGAGAGAATGCAACACTTGCGACAAAAGGGCGACACTTGCGACACTTACAACAATGATAATGTGACATTATTGAAGTGAGTATTTTTTATGTGTGATAGTAATCGAGTTTGTGACTGTAATACCACAACGAGGAGCTCCAAAGAGGCAATATATCTCCTAGAACCTCTACCCATTACGCGGTCTAAACAACAAAACCCAGTTGAAAAACAACTTGAACACATTGAAGGAAAGGAATAACAAAGTTTCACGATTCCCAAGGCTACCCAACGATTTCACCCCTATGAAATGGAAATCCAAGAGGCAACCCATCAAAGGAAACAACCAAAGGGAAATGCAAGGAATTACCTTGGAAAAATCACTAAATAGAACCATGGGAATTGACCCCATTCCCCTTGGAGAAACATTTGGATGATCCTTGTTACTATGTTGATAAACCCCAAATCCACCAAGATCCATGATCGCCCACTCACCCCTCCTACCAATGGTAATACAATTTAGCGATCATTTGAAATACCACTTCTAGGATAATATAATCCCCTATATAAATCCACAAATCTCTCCTGTATCTCCACTCTGGTCTCACATCAAGATTGTTCATTAGGTTTGCAGGGAGAGGGAAGGTCATGTTCCTCCCTCCCTCTCAAGTTCTTGCACCTCCTAGTATTCTTGGTTTGTGTCCCCGTGTTCTTTTCCATTCGCAAGGTGGCGATCAGAATCACCACGTTTGTGTCCCAGGACCCACTCGTCACCACCCCATTCGGGTGGTGAGAATTCATTTTTATTTGGTCATTACTGATATTGTTTTTTAAATTAATTATAACAAAAGGATATTTTTGATTTTTTAAATTGTGTATAACATATCGAAGGGAGCTCTAAGTGAATAGTGTATAAGGAACAATACTTGCTAGGGTTTTGGATATGACGTAGCAATCTAAGTTGGATTGAATGTGGAGAAAACTCCACAATGATTGATGGTATGTGATTTGTTTCACTAGTTTCAATTCCATTTCTTTAGTTGAGATTAATACTCATGGATATGGGTGATATATTGATAACTTATGTGAAGAATTTGATCCCAAAAATGATATCTCATCTTGTGTATAGTAATTTCTTTATAATATTTTAATATTCTTTTGTTATTTCATTTTATTTTATTTCTTTATGTCATCATAAATTCTTCTTTAAAAATTAAAATTAAAATTTATCATTTTTTACTCCAATTATGTTGAGGCGTTAGCGATATGTTATGTTATGTTAAATAACACTACATTAAAAAAAATAAAAGTCTGCTCAATTTTTTAAAATGACAATAATAAAAATAAAGTCGACTCAATTAAAAAAAAAACAATTACACGGACCGCGCTCAATTAAAAAAAATAACAATAATAAAAATAAAGTTGTCTTGATTAAAAAACAATTACATGCATTGTGTAAAATGTAGTGCCTCGTTTCTCTTGATTATTGTTATGAACCAAACTTATTATTAAGGACGTTCAAAAATGACCACGTTATTGAATTTTACTTGACGATCAAATACAAATTTGATTTGGATTCTTTGATTTAAAATGTGAAAATTGTTCAAATAAATGGAGGAGATGTTTAGATAAATATTGTTTCAATGATCTGATAAATGAATAATGATGATTAGTTCAGCTGATGATTTCACATGAGATTTGGTTATAGATGTATATTACAGATGTTACTAATATCTTCCTAAGTTAACAGAGAACTTAAGGATACGTTGACGCTGGATTCGTCAACGAGACTCTAGGACTCTGGATTGAGTCAAGGAGAAGTACTTATTTGAAAATTATGTTTTTTATAGTTGAAATTGATTAATGGCAATGCTAGAAAAAAAATTTAGAGGATGCAGGCACATGGATTATGTTTGTCGATTTGACCCACACATGGATAACGGGGTTGTATATAGTTATACCATGTACTATCAGGAGAGATGGAACAATGTCCCCACTTCCACCTACTAGCACTCTTACCGTGGTGGAAATTGAAAATTGTGGGAAATCTTTTCTCAGTGGTTGCACGTTGTAGTGAGGGTAGGTCATGAGTTCGGTCACTCACGAGGACAAACCAAAGGGTACGAAAAAGGTGTAATTCTTATTATTCATCATCCATTAGTCTCTCAATATGGACAACAATAAGAGTTAACAATGTCTCCACGGTTGTGTCAATTTTCTCAATGCTCAAGGTCGGATACTTCGAGGTCAAGTACGCATGACACCTTTGGAGTATGTCAAGTAAGTCTTGAAGGGCATGGTGTTTATGGAACCCTCGATATCATTACAAAATATGAATTGGAAGTAAAAGTGAAAAAATAATAATTAAAGGGCTTGGTACAAAAAAAAATTATTCAGTAACCTTAATGCAAACAAGGAAAAGCATTAATTATTTTCATCCACTTAGAAAAGAGAAAAATTAAATTAATAGACTAAATAAGATGTTTGCAGCAGTAACCTTTATGATAAGGTCAAAGTAAAATAAAAATCATTAGAAAGTAAGTTGAGTTTTAAAGTTGGGATTGTTTTCAGTTTTATTTAATTAATGGGGAAATTTCATTTATGTGAACTATTAAGCATTGAGAAAATCTAAGAGTAAGAAAAGTTGGGAAACATCTAGGAGAAAATCTAAAAACTAAGAAAAAATTTGAAACATCTAAGAGCCAAGAAAATCTAAGAAACATCTAGGAGAAAAGCTAGGAGTCAAGAAAACCCAAGGAATCTTGAATAAAAGATAAGAAACATCTAGAAGTAATTTGAGGAATCAAGAAAAGTGGATGAGGGAAATGTTTTATTTTAAAAAATTTAATTCATAATTTCATGTGCACTGGGGGAGGTTATAAAAGAAAGGTCTTGGGACAAGGGAATGACTTCTCACACCTTATTCTTGGATGGTTGTCATAACCACAATTGATCTTGAGCATTTCTATTGAGAGTTTGGATATTGATGTCTTTTCTTGAGGTGACAACTTCAAATTTTGTGAGTTTAAACATCAATCTTTGCTAGCAATTGGTATATATATAGCCCATTTGTGACTCAAGGGATCTTGGGTAAGAAGAGTATCAATAGGTGTTGGCATGGTGGTTACCAATGGGTCTTTTTGATGATCAAGAAGCTCCAACAAATACTGCAACATTCCGACAAAACGACGCAAGGACATCGACAATAATTTTTCGCGTTACGGAAAATTTCAGTTAAAATTTAGTTGAAAATTCATTGGTATTATGCTTCAACAATTACACTTGTAATGTATTAAATTGTTGAAATGTAGTATATCTGTGTATAAATTAAATTCGATGCTTGATTTGAAAGCTCCTAAGAAAAGTTTAAATTTTTTTATTTTTTTTAAATAAAAATGTTTGTATTACCTTGAACTGAAAAAAGAAGCTACACCTGTATGATGATACACCAAAACTTGTCACCTGTTCTGCCACATAAGTGGAAACCAGAGCAGGTGGTCAGTATTGTTCAAACCAAGAATGACACATGTCTGAGAAAGCACGAGGAATCGCCACATGTTCTGCCACAGGTGTGGAAACCAGAATAGGTGGTCGCCATTGTTCATTGACCAACTATTTAACCAGAGTCTAATTTCTACAAAAAAAACCCATCAATAAGGCCAAATAAATCAACAGTAAAGAGACTATACATGAGGTGAACTCGAGTGTCCATCCTTGCGAAAATTGAAGGAGTAAGGTTGAAAACAGGTCGGGCAATGTCTCTTCTCAGGCTCGCTTGACAGAGAGTCAAACAGAATGTCCAAGCGCTTACTGAAGATGTGTTGGTTGTGCATTTGCTCTACCAGGTCTCTTCTCATGTCAAAAATTAAGTCGAGATCCTCCTCCATGAGCCTACAGGAGCAAGGTGGGCCATGGCTGCCTAGAGCCGAATCTCTATGTGTTTCCTCCTAGCTCCAGCAAGCTCCCCACTGTATCCCTGGGTCCTCGTTGTTGGGGTCTTGCTTCATAGGAGGGATTTCCTCTTCGACTGCGCAACCTATTAAGACTGGCGTAGGCAAATTCAAAGGAATATTGGTATCAATGTGTGGTCGTTGCTCCCTGGTGGTGTTCTACAAATTGGGCTGAATTTTCTCCCAATTAGGAGGAATCTCCTCCTCCACGATGCACCCCCCAGTAGAAATTCTCCAAAATAGAAGAGTGAACCTCCGCTTGAGTGTTCTCACACCAGTGTTGACCAGGGAGGGGACTGCCAACTGAGCTACTTCCAGAATTGGGAATGAGAGCGGTTGGTCCTGTGCGCATGTGCCTGCCTACTTGACTGTAGTAGGTCAGCTCATGTCGGGACTTACCTCTCTCACGAGGCATGGTGAGGCAGATCTCATGGGGTGAAAATGAGACCAAGGTGCAGCCACAAGTGTTGTTAGTAAGAAGAGAGCCAATATCAAAAAGTTACAGAAGGTTCCAGAGGGAACTTCGTAGAAGGAAAATTTGCAAAATTGGAAATTCACCGGGATATCATAGCAGCGCCACATGGCACTTCGTCGTGTCAAATAAATATAGTCGTTGGGAATAGTATCATCGTTAGACTGACACCCTGAATGGGTAGAATGACATTTATGGTCAGACATCTCACCACCAGACCGTTGGAACCGTGCCATAATGGACAAAACTAATTAATAAAGGCTTCTCACCCGTTGCAAGAGATTTGTTGCCAAGTTATCTATTTATTCCGTCGAGCTTTGCATCGAGAAAATGTTTGCTAACCATGACCATCTAAGATCGTGGATTAGTTTATTTCACACAGTGATCATCGTGCTATCACCATCCATCCTATTGCATTGATTAGTTACTCTTCGAACCTGAGATATTCAATCACGAGCGTGTATGTCCAAAGAACTTAGCACAATCGAAGAGTCTGTGAAGGAGGTACTCATTGAACTCATGACTGAAAGATTAATGTCTAAAAGAGT